>JAHWFO010003124.1:705439-724501 GCA_023313115.1 Rhysida immarginata
GTATTAGGCTTTGAACCGTGTGGCTTACAATACGAGTCAAAATGATAGAACCAATCATAAATATAGTAATTTTGTGAATAACAATTATAATAAATGTCTGGCTGTAAAACGTAAGTAGGATGACAGCGTGTAAATTAACTAGACTAGACATGTCTAAACCAAATCAATATTTAAATTTAACAAATTGGTATATGTAAAATTAACACTGATAGCATTAGTTTAGGAAATAATAAATGATTGTGTCGTTACATTCTCCAGAGAATGATGTCTCAAATTGATGTATACGTTCTTTGAAACGTTTTAACTCGGCAACGAAAAGAGATAGAAATATAAGTTTTGTTGTGTATGATCCAGACGGCGCTGGAAAAGCCTGGTGTGGTGTGCTCGGTCCTCCAGTGGATTAATTGGGCCATACTTTTTCGAACGTACTATCACGGGTTAGACTTTCCTCCAAATGTTAGAACTCATGATTCCACATCTTAATGATCTCTTCGAGAAATGAAATGAGGTTTACTTCCAACAAGACGGGGCTCCGCCTCACTTTTACGTCGATGTGAGAACTTATCTCGATCACACATTTAATCACAGATGGATAGGACGAAGAGGAAGTGCTACGGAGTTCCCGCCTTGATCTCCCGATTTAACCCCTTTCGACTCCTATCTTTGGGGAACTTTAAAGAACACGGTATACGCTACAAACCCACAAACACTGACGGAATTAAGAGATCAGATTGAACATTCCGTTGTCAGTGTAAACCGTTGTCAGTGTTTGGGAGAGACAAAATCAAGAAAATGCATGAAGACATTGTGAAAGACTCGCACAAGCAGAAACGATTTCACATATCTTACTTGTTAGATTTCCCAGTGACAAACTGTAATATTTAGTGATGGGAAGAAATTTAATCTTCATAGTCCAGATAGAGGGAATTGTTACTGGCATTATATTCGAAACGAAGAAGTGATGTTCTCAACTAGACAACAAGGAGGGAGCTCGATTATGGTTTGGGATTCCTTAAGTTGGTATGGAAAAACAGATATTGTCTTCATCTCCTATGAAGCTGACTATCAAACCATGCATAAGCCAGTTGCTGAAGATTTGGGTAGACCATTCTTCCAAGTCCAGCAAGGCAACGTGAAAATGGTTCCTGGACAATGGAATCTGCATTATGGATTTTACTAACCTGTTATCTTAATCCTATGAAAAATGTCTGGGGAATTCTGACAAAACAGGTTTATGCCAATGGTAAACAGGACAACACTCTTGCCAACTTCAATTCAGGAAAGATGAAAAAAATTTCATAGCAACATTACAAATGACCATTAAAACAATGCCAAAACGAGTTTTATTCAATATACCAAACACTAAAAATCTTAATCTGTGACAAAGAAATTACGCTGGCTCTCTCATTATGACCCAAAAACCAACAATTTCTATGCTTGATCTGACATTTTAATCAGCTAATTTGTATATTAATATGATTTAAGTTTGCCGAGCACTTATACAACCATAAAGTTAAAAAGGTGACTACATTTATGATTGGTTCTATCATTTTGACCCGTACTGTATATACCGGTATGATTAAACTTCGAATTTAGAAGTGGTGTCTCAATATTTTTCTTGCATTTTATAGATTAGCAGCATTGTCGGGTATGACGAACAGCTGGACAATAAAAAATTATCTACCTCAGCGAAAACTCAGAGTCAAAACACGTAGATAGTCACGCATTATAGACTTTCTAATTAAGTTCATTATTTTTAATAGAAAAGAATTGTCATTTGACATACAATTAGATACAAGTGTTGCTACTGCGATTGCGTAGTCAAGTTTGGTTTTAAGTATTATTTTGAGAGCAGAGGGGGCGTGTTAATTTAGAAGGACTAAACATTTTAATTTAAAATTTATTTGTAATCATTCTTGAGGGATGCTTAAGAGTCTATCCGTTACAGAATGTCACTAAATGGTAAAGGCAAAAAATGACAATGGAGGAATCTGATGATCATTAAATAAACTTATTGAGGCACTACCGCATTTTTCTAAAAAATATCTACTACTTTGCTCTGTTTGTTTTAGATTTAAAAAAGAGAAAAAAAAAGATCGTTTCTATTATCATTGCAAAAACTAAATTGTAAAATGAGGTTTCTGAATGAATTTGAAAGAGTTTTATTTCTTTTGTCTTCTATGTGTGAGATTGTTCGTTTATTAAAAGCAAATGAATGGTTCAGTTATTATAAATATATGCCTGAATAACAACTTTCATTCTTTCAGTCTTTGACTATGCATGAACAAATTCAACGCTTTTCGAGTGCGAAGGAAGATTTCACTTTCCCTGATGAATTTTATCGAATATCGTTTTTCTCTTGTTCCCGAACCAGGCCGATAGAATAAGACACGTGTGGGAATTTCATTCAACCATTAATGTCGTAATCGACCCAACCTGGGTCACTATCACATAGAAATGTCCAGTTGCCACGTTTATCTGATAATCGTAGTTCTCTCAAATTTTATCATCTGTATATTTAATGAATTCATTCGGATGTCAGTCCTTTGGAGTTGTACTCTCCCAATTATGGGCCGAGAGTGCTTGCAAGCTGTTGAGAGGTTTGGGTTGACGGGGATCTCAGTTATCACTACGAACACTTTGCCAGCTTTATGCCGCAAAATTTCCACCAACGATTGTGGAAAGTCTTTTCGAGAGATTTTTGTCAAGTTCTCCATATGAACTGATAATAAATTCTGGAGACAGTTGAGCGTCGCTTCCCAGTGGCAAGAGGGTGTAACCGCTACACTCATAAAGAACGCATAAAGTTTTAATCATCAAATTCAGCGCCTTACCTCACAAACCTCTCATTAAAATTTGCTCGGAATTTCATGAACGCAGATGATATTCTTTTTCCTTTATGAAACATAAAATCTTTGATGTGTGATATCTTGATTTCGGTTATCGGAATTCTCATTTAATGACATTGGTGAACCATGACTAATTGTTATAACCTTTAAGGTAACATAAGTGCTTAAATGAGTAGTTAAATTAATAATTATATGAAATAATTCAACTAAACACTTACCGAGAAATTTCATTGCGTTAATTAGAAATTAGTAGAAAAGGCCATTTTCATAATCTAGTGAATAATCTTCTGATGTTGGGAAGATGTCGCAGGTTTTTCAGTGTCAATGTTCCTTGGTAGAAAAAATAGAAATTGATGTTTAAATTCAACTGTTCTAACACAAAAGGAAAAAAAGAAACCACTATACCACATAAATGAATTTATAACATTAAAACTCATATACCGGGTGATTCAGTCAATTTCTGACTATTTCACTCGAATGACGTGCATTAGGGATAAACAATTGAAAGAATATGAGCGCCATATCGAATTTCTAAATAGTTGGAGTTTGTATTGTTGCAACGGCGCTGCATGAAAATCGTATTGTTGAAAAATGGCACCCGCTTTATCAACAGAGCAGAAATGCAAGGTTGCCGAATGGTATTTCGAGACAAAATCACCTGTAACCGTGCAAAGAAATTTCCGGAAGGAGTATAAGTGTCGAGACGCACCAGGTAGGCAAGCAATCATGGATTTTGTCAAGCAATTTCGTGCCACTGGATGTGTTAAAGGCAAGAAAAAAGGCGGGAGCGAAGCTCGTGTTCGAACGGCCGAAGTTGTCGAAAATGTTCGCACAAGGTTGGTCGATTCCCCTACCAAAAAATCTGTTCGCCGCCTATACATTGAAGAAGGGCTGTCCTATACCACGACGTGGCGAATTTTGAGAAAGGATTTACACCTGTTCCCGTATAAGATCCATGTTTATCAGGAGTTAACAGACACTGGAAGACAGAAGCGACAACAATTTGCGATGGAGTTTGGAGCAGAAATGGAAGCCAATCAGGACATTGTGGACAACCTGTGGGTGTCAGATGAGGCCTTCTTCCATCTGTCAGGTGACGTTAATAAACACAACGTTCGTTTTTGGGGTTCCCAGCACCCTCATGAGATCCATAAGTCACCTCTTCATCCACGAAAGGTTATGGCTTAGTGCGATTTCCAAAACAAGGCATCATTGGTCCGTTCTTTATTGAGGGCACCGTAAAGTCACAGGCTTACCTTAACATGTTGGAAACCTTCTTCATCCCCGAGCTGCGAAGGAGGCGTATACCGCTTCGACATCAATGGTTTCAACAGTATGGGGCTAGGCCTCACACCACTAATGAAGTGCTAGACTTTCTCAATCAGAAATTCGGAAATCGTGTCATTTCAAACAAATTTCCAGAACGACTCGGGGGTGGTTTTCTTTCGCCCCCTACGAGCCCTAACCTAAACCCATGTGATTTTTATCTCTGGGGGTTCCTTAAAGACAGTGTGCTCACTACAGCCCCAAGAACCCTAGACCAGCTGCGACAAAGCATCGTCGACTGCTGCACCCTTGTGGATGCAGAAATCCTGGATAGAGTTATGAACAACTTCACCATTCGGCTGCGAGAAGTTCAAAATGTTCGTGGTGGCCACATTGAGCATATCATCAAGACTTTTCCAAGACGGGAATAAAAACTCCGAACTGCCTAAAATATCATACTGAAATGCTAAGTTTGTAAACATTAATGGGTCAATAAATCATAGTACTGAATTGGTCAGAAACTGACTGAATCACCCTGTATATCTTTGTCTCCCTCATCAATAAAAAACAAGAAATTTAACTATCTTATTTATGCAAGAAGAATTAATTTTAGGTTATAGTGGAAGGCCTGTGTAAATATACCATTCCACCTTTTCAATTTATTTTCCAGACCCTTAAATTAATAATGCATTTCGAAGAAAATGTTCAGGTTTGTTTCTTATGCAAATCTGTTTCTTTCGAATAAGAGAGGGTGTTTCTCCAAATTTTTAGGGTCATATGAGCAAAAGGTGGGCCTACAGCATAATTGACTTCATCCAAAGGCGGTCGTGTGCTTGCGAGTGGGGCTGCTTCGACCGTTACCAATGGTAACAAAAGAACACTCGGGTTGGAGGGGTTTTCAAAGATTACCCTCAAAATGATTAATCCACTTACTAACGTTGGCAGAACTAGTGGGCCGAGGTCGAAGAGGGAATCTTAACAAAGAAGATACGATCAAAAAACCCCACCAATTTCGAGAAGTCAGGGTACATTTATTTCCCACAAGAGAACTTGATGTATACAATGATTCTACTCAATATTACAACTTAAAGTTCTTTCTGGAGCGATAACCAGATCTGAACTTCTGGAAAACCAAAAAGGATGGGGCTGAGGAAGCTGAGTGGCTTGGTAGCTCCACCCCTGAAAAAGAAAACAAATAAAAGAAAGAACAGAGCGAACAGAGAACTGCGAATCAAAACCGAAATAGTAAATAAAAGGCAAATCACACTACATTGACTTTATCACTTTCAACCTACTGCAAAGTCCAAATTTACCGACAATCCGCTGGGTTACTGCAGCTGGACGAATCGATAAGAATCTAATAGTTCCCGTTCATACCCGAGCAATACGAACGACTAGTGTTGATCGATGTCGTTCGAGCATACCTTGAGGGCGAAGCTGGTTTGACCAGTTCCTATGAGACGGGTAAGATCCTTCTTCGCTGAAGTGACGAACGAGCCAGTCTAGTGATGTTTGTCTTGCATACACAAGTGCGGTGACCAATCCTTAGCTGGAGGCAGGCTAGGAGAAAAAGAAAAACAAGGAAACGGGAAGGGAAGGGGAAATGAGAGACCAAAGGAGGGAAGAAAAAAAAAACAACGGGCAAAAACCACTCACAAACTAAGCAAGAATAATGTAAAAGGTTAGGGAGTTAGTTCAGCTAAGGAAAGGGGCAGCATTGATTCCTAGCGAATCTCGACACCTCAAACGACCGGATGGTAGATCTTACTTTAAAGTGCAGAATATGTATCTCGTACGCTCCGAAGTTCTTCACAGGGCAAGTCACTTCGCTGTCCTTCGGTTGAAGAGTACAATAATTTAGTCGCTAATACAGGACTTATGACGTCAAACGAAGACGCAGCCAGAAGTATAATCTAAGTACATGACTGTCAGAACTTCTTCAAAGCAAATTCACCCAAAACATACACAAGCAAATCAAGATAGTTTTTTAAACACTTATCTGTCTCCAAACGTTTCAACTCATCCGTCGTTCGACACTATTCTTTTATCTGTAAGCGTCCGGTTGCACGGAATTCCTAGTTGTCGTCTCATTAGGGAACTCCTCGCTTCTCGCAGTTCAGAACCATCAATCAACCTGAGGTCTGATTATTGCCGCTTATCCTCGGAGGCCTTATTTGTATAGACGAGGTTCTTGCTAAAAACCAAGACCTGGGAGCTAACATCGAACCAACCATTTGTCATGGCGTCGAGAGTTCCATTTTCTTCAAGAATTACCTTCCGCTGTTGTTCCGGCCAGAAAACTGATAAAATCTTGTTTTTCCATATCCAAGGAGAAGTTTCAACAATTACAAAACGGCAACCGAGCGGATGCAAACAAAGGCTGACGCAAACCAACCCGCTACGAGCATTTGTTGCGCTTAATAATTGCAAAATAGATTTTTCGTTAAAGAGAACACGTAGCAAAAATTCGCTTACAAGGAAACTTCATAAAGAGCTTACTTAAAAAATGAGGCCTTCAAACTATTCGTCCCCAAAAGACTCGATCAAAATGAAGCATCCAACGCATCAATACGCATCACCCAACACCACCCATACAAGCGTCTACGCAAGAGTCATCACAAGCTATTGGAGACTCCTCCGCAACAAGCTGGAAAGGAGAACCGAGCATTTTCCAGGATTAACAGTTTGAAAGGTCTTATAATCCTAAGTGGGTGGTCATCGACCATTGCGATCGTGTCGGTGGGGCCGAACGGCACACCCAAACGAGGATTTTTTGACTTCCAATCCTCCCTCGGAGAACCTCTTAAAAGGTGTGAGGAGGAAAAAAAATTTTTTTTCTTCAACTCAAAACATCTAGACCGTTGCAACAGTATGTTCGCATGTACGTACGTGACCAATTTTGTGCAGTTATCGTCTCCAAAACGGTAAAAAACAGAACCAAGTCAAATTAATACATACTTAGAGAGTACTTTAATTTAAACTATGCTTAGTACTATGCCTTTTTAGAGATATTATTTTTTTCCTAAAAATGAAGATATGGCAGAAGCATTATTTCAGCGACCCAAAAACAATAAAAATAGCCTGAACGGTCTCCTCTTATTGAGACGAGCATATTGTGTTAAGAAATTGTTTTGCTGCGATGAGCTATTTTAAGAACCCCTCCCCCCAAACAGAAAAAAATCCGTTTCATAGGCCTGTGCGAATGCACCAAACCGCTATTTTTTCTGGACATTAATAAAAACCATTCTTTGCGTTTATTTCCTACATTTCTTTTTTGAAGTCATAGAAGATGAAAACTCGAATAAACATTTAAAATAACATAAATATTTCGTTTTCATGTTATTAATAGATAATAAGGTCTTTTTAAGTTAATCCCACACGCAGTTTTGAAAAACTATAAAAAACAACAACAACAACATGAAATCGGTGATTATAGAGCTGAGTTTAATTCGTTGTTTTTATTTACTTGACTAGAAATTTATATGATAACCAAACTTCGCCATCTGAGTTTTTCAGTAATATTTCACAAAACTAATTTTTTACGAATTCAATAACAATCTGGTTGCAAGCAGTAAAGATAAAACAATGATAATAATTCTTTATATTCTTCTCGTTAAGTTTTAGAGAGTATTGCTCATTTACCTTCTATTCCATATTTAAATTAAATATTTTATACAGCAATTATTTTCTGTAAGAATTCGTTTATTAGTTTCTATATCAAGTTTTAGTCTTTCTGAAATCTTGACGAGAAAGTGCAAGCTCACAGTTGTTTCCTTGTTTATTTATTAAAGGTAACTATTCACTCTTAAATGATTTGGCAAACCACAAGTTTTCCAGGCCGTCGCCAATGACACACACATACGCAGACAGAGAACATAGCAAGCAGCAGCAGCAGCGTAAAAGGGTAGAGAAGGAAAGCAGGTGAAGGAGGAACAGGGGCGGTGGCTTCTTGGTTCTTCTGCCTGGCTATCTCATTGCATTTCCTTGCATGCTCATCGATCGCCTCTGCCTTTCAACTCCTACCATCTTGCTCGTCATTTAAAATTAATACAGAACCGTAATTACAAGAGATAATTCCATTTGTAAATATTTTATGTGTGAAATATTACTGAACGAAGTTTTCCTTTAATACTTAGTCACTCGACTTCGTAATAATTCACTCTTTTTACTTCTTTTATTAGGAACTTAATTTTTTTTCTCATGAAACAATGGTTTTTAACTTTATAGATCCGCAATGTGAAACATTTTCGAAATGCCCTTATAGAAAATTATGACAGTGAAATTTATGAAACCCATAACAAAACCCATAATGATATAGATTTGACGCTTTTATGCATGTTAAATATATGAAATGGTAGCCAAAATAACTTTATAAAATTTGAAAAACAATATGAGGGGTTTTCTATAAATTTTTAATTTGTTTTTATGAATTAAATTTTATAATCCATATTTCTACATAAATTGTAATCAATAGCAACCTTAATATTAACTATATCTTGATTTGACTTCACAAATTAGTATTTATAAAGAAAGCGCCTTCTAAACACGTGCTCACATGTGAGTACTAACCACTGTGTGTTACGATGTTGACTACGTAACTCGAAACTACTAGTTGGAATTCGATCAAATTTTAACGGTAGACACAATTTTATGTCCCCTATTATTCTCCCAAATTTTATCACCCTAGGTGTTGTAGAAAGTGAATTATTAATTCGTTCATCTTAGTGGCGGCATTTTTATTTCTCTTCATATCTCAAAATTCGGACCCATGTTCATATGAACTTTTTTGCTTAGAATCGCATATTCCATTACCCCTATCATTTTGGTCATGAAATTTAACAACACCCTGTATACACCGTATCATAGATATATGCAAAAATAGGCTCATTATTTATGCCTGAACACTGCTTCTTGTGTTGAAGTAGACCATAACTATTGACAATCAGGGAAATAAACATCAAACATTTGAGTACGAAAAAGGAAAACGTGCCTATAAAGAAGCATTTGTGCGACGGATCTGAAGCATTTCTTTTCGATGCATTCACAAAAACGACTGAGATTTTGCTCGGAGTACATAATTAAATTAATACAGGGTGATCCAAAAGTCAGTTCGCCGAAATATGAAATATTTTCAATATACGCAACACTGATTGAGCCTACAGTAAATGTTCAAATTGGCGCCCATTCTATTTAAATTGGAAATTAAAATGATAAACCAATTTTTAAAAAAAACTCTAGAAATTATTCTATCCTCAAAAAAAAATTGCACTCGTTCCATTGAGAGCTGTATGAGTTGTAGCTCCGTCCTGTTGATAATCAGTGTCGCATTGATTAAAGAATAGCTACTGCAAATTTGACGTCGGTATGTTTAATGGTTTTTATTTTATTTATATACAGGGTGAATTTTAAGTACACCGACAAACTGCAGGGAATGGTTTCTGACTGGAAACAGAGTAAAAAAGATCATATCAACATGTGTCCGGAAATGCATTGATGCCACGGTAGAAGGCATGATGAGGCGCCACCCTACTTCCGCATTATTGTTCGCCGACATGTCAACATCATCTTCCCCAGACATTGTATAGGACGCGGAGGCCCTGTTGACTTTCTGCTTGATCATCGGACTTAAACCCCCTGGACTTTTACTTCTGGGAGCGTCTGAAAAGCCATATGCTGTGTGCCGGGAGGATTTGCACACGCACTGTCCATTTCCGGATGCATATGACCATTTTTACCCCATTTCCAGTCAGGAACCACTCCTTGCAGTTTGTCGGTGTACTTAAAATTCACCCTGTATATCTTTGGATGAACTGACTTTTGGATCACCCAGTATGAAAAACGAATGAAAATTTCCACTACGTGGATTCGAATTAGGGATCAGCTTGCTGGTGGTTCATAATGAAGGGATTCCTGATCTAAGACCAGACATCTGCCCATTTTGGCTGTTTAGCATTTGCCCATTTTGACTGTTTAACATTCTTTAGATCACACCAGTGTCCTCGGTGGCCCAGTTGGTAGAGGCGACAAGCTAGATACTCGTGGTTCCTGGTATCTTTACGTATTAATTTAATTATTTAATGTTGAAGCATAGCTTCAGTTTTCATTCAAGTCCTTTCTGAGTAGCTACCTTGTTGCGGCTATTTTCATATCATCCGTCATAGATAAAGCGAATGACATGAAACGAAGTGAATTCACCAGGAACAAGCTCGGGTTTAGCCCGGATAGTTCAACAACGCGATGCTGGTGTCGGCGTTGTGCAGCTTCGCGTTGTCATGAAGGAAAACGATACTGTCCCTCGGCAGATTTTCTTCACTCAAAATACCCTTCAGAAAAACAAGAAGTTGTCATCAAATCGCCTCGCGCAATTTTACCAGTTTTAGTTTACAATAACTTTATTATTCCTCTTACTTTGACCACGTTTCCAGACTCGCTGCGCATTAGCCGTTCAACACAGGAGTTCGCATAATTACCTGAACAAGTTGCACTATCCATGGAAGGTAACAAGCAAAATATACTTATCATACGAGGTCGTATATTTACTTTATAGCATGTGCATTTTTTTCTCTGGCCGATCCTCTTATAAATACTTTATTGTATCCAGCAAAATTGATGCCATGCGTACAAGATAAGTATAACATAGATTTCTTTCGCCACGTGTACAGAATTAGCAGTTGTCAGCCAAAATAAAGTTCTTCGAAGTTAACTTCTTCATATCCTGTTAATTAAAGCAGTTTCAAATTAACCATGCATAGAAAATCCCTACGTATTGATTTCTTAGATAACAGTTTCATAACATCGTACATAACGAACAGAGCCCATTCGTACATAACGTAGTCACAAGAAGATTCCTACCGTAAGTTTATTTGTGTATGATTAGAACAATGTATGTAATTCTTTCTTCTTACGCGTGGATGTAGAAGAAAAGGAAGACGAGACACAAGAGTCCTGGAATAAAAAAAAAATGGACACAGAATGGTAAGATCCTGAAAAAAAGTTGGCGTTTCGGATAGAGGCTATCCTTTGTCAAAGCAATTTTATTATTGTTACTACTAATACGCCATCATTACTATAAAATATCATTGATTTTACTTTGACAAAGAAACGTTACCTTTTTTCGGGGTCTTACAACTTTGTGTCTAATTACGTAAACTAAAAGTAAGACAGTTGAGGCTTTTACTCGGTTGTACTTGTTTTATCGTTTCCCTTATTATTTGGCCAGTGCATTTGTACATATGTATAAAGATAAGTTTGATTAAATAAATTTTCAAATTGTTGAATTTTCTTGTGAGGCAGAATAATGATTAATGTTAGAACAGGAAACTTGAGTAAAGACTAAACTAAAAGTGGATAACTGTAACTAGAAATGTAATTAATTAACGTTATTGATGAAAATAGAAAATTCCCACAGCCTGGACTCAAACCAGAAACCTTCGGATAATCGCGCCACTGTGGACTTTGAAGTATTATGTTTCTACGAGTACAATCCTTTGGGCTGATTAGAGGAGTTACTTGTGTTTTCTATTACTGGAAACTTATGTACAATCACTATATTTTAAATCTAACTGCGCTGAAATATTTATAATGTTTAAAATATTCAAATTTTAAAGAGTATAAAGAAAGTATAGATGAGGAGAATAGTTTTAAAATGTTTAAATAAATTATTCTCTCTTAAATTTTATTTCTTACTGGTAATATAGAATTCTGGAAAATATCGTGTAATGAAAACCATTTGACGACAAAAAGCACTAGTTATTTTTTTGTTTTTAAATAAAGCAATATTGTGAATAAAACCCCTTACTGAACGAATATTGTGAAACTAATAAGCGATAACAAATTTCGATTTTCAATTTGAGTTTAGAGCTCCCCGCCTTTTTTTAATCCTTTCTTTGCATTAGTTCGATTGTGAAAGGGAAATTTATAAACTAAACAGACGCCTGTAAGAAATAGAAATCTTTTGGTTTTTGTTTTTCATATTCTTTGGCAGAGCACGTGAGCATTTAATAATCCCATGATATTTCTGTCAAAAAATATTCGATCTGCCTAGTTGGCGAAAAATAAACAGAAGCATTTTGCCCCCTTCAGCGAGATATCATTGAATACGTGATTAAAGAAGATCACAGCGGGTCGGCTTTCCCTTCCCCCTTTGGATTTTTCTCAAATGAGTTCGTAAATAAACGAATTCTCATGCAGGAATGGCTGCCGGTGGGTGCAACAAGCACGACGACCATTATTGAATTTGCCCCCAGAAGAAATGCAATTTCGTTCGCACCCGGTGAGAGAATGTCTTGAACTCCACCATAAGAGAAAAAAAAAATTCTGTGTCACGCGCCTGCGAATTTTATCGCCAGAAGTTGATCGAGAGTGCAAGGCTTTCTTGTCGCGTTAATTTTCGTACACCATCGGCGAGATAAGGGGCATAGAGCGTTAGAGTCTAAAAGTTTGCTCCACCACCTCCACCTCCTCCTCCGGTCGCACAACCCATTATCCTATTAGTTTCGAATGCGTCGGCCGAAGCCTTTTTCATTGAGCATCGGCACTGAGACCTAATAGTGCGTGACTGTTTTTATTGAATGAATGCTTGGCAGCAGCGGCCGCTCCCCCCGTAATGGCACCATAAAGAAGCGAACCTCCGACCGGTCTCTTTTGCCTGCGTAAATTTAATCAATGAACTTCTTGCTAAATTTCTCAGCTGGCTGTGTTAGGAATAATTTCCATTCATTCCGACATTATGGAAGTAAAGTGCCGTGAAAAAACTCTGCCATCGTTCTTTGCCGATCGGCATTACTGCCGAATAATACTGTTGACAGAACGATGACAACACAGGAGAATAGGATAATGAAAACTTTACGCAAAAAATATATAGCATGAAGTCAGTTGATTAAATTGATAATTAAATATTTTCTAATTTGTTAGTGGGGTAAAGTCTCCTAAACGCGCTTGATAACACTAGACAACATACTCTTTGCATCCAAGACCACAGATAGTGCTTTTAGGAGTAATTGGTAAGTAAAATTCGAATCTGCTTTTAGATTTTTTTTCTATCATGTCACGTTTCCAAGTTATGTGCATAGAGGCTGCAATGTTAAAGTATCCATATTATAGGGCCACACGGAAATTTATCAGGCCCCAGACAATGAATAATTATAAAACGTTTTATTGAAAAACAAGAAATCTGCATGTGCTAAAAATATTTTTATGGCTTATTTGAAAATAACGTATCAAGATAATATTAATAAACGTGCTTCATTTAAATATACAAAAAAAGTTGTATAATGTTGATTAGTGTAATTAATGTTTTATTTAATTGTTTTGTGTATCCTTTAAGATATATTTTGCAATAACTAGTCTAAAACTTATATTACTATCGTAAAAATATTCTTTTAAAATACATGTATTCATCTAAAATTTGAACATGAAATATTTCCCAATAAATGGAAATATTTGCTTATAAGTAAAAATATTTTGAAATGTGAGCTCTTCTTCGGAATACTTCAAAGGGGTTGATTTGGCAACTGCTTCTCTTCATAAACAACAAAAAATTAATATTCCCCAGAGGAAGGTAAGGAAGGTAGCGGAAGCCCTGAATTCATCTATTTTTTACCGCTTTTAACCGCACTTTTTTCCGAACGTAGTATTTAGAAAATTTTAAAAAAGCTCTCTCTTCTGTCGGTTCTCGTCATTTGATCGAAGGACATATTTTGTCATTTAAAAATGTTATTAGTTCAAAAGATCACGTGACTGCTACTTCAACAACACCGAGTCCACTGGGAAAGTTTGGCCCAAACTTTATAGTAATATAGATCTTACGTAGGGGAATTTACATATCTAGAGGCCAGTGTGTATAGTATACCACGTAGATCAGATGGCTCCCTCTAACTCCCACGCCTCTAACCCCGACTCCAGTAGGACAATCAAAACCAAACTAAATACTGTAGTGAAGTAGGACTTGCCCATAGTAAGCTACATTCTATATCAAAATTGTGAAAAATATAATGGGAATATAAATTCTATCAGGCAGATGGACATTGCCAACCCAATAAGTAGCGGAAGAATGGAGCTTTAATAATAAAGATTAAAAAAAGAACATCATATCACTTTAAATTATACGAAATGAATCTTATAGGCATATACAGGGTGAATACAAAAGTCTGAACCCCCATTTATTTTTTGAACCGAAGCAGATATGTCAATTTTGATGAATCCAATGAATAGAAAGTTGTGGGTGGCTTATTCCATGGTGCACTTTTCGTCATCCCAAATATGCAAATTTGGACACATTCAAAATTTATCTCAAAAACCGTAAGGGATAGAGAAAAAAAACCCAATTGCAAACTTGTTCAGCATAAAAAAATAAACAAAACAAAAAAAAATCATCCAAATCGGACCAACCAACCACCCACAATCACGCGATGAACTATTTGTAGTCACACTGCACAAGGAAAACTGAATGTTGATATTTCCACCATGTAAAGCATGCAAATCAAAAAATTAACATAAATTACTATACTCACATTCACTTTCATGAGGAAAAGCAAATAAAAGGCATGTTTCAGCACACAGACGACAGAACAATTCCAGGATGGCAAGCTACACTGTGTCTGTTGCTGGCAACTTTGCGGGACCTCAGTACTTGTAAAGAGCTCTCGCGAAACTTGCTAAGCCAAGATGGCAGAATGTAACGTCTTATTCATTAGGAGAAAATATTAAAACTTCAACATTACGTTAATTTCCAATTGATATGTACTGTCATGTTAAGTTGAAAATTATTGTAAAGCTCCTTTATGTAAGAATGAATAACTTTTCTGAGTATCCTTTAAATACATTTATGGCTGGCTATCGTTACAACTACCACTAAACAGTTCATTTGCTTATATTCGTACATGCATTTGCATATATAATCAGGATGAAGCTCACAGATGACACCTCATTTGTTTATTGAATTTGTTATCAATATCGCATTGGTAGGCAAGAAAGAATATTCATATTCAAATGTACAGACAAATATATTACGGAATTATTCTGAGACTACATATGTCATAGGTCAGGAAAATGGAAATGTCTTTGATGGTGCATATTCACCAACAGTTACGATCGATTTCTCAGGCAGTAGTTCGGACTCAACAAATAAGCTTCGTGGTGCATTTCTGTATGCATTTCACTACGTAGACCATGGCATGGTTTTATATTCACGCATCATGCGAAACAGATAGATAATAATGAGAAGTCTGTTCACTCCGGGTCGGTTTCATTGTTATAGCTGTTGCTAGATCGACATCCTACAACAATAATAACGACAGCAGCGCGCCAAGCGTTCAGCTATCTCCTTCTCTTTTCTGGATTTATTCAGGTACTGTTTTGCTATTGATTTTTGTTAATGACAGTTCGTTATCAAAAGCTTTTTACGATTTTCTTCATCGCATTTTATTTGACTGCAAAAAAAAAGGTATGTATGCAATTTCCTATAATTTTTTAAAAAAGATTTTATTTCATCTAATTTAGGGAATCCAATGAAAACCATTCATCAAATTTTCTAATATGGCAAAATCCTTTTTATTTCAAACTATTTTGAATAACAGTTCCGTTATAACAACCTTAATTCATATAGCTCACGGTTGTTTTATTTTCTTGGGTTTTTTTTTTTTTTTTTTTCTTTTCGAAAAGAAAAAAATAGAAAAACGTTTAGTGTAAAGGACTTGGAAATTAAATTTCTTCATAAAAATTTCTCCAATTTAATAAACGACATTTTGTCTCCGTTATGATTGCAGTAGTAAACAGTGGATTTGACTTAGAGTTAGTCCGCCACTAGGGAATTTAGACAACATTTGAAAACGAGAGTGGACAGACTTCTCATTATTAGGCTATGTGAGGATCCACCGTGGCATGGACGTTGACCGACCGAATGGCAGTATTCTTTTTACAGATTAAATGCGAATTGCTTAAGACTTAATAAAACACGTTTATATTCTTTTTAAACTTTTTTGCACCTGGAAGTTTCACAAAGTACCTACTAATCCGAGCCACGAGTTTTTTTCAGTTTAGGGTTAAACGTCAGTGGTTTAGGGAACACATTATAAAAATGCGTTCCCAAACATCTGTGCCTGGACGCGTCAAATTGTAGAAGCTGATAATCCACGATTATTGCAGTGCTCCAACGTTGTGCTAACCCCTGTGAAGAGCCTGAACGATCGGTCACTATCATAAATAAGAAGATAGTTTATTTCAAGGTGTCGTCACATATTGTGCTCCGATGCATCCGGTCCTCTTCAGTCCATGCTTCAACAGTCGCATTATTGCCATGTTATGTACCATACAGGTAGATATGTTGCGGTATGACAATACAACTTTATGCAGACCGATCATTTGTTCCCGTGTCCTGATATCTATGTTGGCTAAGGTAATATCAATAGAAATATGTCTTATTGAGCTCATTCATATCAAACGTAGGCTGTCACCTAAGCAACAAGTCTGTGCGCGAAATTTTTGACATTCTGTCAAAATTGCATTCAACTGCAAGTGTTATAATTGTCAAATGTAAATCTCAAAGGCAACGTCAGTGAAACCACGAAATGTTAAGCTAGTGAAAAAGACAGACAGAGATCGTCTAGTGTGAAACTATTCATTCGGAAGTCTTCGGCTGAAGCAATTGCTGCAGAATTCCGAAATGTCTCTTAATGTAACGCCAAACATCACCATTAGTTGGAAACTAAGGCCGTATGTTTCTATGCCCGTTCTGCTTCACATAAGCTCAACAAGAGTAGCTATGAGCAGAATCAATGCAAAGCGATGTTTAGAATGGTGTAGATCTCATCGTAATTGGAAACATGTCTCATAAAGCGACGAGATGGTCGAGTTTGGACTTGACATACCCAAAGAACGGGCATCTTCATGTCTGAACGTGTAGGGCCCACGGTGTTTTTGGAGGCGGCGATGTCATGGTATAGGGCTAATTTTCATGGTTTAGATTAGATCAACTTGTTCCAGTTTCAGGAACTATGACGTCCGCAAATGACCTTGATATCGGACAATATTTTTCGGCTTAATAAAAGCAAAGAAGTCCCGCCTAATTAAAGAAGTCCAGCCAACTATGAATTGTCTGAAATTTAGCAATCTTAAAGGAATCTTAGAAATATAATTTATTTCGTTAATAAATTACAACAATCTCTAAAAATTGGAAATTATTAGGCGCTCTAGGATGCGCTTTTGGATGCGCGCATGGAGAGAAGTAGGCGCGTTGATGCGACCTAATAATGCGTCCAACCTAACCTAACTTACCCTACCTTATCCTTCCCAATGAAGAATAAAACGTCAGAAACGACGAAAATATAGATGAAATTTCATCTTATATTATTAGTAAGATCGGTAATGGTGTTAATGCATGCGTTCCTATGGATTCCGATGTGTATCTTGCCGCGCCACTATGAAGCATCATCGATCGCATCACAAATTACCTCTACGAATAATGGAATGGTAATGTTTTGTGTTTTTGTTAATTATTATCGAATATTTGGAAGAAAATTTCGCTATAACGTGAATTAGCAACATAATTTAAAGATATCCAACCTGTGCAAAGAAATCATCACTTTTTTGCAGTGCAAAAAAAAAAGTACACGAGTCCGGAAACTTTTGATCACTTTGTGTATTGCATCTTTGACGTTGGCGAGGCCCAGTGAATTCACGAGAAACTTTTACAGCTGACGATACACTATTTGAGTGGTTCTTCGACAGTCCTCTATTTCTATGCATGTCATACCCTGCTTTATATTTCTTGTAAATTTGACCTAGTTAACATCCTTCATGGTGCTACAATTTTCATAAACAGTAATATAGAAACTGTTCTATGACATAATAGTCATCATGTATGATGGGTTCATTGAATTCCGGTGTTTTAATTAATATTAGATTAATATGATAACCGCATAATGCACCATTGAACAATATTAGATTATAATCCAAATATTTGGATCACAAAATAGGTAGACCAGAAACTATATCGCAATTTTGTATCGCTATGAATAATAAATTGCTTTGCGGAGAACCATATGATAACCTATAACACACTTGAGTGGAACATAAGCAGATCAAACAAACCAATTAACCAATTACTTTAATGCATTTCTGCAAATTAAGCATTCCTTCATTTGCCAGAACTTCAGAGTTCAACTTTCTGAGAAAGTAGCTTAGATATATTATGAACGATCTTGAAATTTAATTTACTCGGTAAAAATGTTTCTGGTAAGTGTTATTCGAATTCTTTACATATGTTCATTCATGTATAGGAAATTCATTGATTTATAGGCATTACTATGAAGATTTCAGACAATTTCCTTATACAGGGTGATCCAAAGGTCAGGAAAAACTTTAAACTCAATATTCGCATAAAAAGATCACTGGGGTCGGAGTTACACGGATGGATGTTATAGGGGATCATCTGGTATATACGTAAAGAAGTGGAATTCGGTATGACATTCCTCTAGATAAGATATAAATTACTATGAAGTTTGGGCCAAAGTGTCCTAGTGGGGTCGGAGTTATAGGGAAAGCAGTCACGTGCTTTTATTTTTCAAGTGGCAACACATGGCACATGGTATGTCATTCGATTGGCAATGATAAGAAACCAAAGAAGATAGAGCTCTTTTCCATTTTCTAAATACATGTACTAAGTTCGAGAAAACTAAATTTTTGCTAAATGGATGTTGAATAGCGCGAATAAAAGGGGTAAAAATGGGTAAAAATGAACTCAGGGCTAATACGATTTTCCTATACCTTCTTCAGGCGAATTAATTTCTTGTTGTCAAAATGTAGATAATTGTGTTGATTTTTTTAAAGATAATTTATAAATAAAAAGTCGAAAAAGATTTATGCTCTTAAAATTCCGCTAGATATAATTGAATGTTCTGCACGATATCATATTACTGATTCACAACTGTATTACCTTAACTTTCAAATA
>JAHWFO010003124.1:724511-751677 GCA_023313115.1 Rhysida immarginata
AATATTGAAACGGTAAAACTTAGAGTAAAATTCAATTGTGGATTATTTCCTGTTGATGACTGTACAATTCCTTTTTTATATATATATATATATATATATATGTATATTTTAACCATTCTTCGTACAGTGGATGAAATCTTACTCCACATTAGAATGATGGATGTAGAAAAAAAGATGGACGAGACACAAGAATTCGGGAATAAAATAATAAATAATAAAAATTGAACACAGGGTGGTAAGGCACTGAAAAACTGACATTTCGGAATAGAGGCTATCCTTTGTCAAAGGCTAATCACTTTCAGGATAATTCTCTATTAGGATAGCCTCTATCCGAAGCGTCAGTTTTTTCAGGGTCTTCACCCTGTGTTCAATTTAAATTATCCACATTAGAATATCAATTCATATCATTTTTTCAATTTTTTTTTAAATTCAACGTAATCCCAGAGGTCGACTAGTTGGGTCCCTGGATGAACCTGGATTAAAGACTGCTGTATCATTTCGTTAATTTTTTATCATCACATAACTTTGTTCCATCAAATTATGGAGCAAATTGGTCTATTGAAATGAAGTCGGATTTTTTTTTCCAGGAAAAATAAATTAGTGATAGAATTGTTCGGTTTTTAACCTTCAATGAATCGTTATTGCTCACGAGTCATATGTTAATCAATATTATATTTTCATTGATCCATACTTTGGCTCAAATGTAATGATTGCAAATATTTAGAATAAGAAGAAAATCCATATCCATTCTCTTCTAGAATAGAACCTACAAGAGAATTAAGAGCGGCTAAAAAGGGTAACAAAGGCTTATAGGAGTGTGGATAGTGGTTGCTAGAATATTCTTGTGGAGTAAAGCAGTCGGGTGATGCACCCACGACGGGGTGCGGAACTCTTTAATGGTCAAATGCGCAAACGTTTCCTGAATGGACTGAGTGACGCTTGTTGCTTTATGGCTCCCTGAAGATGTGTAGGAAGGGTCTAATCGTGCCGTTTGGATGAACGAGGCTTAGGCGCTTCAGAGAGTGATGCGACGACGGTGACTGGGAGCTGTTTATCCGTCGTTCACTGACGTTCTCTTTGCCTCGGTGTTGTCGCCAAAACTGACTGATGGCACTTTGAAAACGTGCCGAACCCAAGAGCAGCCATTCATCTATCATCCACCTCTCCACGCCACCTCCAAATGCTCTAAACGTCTCTTTCTCTCTTTTCCCCCTTAAATGATACCGTTCAGTTGTCAAACAGCTCAGTGAATGATCACAAATTTCGATACAAAGCGCTGAAGCGTTTTTACGGTGACATCTGATATAGGGTTCTCATGCTGATATCTTCGTGCATTTCTTTAGTCTTTGCAATTTCTCGTACATCTTTGCCAGTGATAATACTTCTCGGGACCTCATAACTTCAGGAGCTGAAAATAAATTTCTTCTGTGAATGTGTTTGGAATTTATAATTTTAACTTTGCTGCTTTTGCAAAAGGATGGGAGGTTTATGTAATGCGTGTAGTTAAATGAATCTCAAATGTCTCCTTCAAGGCACTGAGACTATTTTTCTCCGTTGTACATGAAAATAAATTCCATTCCATTTTACAGCTAAATTTACAAATTTTCATAGAAATGTTTACGATTGCTTTTAATAATTTATTGCCATCAAGAAGTCCTTTCCATTTTAAATATTTTTGAATTTAGAATTTACTCTCGTTACAAGTCTAACTTCTACTTCAAGTATCATTACTTCGATAACCGAAATTGAAAAAAAACATTTCGATATATAATTCAATTTTTTACTGATTATAACATTTAAAATATTATCTGTTTATTTCAAATTTATTTTACATTTGCACCCACACATCTTCTTTATTGAAAGTTGAACTCGAATTCTTTTTTTCATGCCTAACTCATTTGTTAGTTGCATACATTTTAACTTTCTTATTTTAATCTTACATTTTTTCACCATACGGTAATCTATAAATCGCTCTCTAAATTTTCTGAATTTAATAAGAGCTGCATCAATTTTAACTCTTTTTTTCTCTTGAGATAGAGAAAATTGAATTTATTTTAAACCTTTCATATGCTACTTTTTCAAGCCTTTTTTTTCCTTATTCTATTAAGCGTCTGTTTTTCAAGATAATTCCACGTATTTGTGGAGAAGTTTTTTTGACATTTTTTTAATAGGTGCAGGGTTTTCACGGCAATTTTTATCTCTTTACTATTTTTTTTTTTATCTTAAACCATGTTTTTTTCCATCCTCCTCTACTTTCTCATTGAACCTCTTCTTCTCGACTTACTCTTCCCCTATTTATACCAGCACTTTTTTCTTTCTCTTATAAGGTTGTCTAAATGCGGTGGTGGAATTGGCTTTATCTTTCTCCATCAACTGTTTCAAGTGTTTCTGTTTCCATTCCTCCCCATCTGCGCCATTCACCTTCCCCCTTCCTTAAGCGCCTTTTTATTTTGTCCGAAAAGATTTTACGGGTTTGTTTTTATCTTCTTTTTTCTGCTTGATGTCGTAGGTTCACCTCCTTCCACCTCACTCACAACTCTACGCCCCCCCCCCCCCTTTTAAATGTACCAAGGTTTTCTAATCTACTAGAAATATTACAGTTTCTCATTAAGAATTGAACAAGAGAATAATTGCCATTTTAGTTCGTCATTTCTTCTTCATATTTGTTTTTTCTTTTGTACAATCCATTTCATTTAGTTTATAATTTTCTTCTAAATTTGGCCTGCTTTTCGTAAACTTTAATTATTAAGCTTTTCCTTCCAGAGCCGGTTCTGGAATTTTTGGACTTTGTGTGGGCGCAGCACCAATTGTTTTTGAATTGAGGGAAATTTATGACGCATGGTTATATTTTTTTCCTCTCTTTAGCGTTTTACGAGCGATTTTCAAAGAAATGAAATCACATTCTAAGAACTTAATAAACCTACGGACCGTTAAACCCTTCTGGCGGAAAATAATGGCTCAAAAATACTATCTCATTAAAAGAAGGAGATTTAGTTTGTATTGCTCATTGTGAGATCCTGGTTTGTTCTCAAACTTCTCTTTACTCCGAGGGGAATTACAGAACGTCGAATAATCTTAATCTTTTCTTTAATCCACATTATCCATTGTAATGCATCTTGACAGCCTTTATGAGAATTTTTTTCAAACCGCATATGGTCGAATAAGATTTCATCATACGATCTTCTGCTTTTGGGCAATGTATTTCATGGCTCCACTTCTCATTTTTATAACCTGGTATATGTTTTGACTTAATATACTTTGCCTTGAATGCGTTTTGTCGCGGTCATAATTTCCGACGACATGTTTCTCAATTAATGCTGACACATGAATGAAAGATTTATTAAGCATAAAATAAGCAAGCCAATTTTTAAATCGCCTCTAATTTCTGTCAGGCCTTCAAAATTACAGGAGGATGTAATGATTCATTTTCGCTTCATTTTTATGGTAAAAAAATGATATAATACAGAAAAAGCATAACTAATTATAGATTATTTTGCATTTTTTAATTTCATTTCCAGTAATTTAAAATTTTTGTTACAGTTTAGTATTAATACAAAAATGCATACATTGCGTTACCTAATTTAGTGCACACTCATGATTTCACACTTGTCCAAAAGATATACAACACCAATAAATGAACAGTGTGTTTATTCATTGAAAAGTTAAAGAAAACTTGGAAATGCATGCTAATAGCTTAGTTTAACACCTGAGCATTGCATATAATGTTTACAGTAACGTGTTAAAGGTAGTTTGCGGCATTTCTTTGCATACCGTAAATACTGTATAAAGCGCCCGGGCGCTTATTTGCAAAAATTCAGCAGACCCCCAGGCCCTTAATGCAGGCGGGCCGGTATTACAGGTCCGGCGCTTATATAATTCTGCACAACTGTGATGGATACCATTATGCAAAATTCTCGCCCATCTCCTTCATCTTTTCTAAAGTATCATACTGTGTTTTCCATTCCCGTTAGGATCAATGCTAAATTGCTTGGCTGTAGCCTCTGTAGAATGGTTTTCAGCCTACTTTACAGTTGCGAGATTAAAATTGATGCTATAACTGTGAAGTTTTCATTTTTCATCAGCTATGTTGCTTGACTGAATCCAAAATTAAAAGCAAGAAATTAGAAGACAATCGTGCTGGTGTCTAATTTCCGGTTTAGCAGTGGCATTTGGGAGAGCAAACATTCCCGTGAGAAAGCAGCAAGAGAAGAAAAATCCACGAAATAAACTAAAATAAGCGCCCGGGCGGTTATTGAAGGTCCGGCGCTTATTTGCAAAAATTCAGCGGACCCCCAGGCGCTTAATACAGGCGGGCCGGTATTTCAGGTCCGGCGCTAAATACCGTATTTACGGTATTTCAAATTTGGGGAGGATGCCAATATCTTCCATACAGTATTTCTTGTAACTAGCAGTTGTAGGTCTGCTCTAATCCTTACAGCAGAGTTGTCCAGTAGTCGATTCTTCCATTTTTATATGATGTTTATCACGCTCTGACAACTTCGGCATAGGGCCACGCTCTAAGGGCTCTTTTCGGCTTTTCTTACGTAGATATAAGGCTATTGTACCTACAAGACGTTGTTTCATCTATACTACTTCCGAATTGAACTTCCAGGTTCTCAAGAACTTGAATTTTACCCTTGTCCTCATCTGTGAGCTTGTGACGGGTAGTCATTATTACGTTGAAATGTTTGTCATTAATGTTTCACGATGTAAACACACGAGAACACAGTCCAAACAAGTAAATTAGTTTACGTAGGTGCTGATTTTGGCTTATCTTCAAATCTGTCCACTAAAATAGGTAATTGATATTTGTGTCTAAATAGAGAATTTTATGAACGATATCTAGAAACTAAGGTTATAAATACTGTGGTTACGTAGGTGGTTATAATTAAAGCGACACCATTTAGACCCTTCTAGCGGCCGTTCTGGTAATCAGATTTTGACGAAACTTGAGATATGTTATACAGACCATGGGGAAGAGAATTTTGCAATAAAAAAAATTAGTTCACATTTTGACCGCTACGTCAAAATATGGCGCATGAATAATAACAAAAACAAGTTAGAAGCAGAGAAATTTATAAAATCAAAGCATTTGTTCAATGTGCATTCCATTTGTGTCAATGACATGTTCAAAGCGCATTATTGCATGTTCCACAGTAGAGCGAAGGGTTTCCTGAGGAATCGCAGTGATATGGCGTGTTATGCTTGCTTTCAATTCAGGGACAGTCCATGTTCTTCCTCCATAGACATTATCTTTCAAATATCCCCACAACCAGAAGTCACAAGGGTTTAAGTCCGATGAACGAGGAGGCCATGCAGTTGGAAAAGTTCTCGAAATCACCCGATCATCTCCAAAATGAGCACGATGCAGTTCCTTCATTTGTCGTGCAATGTGGGGCGTTGCACCATCTTGCATAAAGACAGTAGTGTCTAAACATTGTCTTTCTTGTAAAGGAATGAATTTCTGCTGCAGAAGTTCGCTGTAACGAGCACCAGTGATTGAACATCTTTTAGTGCCTTGAGGAGTGTTCTCTTCAAAGAAAAAGGGGCCAAGAATGAAATGTGAAGTAAATCCGCACCATCCTGTCACGTAATCAGAGTGCAAGAGCTTTTCATGCACAACCATCGACTTTTCAGTATCCCAGATGCGACAGTTTTGAGCATTCACTGCTCCGTCTAGTGTGAAATGCGCTTTATCTGACCACAAAATGTTCCATGGCCATGCATTATCATGCAGAAACTGGCAAGCAAAGTCAGTGCGTTTTTCCGAATCCTCATGAAGCAGCTTTTGAACTACCTGGATCTTGTATGGATACCACTTTAAAATGGAACGCAAACCTTTTTGTACCGTAAACCACGGAATAGACAAATCACGTGATACGGCTCGAGCACTTGCTGAAGAATATTGGGAACTTGAAGCACTCTCCACTACAGCAGCAGCAACGTCTTTCACAGTCTCATTTGCAATTCGTTTCCGTCCTCCCTGGCAGCACACCCAACTCACCAGTTTCTTCAAATTTCTTAATCATCTTTTTTAAACCATTAATGGACATAGGCCCATTTCGCAAGTTTTTCAAACGTCGATATTCTCTTAGTGGAGCAGAAGCATTATTGCAGTTCTGGTAAAACAACTTCACCAATAAAGCTCGATCCTTTTTAGCTAAAGCCATCGTGAAGAATGACTTTACGTTTAATTTCACTGTCATTTTAAAGCTTTTCTAATTTTACATCTCATTTGCATAACGTCTCTGATTGAGTAAAAATTCTCAGATAGTTTCTTACATGAGCTGCGCCAAATTTTGACGTAGCGGTCAAAATGTGAACTAATTTTTTTTATTGCAAAATTCTCTTCCCCATGGTCTGTATAATATATATCTCAAGTTTCGTCAAAATGTGATTACCAAAACGGCCGCTAGAAGGGTCTAATGGTGTCACTTTAATTATAACCACCCTGCATTTATATTCAATTCCAAGTTTTCTTTAACTTTTCATTGAATAAACACTCTATTATTTATTGGTGCTGTATCTCTTTTGTGAAATCATGAGTGTACATTAAATTACGTAACGCACTGTATTACGATGTATTACAATAGCTTTTTATAAAAAAGCCACAGATCTGTAAAGAATCATATTCGCAGTTTTGGTGAATGAATTTTGAAATTCTTAGCTAAGTCGCATACCACTTATACCATGATAGTGTGAAATACTAATAACAAGTTCAAAAACTTACATTTATAAAATTTGTCTTCTTTAATTAACGCATAGTAATAAGAAAATAACTGAGAAAAAATAACATCCGTCCAATTTCGAAATGCAATATATCTCACCTTAACAATTTTTCCAGAGATGTTTATTATAAAATTGATCTCTTTTATACTTATTTAAATGATAAAGCAATAATAAAATAAAATTTTACTATTTAACGTGATAATTTTCGATATACAGGATGAAATGCTTAACCTATGAATAAAATAAGCAGATGATTCTCTAGGAAGTACAAAAGCTACAAGATAGGTTTAATGCTCCTCTGCATTACATGAAGGTTATACGTGCAGGCGACACAGCCAATGGTTGGAAGTTCATTTTAGTAAAAGCTACGTGTTTTGTTAGAAGTACTTAATATGACAATGCTTCTAGAATTCTTTGCAATTTTACTATAAAGCACCATCATCTCTTGCAGAAAAAAAGATGTAGAAGCTTCTAATTTCTAAATATGCAGATTTACGAAGACTCCAACGAAAATTACCAGAGATGTACTGTATTCTGCAAGCCAGGATTAAAGCTGATCTTCTCCTTGCACATTTCAAACAGGAATTTACTTTGAATAGACGATTACCAATATCGACCATTTTTTAGATAATCCAAGTTCTTTGAACGATGTGGGTAGGTCTAAATATACACCCACGGTCGTATTTATTAGGAATCCCCACCTTTCGACATGCAGATAAATCATGACCTCTTTGCATGTTCAGATGATTTCATACGGAATATCAGGGGCATAATGGATATAATAGTGCATCTTCATCTCGTTTTCAATAGCATCATGAAGATAAGGCTAAAAGACTCTAAATTTGGCATGATAATGGCCACCAGGTGAACAGATGTCAACTTTAAGTGAATCTTTTGGGCTTTTCATAGACGACTATTTCCGAATGGCGTGATCAAGAAAAAGCCACCATCCAAAGACACACTTTGGGGGCGTTAACGGGCGTAGATGACCGGGGTGAGCGAAGATGTTGAGACTTACCAAAGACGGCTGATGTACCACCGTCCATAATGCTATGGAGGACATTTCGGAAAGCCTAAGCCGTTGAACCTTTGCACGGCTGAGTTACAACAGTAGACGCCTTCGTCGAGAACCTTTTTTGCCCGAACAGAACAGGAAAAAAAACGACTCGAGCGGTCACGACCAGCAAGATTGGACTGTGGACGACTGCAGATGGGTTGTGTGATATGATGAGCCCGTTTCCAAATTCTCTGGGCATGTTTACGTCTGGATGAGACCATAAACCCTCCTGCCTGACGTCATATATACAGACTGATGGTGGCAATATGATCATTTGGGGAATCTTTTTTTGGCATTGACTTGATTCCTTAATCAGAGTTGACCAACGCCTAAGTGGCACCAATTACTTAAACATGATCGCTGACCAGATAAATCTTTGTATGGCCAGTTACTTCCGCAGGGTGATACGGTCTTCCAGTAGAACTATCTTAGAACCCGAATTATCAGTGAGTGGTTTAAAGATACACGGCCGACTTTGCACAGTGAACCGATCGCAATCCATTCTAATACCTTTGGAACAAATTGGAACGGGCCGTCAGAATACAATCGGCTATTTCACTCTGGACAGCGATACAAGAGGCATTCATCAGAGAATATTTGTTTGTTTCGGGGACTTTTGTGGAATCAATAAATTTATCTATTTTCACTGAATTAAATTGTCCTAATAGATATGTTAGCAAAAAGACAGATCACTATAAAAGTAAAAAGCAATTATTCGTTAATAATGTAATGCATCGTGTGTTATTATTTTTATCTGATTCTGTATTCAAACGGGAAAAAACAGACCCTAAAGGTCTTCATAGACTATTTCTAGATTATTTTACTAATGAATGTCATTCGAGGCAGTTCGAGTAGTTCAAGCAAATTTTGTTATCATAATTCTGTTTGTATTTCAATTGGACGAATAAATGGACTACGACGATAACAATTCAATTGATGAAATTTAACGATTGTCCTTAGTAATTGATATATTTCCGTAATGCAATTAAAGATGATATTCATAAAAGGTGTTGAATGTTTGCTATTTGGTTGGAGTTAGTGATTCCCATGCTTCTATTGCTATGACCTTTTCGGCTTCATTTCTATTCCTTGGCTGTCGCTTCTAAGCGCACGAAATCCTCGAAGTCACCAAAGAAGAAATTCAGACTGGTCGAGCAAGGGAATCGCTTTTTTTCTCTCAACTAATTACTGTACTTCAGCTAATAGTATAAAAATTAAGACCAATCCTCATCTACTTAAACTTAAAAATAAGAAAAAGAGATAATCTGTATTTTTTCAGAGCATTCAGGGTATGTTTACTGAATCCATAATGAGGCAGTTGACAAGAAATAAATTTATTTGAAAACGACGCACTGTCTTTGCCATTTTAAAGAGTGTTTGAAAGTCGAAGGAAGAGTTTACGTACGAAACACGAAAGTCGAACTAAATCCATTCATTCTGATAAATTTGAACACTGATAAAATTTCTTTATTCAAAAAAAAAGTGAATTCAAATCAAAATCAAGATTTCGGTAGTTTTTCATCAAAAAGTTTTTTAATGTACCGTATCATAAACCACATTTTTATAGTACTGTTTGATTCTTTGGAAAAAAATAAGCTGAAATTGTACAAAGGCATTGACAGTTTTTATATGAAGTCTTACAAATAAACTTTTCGAAAAACCGTGAATTATATCTAAATCGGCCCGAAAGTTACTGGGTTTTTTTCAATGATAAAAATATTCTGCGATTTATTTATTCTGTTTGCCTACAAATGATGTAATATTTAAAAAGTACACAAAAAAGGACGAGACTATTAAGAAAATTTAAACTCAGCTTTTCTGCGATTTTCGTAGCTAACACCTGCGTTTCTTACATTATTTAAAGGAATGTCTCTCTAATTATACAGTATAAAAGCAATAAACAAATGCAATAAATATCATTTGCTAAATTAGAGGCAGATTTAATTAAAAAATAAAGCTCCCTTGTGTTTTATAAAACTCTCACGTGGATTCCTTTTGTCTTGTAAAGTTAATAGAGAAGATAACAAAAGCAAGTATAGCAAAAATTTTCTTTATCCGCTGAAGTGTAAAGAATTTTCATTAAATTTAAATAGGAAACAATATTGAAATGATTGAACGTTCAGACATCAACTGTTTGTATATAATTTCAGTATTAATTTCATATTAATAACGTTATCATTATCTTAATTTGTCTGAAATATTTGTTGATTCAATCAGAATAACTATCGTTTATCATAGAATTAATATCCATTCTGTTTCTCTAATATATATTAATATATACTCTTTATAGATTCATGGGTTTTCTTACAAGTTTGTTTCATATTCAGCGTCTGTTTGTCTATCATCTTATATTGAAATTAAACCAAAGACATTAAATTAAAGAATATCGAATTCGTTAAATATTCCAGTATGGACAATGTAATGTAGTTGTAAATTAATGTGCTTCTCTATAATCTTATAAATGTTGTGATGTTTGAATTAAAGGCAGAGTAATTTCAGCATTAAGAGGTAAAATAATGAAAACCAAAAATAAGAAGGCGAAACAAAATAAATCATAGTACATTATGTTGTGTTACGGATCGTTGCTAGTCCAAATATAGTCCAACGGTATTATATTTGGACCAACGTTCACAAATGTCCATTTTCGAGATGCGCCTATTTGGACACGCTTGAATACAAGGTCAGGAAAAGGAGAAATTCATTCAATATGTTCATGATGTTGCTTGACTTTTAAGTTTATGTTTGTTGGTAACATCGATTGGAACTATTTCTTTAAATAATTAATGATCAATGAATATAACTGAAAACAATTTGAAAAATAAAAGCAAATGTTTTCATGAAATAAAAAAAAACAAACAAAATAATAAAAAATAATAATATCTCTTATTAAAAACCAAAAGGTAAAATCGGAAATTTACATCCAAGTAATGTAAGATGATAATATATTTATGAATTTAAAAGTGAGTTCAATTTCAGGTTTTTAAATGTCAAAAGCTTGTTGGAGCGCAGGTGTATCAGCACCGTCGCTAAATTACTCACCGCACAGAAGCAGAGCAGAAAATGCCATTCCCCGCCTTTTTACATAAAATTCTTTTAACAAATAATTTAAACAATATAAAATGTTGTTTTCGTATATGCATTTTTAATGTGAAAAACCCTTTAAGTTTTATACTTACATTTTACTGCCAGTTGGAACGCGCAGGAATCTACCGACTCGCATCAAACACTATACAAAAAAAGAACATTTCATTTTGACACATTTACATATTTTTGTTGCAAAGGATTATCTGATGAGAGAAGTTAATAAGCATCATAGTAAGCTCTTTAAGTAATGGAGATTTTGAATCAATCTCCTTTATTGATAATATTTCAGATGTCTCCCTCAGATAGAAAGTCTTTGATTTTTCATTCTGATTTTCAAAATTTTGGAAAATTCTAATCACAAAAGCTGAAGTTCTTAGCTATTAGTAAAATATCAAAAAATAACTCGTTTTCCTCGCAATTAGAACTTCAAGAATTCGAATTCAGTGGATAACAGTGAGTCCTGTATTGTAATTTAGAACTTACTTAAGACATGATATACTTTTATGTGAAGTTTTAACTCTCGACCGCCTCGTACTTTCAACATTTAAGTCTTCTTTACATCATTAAGTTTTATTAGCCCAGAGTAGGCGGCACCCGACATCAGCATACGGCGTAAAGGAGCGTAAAAACAGCATTTTCTTCATCCGCTCCATAAACAGCGCGAAATTTTTGCGAGATTGAATTTTCCAGAATAAAGAAGAACAGAATAAAAGATAATGAGGTGTGAAAGGTATGACGTAAAAGAGACTACAGCTTTTGCTAATTGCTTTAATACTTTCCTTTGGCATATATAAATGTTTCCGTGTTATTCGAGATTGCCGTTTAACATTCTCTGAAGAAAGAGGGCATTCTATTTACGCTGTTTGGTAAGTAGAAGATATAAATGATATAAATGAATTTGAGGAACATACAGTTGACATTTCTATTTCTTTGCCTTGTGGTTTGGTTAATTAATGAATCAATTTATACGTTGCATAAAAAATGAAAATATCCTGATACAGAAGAGCAGCGTTTTATTTCTGTCGATGCAATGAAACAGATAATTCGTCTTTCATGTATGCATGTACACAAGGTTTTAATTATCTACGTAATTTAAGGCATCGTCATTGTCAATTGGATTAAATGTTCTAATATGTTATTTTATACGAGCCGCTCTAGATATATAATAAATGTAGTTTTTGAAGATTTTTTTTATTAAACAACATCTGTAACTCTCTGAATTACTTTTTAAAAACTTTTGGAAATGTGACAAATGGCTAGCTTCCAAGCAGGGTGAATTAAACATCAGATGAACCTTTTATATCAAGTAATAATGAAATGCACCTCGTGGTTGGCGTAATAAGAAATCAATAAGTATTGATAAGAAAAGAAACGTGTTTGGGAATAAATAAAAAGTAAGTTCTCGAACAAGGAAGTAGAAGAATGATATTTATTTTTTCCTATTCCCATATTCTAGCGTGCAAAGTTCGCCTATACTTTTCGCGTCTTATTTTTGCGCTGGAATCTCATCAAGGCATCGGCTGCCGCCTACATCTTCAACTTTGAAGGTGGAAAACCGTGTCTGGCGACATTCTCTATCGGAATCTCAATCTTTCTCCCGCTTTAAAGCAAAAAAAATTATCTCTGGACGCAAACAATATATATACAGGGGAGGGGAGGAGGATGTAGGCTTTAGAGATTGAGGAGGAACTTCAACCGGCGCGTGACGGTCCCAATCAATCCTCCAGGAAACGTAACTTCCCGTCGTCAGAAAGGATGGATTCGAACGGATATGTAGGGTGGGTGTTTCTTGGTGGGAGGGAGGAAGAAAAAAATAGCCTGTCTTCCTTCTTCTAGCTCTATCTTCCCTGCTTCGCTCCAAAACCTGTCTCTTGTCATCCTAAAACCCTATGCGCCTCGCTCCTTACTTGTGGTTTATGGTTCATACGGTTTCTCCATACGAATATTTTGAAGGCCTTCCTCGTGACAGGCCTTACAGTGGCTATAGTAAATAGTCCAGGTGAATTGCATTCTCTACAACAAGTATACGGAATATATTATTCCAAACTGCTGCATTAGAAAAACTGAATTTGTTTAAATAAGTATAAAACAAATGCAAATTTTTCATTACAATAGATAACAAATATTCTTAAAATTCGACATATGTTACAAAATAAGAAATGAATTTGAATTGTTTTTTCTTTTTTACATTTGATTTGGAAGAATAAAAATTGGTTTACGTCAGATCAAATAAATATTTTATTGTTGGAAAAGCAAAATATTATCTTATCGATTTTTTGGAATATCACGTGAAATTTCTATTATAGTCAATGCTACACATAAAATATTTTTGTATACCTTTTGTTAGATAATACATAATAACGTACAGTAATCAGTGTACATAAAATATTTTATTAAAATTATAACTCACTACCTTTCTAAATAAATATGATCTTCAATTCATGCGGTGTTTACTTTCAAGGAGGCACTGCCATAAACCAGTTGTAAACTTTAAGGTTTTCTTGTTCGGGTAATTTAATTAGCAAATACCTAAAGAAACAAGAGGAGTCATTAGAAGTTTCTAATTTTAATTAGAATAATTATAAATAATGAAGCAACATCATTTTTAGGAGCTACGTCCTTTCTTTCCGTTAACATGAGAGTAATTTAATTTAGATTTAAATAATATATATTGTTGTTAAAAAAATATAATCGCAACGTGAAAAAAGCGAAAAAGGAAAAGGCAAGGAAGGGAAAAAGGCCTCTTGAAGTTAACTTTGACAGTATCGGATAGTGTGTGCAGAATGTGCAATTACCCAAAGACCCCGCGGTCAAGGAATGGAGTCCGGCCGACAAGACTACCTCCCCCTCTCCCATCGGCGATACTACCGAATGGAGGAAAGCAGTGAGTGAGTGGTGAAATGGGCGGAGAGAGAAGGCACCAAGGGTTATCGTACCTGTCTTTAAGCCTTTGAGCACCGAGCTCCAGCCAGGTTTTATATTATTTTACAAGGTCGCATTTTAAGTCACCCTAAGCCACTCTTCCTAGAACATGGCCGGCAGTAATGCTCTCTGCAAATATTCACATCAATAGGGATTATATCAATTGACTGAACTAATGCTTAATTAGAATGTATGTGCTTTAATATCTCGCTTTTATATAAACAACGGTGGCCTTATGATTCCATTCTAAACTGTTTTGATTGAAATACCTTTAAAAAGCGTAAATTGAAACATTTCGCCGCTAGATGCCAGACGATTAATTACAATTGTATCAATAAATTTTATTTAAAAAGTGACCCCCTTGAGAGCCTCGTTGATTTTAAATTTATGATCCGGATGATTCAAAATGCAACTTGCACTCTCGAAATATAATATCCGTCCGAAATAATAATTCCATTAGAATGACGATTCCCAACCCTTTAATGTTTCTTTCCGTTTAGTCTCCAAACGGTTTTTGTTCAAAAACTGAATAGATACTACAAATAGCAATCCTCTCCTTTTGATCATTTTTCATCTTTTCAAAGCACATTAAAGTTACAAGTAAGTGATTATTATGCCAGAGCTGCCGATGCTACGTGATGAGGAATTCTGAAAATAGAAGAATATACCATGTAGTTGCTAAATTCTGTAGTATCTGTTAAGTCTATTTTCAAATTTTTTGGCACCGAGAAAGGTTGATGAACTTTCGAGGAATAAAAGTTTTCACCTAAAAAACTCGAGCTTTTTGGCGCCATTATTGTTTTTGTGTGTAAACCTATGTCATCTAGCGGTTAGGTTCCTTCTGCCCATGAAGTACATTTGGAGTGGAACATTTGCGTACATATTTCAGCAACAATCGAGTGAAGATTAAATTGATAAAATTAATTGGAAAATGGATTTTTTTTTCTCAGAAAAATCTATCCATTTCTACGTATAAAATTTATTACTTCAATTATTAAAAAAAATTGTTTTCTCTTCTTACTCAAATACTTTCAAGTTATTCAAGATTTTAAATGTTTCATTTTATATTTATTTTTGGAATTTTTTCACTCGTAATTGTTTTCTGGACTCTGATTTTTCATTTGAAACTCAACATTTTATCTTTACGTTTTTCTAATGTGCGCACTTACTTAAAATTTTAGAGAGCAAGTTTTTGGTTCTGAAACCCTGCGCTACTTTATCGGGTTATAGCAAGACACGAAATTTCAAGAAGGAAAATAGCATTTTTTTAGTAATAAGTTTTTTTAATGCTCCAGAATAGGAAATTACGGAATCATAAAACCCCCTGGGAAACATCTACATTTTTATTCTTTTAAAACCATCTTCGGAAAAAGTGGTTTGGACTTTATGAGACATCCGGGCTTTAAAAAGTTTTTATTTCCCTTTCGGCTTTTTTTTTAGCTTTCTTTTTCTTCTGAAATGCTAAGAAATTTATTCAAGGATTGATTGGATTCAACATCACTGAGAAGCGGTATGAGGTTCCCCTTTGCCCATTTTGCAAATTGTTGTTTGTGTTTCTTAATCAAATCTCTAGGTTCATCTTTTTGTATTCTAACAATAATAATCATGATTTCTACTTTAAAGGATTCTAGTTTCAAATTTCTGCGGCATTTGCGGCGATCTTATATTTCTACAAGTTTTTTCGGCGCAGAAAAATTGTGCTTCCTTAATAATGCATTCTTGTCAAATGACAACATAGATAGCGAATGGAAGACCTGCATAGAAATATCCGAAGTTCAATGCGGATTTAAGGATAATTTATTATTGGAGCTATTTTCTAGTTGGGCATGCTTCTGTTTTTGTTTTTTTTAAACAACATGATTAAATTTCTTGTTTTTCAGAAGCTTATTGGAAAATATTTATTCATTTACTGTTTACATTTCAATATAAATTTTTATCATGATACTTGGAAACTGCGGTCGAACCATAATGCTTAAAATTGAATTCTCAATAGTGAATGAACTTTAGAATTGCTATGCAGTTGAAGTCGATATATTAATGATAATCTCTCTTTTTAATTTTGGTTTCTATAATAATTTCATTCTAAAATTTTAGTCTAAAATTTAGCTTATTCAACAGATAACTCCACTGTTAGACTATTGTACCTTTTGGAATTTGAAGAAATCCTAGAAGCATCGTTTATAAATTTAGTCCTTTGAAGCGTATTTTCTTTCTCTTGTTCTTTCGACAACAACATTTCAAGTAAGGTTTAAATATTTCGATCTCTAAGAGAACGGAAATGTTCATATTCTTTCCAACAGGGGATTTTGGAAGCATTTACCTTAGACTCCACAATGAAGTTTAATGTTCTCTTTTGTCTTCTTGCGTCCACGATCCCCATTTACCATTGAATTCTTCTTCCCAAAATAAAATCTGTGACTAGAAGAGAGGGAGAGGGGGAGTGTTGAATGAAACTTTAACTGAGCGAAACACAGCAACAAGCCACTAAGAAGACAAGATCCAGACTAATGAGAAGTCATTCGCTTTCGTGATAATGCTTGCCCTCATGCTTTATGCATGCATTTCACTTGTTCTGCGCAAGTTTTAGTGAGAAATTCCGCAAATCCTCTTTTACAACCTCGGCAATATTCCAGCCCCATTAGCAGAACAGCATCACCGACTGCACGCAAGAAATTTCATCGTCACCGCTTGGGCTTCCCCCTTAAAATTGCACTGACGGACAGACGGAAGGAAGGAAACTCCCCAACAACTCTTCCGATCCATGGTACACATTTAGTTCCAGCAAAAATGAAAAAATGAACTCACACGAGCCGCATAGTGTCTATTTTGTCTGCTTTCATTGTTTAAAACTTTTAATTATATTTAGAGAAACACGAACATAAACATTGTCATAAATTATTTATATTATCATCACATTAAAGAGATAATTGAAACGAACCAGTATTGCAGAAAACTCTATAAAAGAATTATTGAAGTAAATCAAAGTTATTAAAAAAATGTAATATATTTCATATTGCTAATTCTCTATATTTAATCAGACCATTGTATATGTACAAAATGTATATATAATAATTTAGCGCAAAATCAAATCAACTGTTTCACATTTCTCCAATAAGAATTTTATTTAGCAATATTAGATCCAATATATTAAAAAGTTTTCCTAAAATTATTTTAAATAGAGTCGTAGGTTGTATACAGATAATAATTTGATCAACTTTAAACTTTAAAAGAATAGATGATATTAGATTTTTTAGCACCTTTTACCATTTTTTTCAGCACTTCGTAACTTGGGGGAAGTCGCCTCGAAAGAGTTCCTGGATAAAAATTTTCTAGCAAATCCGAAGATTGAATGTTGGGGATTTGCTAGGAAAAAGTGCATCCCACTCAGTGAAGAAACGGAGAAGTGGGTCGCACTTACTTTACTGAATAATGTTAAAGCAACACGGAAAAGTACTTGAAAAGAAGAAAACGTTTCAATAAAGTAGACATCTACTCATAGAAAGAGTGAGCAAAAGAAATGCAAAGAATAAAAGCAAATTTGTTTTATTATTTTAAAAAGCCTGCATTCTTTATGATAAAGATTTACTTGAAGTTTAAATTAATTTAAATGAAGCCTTTTTTTCTTATTTTCATATGAAAAAGAAATTGTGCATGATTCATCCGTTGTTTTTTTTTTGTTTAATTTTTTTGCCTATTTTTCGAACAGTTTAAATATATTCTCAAGTTTTTTTTGACATGCAAAATAATTAAATGAATATTTTCACCTCGGACGGCTTTTACTTAGATTCCTAATACGAGCGTGAATAGGAATTAATGTCAACTATTGTTTCTGCCAAACAATACTATAAATTTCAAAATGCATGTTTGAAAGCCTTTTGTATACTTCTGCCACGATGAAGTTGTTCTGGGTCAGGGAAGTATATTGAAAACTCTTACTATAAAAACAGTCGCCGTTTATTAAGAAAATATAGTAAACAATGAAAACAATAATGCCCAATGCAAACGCAGACCCCTTAAAATAGTCTCTAAGATTGTTTAAATAGAGAAGACGGCGAATACTGTTGGCTTTATACACGACTAATTTGTTTCGTACGGTTCCGGTAACAGATTGGCCTTTGGTTGAATGGAAACGCACCAGCATAACTGCCTAAGTGTCCCAAATTGTGATGACAGTCAAGAGCCCATAAAAGGTCAAAAATTAACCAAACACTGTGGAATGGAACAACCAAAAAGGGAACCTTTAATCCACAAGAAGAATTGAAATACCGAATATGTACCAGGAGAATTGAAGTACCAGGTACCCATCTTCAGCAGAGAAAGATAAAAATAAGAAGTAAAAAAGATAGGTTGAAGATGGGTACCTGGTTTTTCTTTTCTTCTTATTTTTGTCTTTTTCTGTTGAAGATGGGTACCTGGTACCCGAAATACGTATCCGGTATTTAAATTCTCCTGGTGGATTAGAGGTTCCTCTTTTTGGCCATACAAGGTGTTTCTAAGATGTATTCCGGCATTGTTGTCGCATTTTTTGTAAGCCATGAATTCCATATTTGATCATTCGTATATATTTTATAATTCAGGAACTTTATCAAAAAATTCATCGATTAATAAGCCATCAGACCAATAGGCAGTGTGTTAAATCACCAGACTGAAATTGTATACAAAAAAGAATCTTGGACTAATGGTTGGAGAATTAGAAGAGACCTGAATCATAACTTTTCCGCGGTTTTTCTACCCTCATGTAGGCGTGGTAATTATAATGGCATCCTTCATATGTTAACAGCTAATCTGCTCATGATATACTCTGTCACCTTTCCGGATTTATTAACCAAATGATATTACCAATCCTGTCACTGATGACAAGAGGATTTTACTAAAAATTTCTTTGCTCAAATCTCATCTATGATTTCCGAAGCGGGTATTAAGAAAATCACTTTTATAATAAGAGCATTAATTAATGTATTTTCTTTTACTAGAACCTGAAAATTAATAGAAAGATCAAAGGACGTTTTTATACTCAATCTAGCCTTTGATGTATATAAACCAATGTAAAGCTTTATTTATTGATGGCTACAATTACAGAGTTTGCCGAAATAAAATGTGGAAAGAGGCTTAGTCGGACTGAACCTCGGATAATGATCTAGCATTTGATTGAATTCCTTCAGAGGTCAATTTCCCCGGAGGATATTGCGTACGGGTTATCGTATGGTGGAATTTGGATGGCTGAAATGAGGGCTTGGAAGTCGTTGGTTTCTGATCTATGGAAGCCTTCGGGGAAAGTGGGAGCATTAGAGAAGCTGGTCGTTCTGTAACAGTCTCTTTCACAGAAATTACGATGTAGGGCTGTAATTCGATAATAATGGCTTCAAATCGACCCTCACTGCTGGTGGCATCTTGCCCTATGAACCTTCCGAACAGCTGCTTAAAATCATCAAAACTATGTAATGGGATCAATTATGTATTTTAAATTCTTTTTATTAATTTAGAAAGTGAAGCTGAAACTGAATTTAATTCCAAAGGAAAATTAAGCGAAAATTTAAATGAATATTTTATCATTTCAATTCGCTCAATTTTTTTTAATACGATTAGCAAGCTAGAAAATGAATAACGAATTAAAATTGCTTGATTAGAATATTATGTTAAACTGCAACTCTTTATGTTAATAATACTGCTCTACGTTAATGTAATCAAGAATACCACTTTCATAAAGGTATAAGTTAGTGGATAAAAATATCCCTTTAACAGGCTCGTTCACTTTAAGATATTCTGAAACATTGCAATTCCCCATCTCTTGCCGCAGTCTCGGCACTTGAATAGGCAGGGAACGAGAAATGTCTCCGCAGGCAACATGTTTGTTAAGTTCTTATAAGCTGTATTTATTTTTCAGCCTAAGAACAGCTTTAAGGTCGACGAAGGGAGGGACTGTTTTCTTTTTTTTTTTTTTTTTTTTTTTTTTTTTTTTTTTTTTTTTTTTTTTCCCCTCTCTTTCGAAATTTCACAGACGACGTTCAGGAACGTGGGCGCTTCAAGTTGAAGACGGTGAAAAACGTGGAAGTTGTCATCTGGTGCTGAGGGTGCGCTTTTTGAAATTAATAACCAACCACTTAAAAAGTTTTTATAGCTTTCGTTTAGAACACTTTTGAAATTCGGGTTTGAGAATTCTAATTTCAAGAGCGTTGATCGAACTTTTTTTTTTAAAAAAAATGATCTCACTGTTTTCATTAAACGCTTTTAAACTTATTTTTATGAAACATATAATACATTCTGATGCGTTTTAAATTTCTTTCGAAGGAAACACCGAGTTTACGTTTATGATTTTATAAATGTCTCCTTATTCGGACGTCATTTCTTGACTGACATCACAGGTTTGATTTCAGAAGAAAAAATGTTTGACAGTTTTATTTGAAACGCGTTCGCCGAGATTAAAAGATCTTCGGTTTGCACCTGTCACCCACCGTGGCAGAGCGAGAAAGAACCATTACAATATGAAAACGTTCCCTTTTTCCCCGCCTTTCTCCCCACCATCCACCTAACTTTTTTGCATTGGTTATTGGAAAAATAGAATCGAACCTGTGATGCTCTTCTCTATGTATGAAGATAGAGACTTGTTCTTTTTTCTTTCTTCCTTCATTGGTTTTTCAAAGAATGGGGAGCGACACAGACATCACCAGTTTCATATTTTTTTGGTTTCCCTGTTATTGCTTTATTGCTTTCTACAGTAATCGAAGTAGATTTAGCTCTCCCCGAAGACCTAAAATTCTTCCGAAAAATGTAGTTTATAAATTTAATTGTTTAAACAGATTGAAAATGTTAATGTAAATGAAATATTTAATTAAACAGAAAATTTAGACGATTTTTTTTTTGCTACTTATATATAATTCATACCGGGACAATGTTTTCTAATTTAATAAAGTAAATTCAAAGTGACTAGAAATCCGTGCCAAATCTTTTCGATGGTACAATGATATAGTTAAAAGAAATAAATAAAAGAAACCATTGCTCTCTTTTTCTTTTTAATATCATAGTTGATAATTTTAAATTTGTTTTTCAATTAAATTTTTCAATAACCTGTAGCTTTTGGAGGAAACTGAAAATGACTAGATTCACCGAAACCTTGAATATTTATTCCAAAATAGATTATTCTTATTAAGTTATTATTTTTTGGTGATTATTGAAATATTATTTATTTATTCTTTTATTTTAATGTGTTAACCTTAAGCGTTTCATTTTTTTCTATTCTCCAAAAAAGAGAAAGGACATCAAAATCATTTTGCTTTTAATATATTAAAACCGTCAAAATCAAGATAGTAAAACAAAATCTTAGTGTTGTTTTAGGAATTATTTGGCTATAGATCCATTTACTTTTTTCTATCGTTATTATTGGGCGAACTAAATTTTGGTGACAGGTTAAATTTTTCTGTTTTTTCACCTAAAAAAATATTTCTCTAAATGAAACAGAAAAAAACAGGAAAGGCAGGAAATGAGTGGAAAACGTAAGAAAGCCATCAACGGAAATTGAACAGAAAAGAGAAAGGGAAAAATCGACTGAGTGCAGTTTCCAGCTGAGATCGAACCCATAACTTTGATTGGATGGTTCCTTTTTTTTAATGGCAGTGTTGTTGTTTCGTTTTACACTACTAGATCTGAAAATAAGGAAATATTTTCCTGTCAAGATGGTTTAAAAAGCCTCCCCCTCACCCACACAGATATGGCCACACTAATATACATGCACGCACAGAGATAGAGAGAAAGAGAGAGAGAGAGAGAGAGAATGAAAAATAAAAAAGATGCAATTGACAGATGAAGTCATTTTATTTTAAAATTTCTCCTATTTTAATTTTAGAAATTTACTTCATTAACTCTCCTTTCTAACCAAATTAAAGTAGAAAAGAAGAATACGAGATAAATTAGAGATATCATTGAAGCATATGTAAACTTGTTTTAATCCGATTTATGCAAATAGTTTCTGCTCATTTGATTAAAACGTGTACTTAGTCTCTACTTAAGAAGGAGTTTGTGTGAAACTGGTTTCGAAAAGAGACTTATTGTTAGTGCACGTAGAACTGGAGCCAGGTTGAAACAAAGAATCATCTGACTGGATTCTAAAAATGATTCGATATCGAGAGTATTCAACCATTGTAAGAATGATCCAAAGTCTTTGTCCGGGTCTTAATTCAACCGGGCCATTGCTCGCATCAGAGATAAATTTCAAGCAGATGGAACCGCTCACAACGTCAACAAGAAACGTTCTGGACGACCACGGACATCCACCAGCCCTGGAAAAGAAGAGCAGGTGCAGGAAACCCTCATTCGATCCCCACAGAAGTCTCTACGACAAACGGCTCGGGAGACACACATCTCAAAAGATACATTGGTGCGCGTTATCAGCTTTGTCTAGACAATGACGGTCATCAATTTGAACATTTGCGAACATGATTCTTTAATTACATTTGTCTTCTGTAATTCAAGTCTTTAAACTTGTCTCTATGTTCATAAATAATGTTTTTATAATCATTCAAAGTGTTAGTACATTTTTTGAGACACCCTCTATATATACAGGGTGTCCGGAAATAAATGGTAAATATTCATACACGTGAGAGAACATGTATAAAGAAGAATTTTTATTCCTATGAACATGGTGTCGCAAACCAACCCCCACAGAAATACAAGGGGATTAAAGGCACTGCCTGATGGTTGGCGTCCCGCGAGCGACTAGGCAATGTGGTGCAGCCCACATCTGTTCAAGAGATGTCAATGTATGCTCGAATGGCTGCCCCTGTCAGGTCACTCCACAAACCTTTAATACCTTAAATGTCAGTGGAGGTCCCGTATTGATTTGCATACATTTACACAATCAGAACCATTTCACAAATAAGCTTACTACCTGAACCCTCACAAATGGGATCGTTGATGCAGTTATTAAGAGCCCGTGAGTACTGAGGTCTGTAGGCTCCACTGTGGGCTACACCACATTGCCTAGTCGCTCGCGGGAAGCCAACAACCAGGCAGCGCAACATAGTTTAATCCCCCTGTATCTCTGTGGGGGTTGGCTTGCGACACCATGTTCACAGGAATAAAAATGCTTCTTTATACATGTTCTCTCACGTGTATGAATATTTACCATTTATTTCCGAACACCCTGTATAATATATATAATATATACTATATAATTTAAAAGAACCTAATAATATAGAAATTTCCCATCTTCGTCGTAAAATGATGGTTCGTAAAATTAAAGCCAAACAGACTGCTGTTTACCTATAAAAATTGCAGAATATTAATAATGCTGGACCAGTTTTGTTGCCTACAATTTTTACATGTCTGAATCGTTTTCCGCAAAATAGGGTCTAATTGACAACAGACAACAGCGATCACGAGACATTATATCGCAGAGAGAAGGCAGATAAATATTATTGTGAAAGAATAGTATAAATAGCTTAAAATGTTGAAAAATACTTTTATTTAATTAGTTGTTAGTTATTGAAAAAATTATTTTACGAAATATTAGCTATTCATTGATGCAAGCGATGTTACAAATTTTTTTAGCATTTGAATTGACTTAATAGAAAGTTAAAAGTCAATTGCGGAGATGCAAATTATTTTCAAAAAAAAATATCAAAATAAAAATTTTCCTGTTAAGAATTGCGAGCGTCTTGTTGCATTTGAAAATGTTCTCCAGCAAAATATCGAATAGAATTTTTAGATATTTTTGCGTTTCTCACACAATAAACTCTAATGAATCAATAAACCTGTATCCATGTTCGTGATTCTCTTTTGCATAACTAAGAGAGCTCCCCTTTAGAAAATATTTTGCCACGAGTCTTACTGAAATCTATTCTTGAGTAAGACGGATGAAGACGATTATTAAACGGACAACTTTTTTCGGGGAACGTATCTCGGGTTGTGCAGCGCCATCAGTCATCGGAGTCGGTATAAAAAATTTTGAAGTCCTCTCTCCTCTGCATTCTTGGCTGGGGTTCAGAGGACGATTACGTCCCATCGTATGTGCAAAGTTTTCTGTGGAGGGTTCATGCAACGCCTGGGCACGATGCTTGTGCAACGGTCACGTGATTCTTTGGTATTTGCTAGGCTCCCGTTCCTAATATTAAAGGCCTTGGTGGCGTTTTCGAATAATTTCACTAGACATTTTGTATTGTCAATGCATAATCGATTTTCATTTCCTTGAAAAATAATCCACAGTATTTATGCAAATAAGATGAATAAACAGCTTTATACAAAAAAGGCAGTTTAATTAAATTACAAAATACCCAGAAAATCTTCAAATTACACATGAATTAATTGATATAAACTCAAGTAATTATAGAAATCGGTAAATTTCATTCTTTTTGCTATTTAGGTTGCACACTAATCACCTGTTGACAGGCGGATCTTACTCTATTTAAAGCAGACATTATTACATCTGTGGAGAGCCAGCCCGAAAATGGCTAGGGGTAGGTTTTCTAGTTCTCGAATCCATAGGGTCGCAGCTTCGAATCCCGCCATAGGCATGGGATGTTTGTGTTTATCATAGGAAGGTGCAAAGCGTAATGTTTACAATAATAGTGTGGACTTGTGCTAAGATTGTGACTTAAGTCATGTGTAAGGACGCAAACTGACCTAGATGTTTACGCGTCCAAAAACCTGACGAATGAACTAACCAACGCTGTGACGATTGTGGATTATCTCCGATTTGATCGATTTCCAAAAAATAAGCAAATTGTTGATGCACATCTAGCCCGTATAACCGTGATAGAACCTCCAAATGATTAGTGTATTAAAGCTTTGGTATCGAAAATCAGAACAGCGTACACTGACAAACATCTGCTAAACATCTTAGTTTGTTGAAAAAATATGATAGTCGAGTATTAAATAGGACTGTGACATCTAAGAGGAAAATGCTATGACAGTGACTGCAGAGATAAATCTCCGTCTTCGCAGTCCAGGTTCTAATTACACAGTGCTGCGGGAACGTCATAAACAATCTATTTATTGTCGAGTTGCTAAGTAAATGTAATCTGGATCGTTGGTGAGTGGAAATATCGTGGGGTTTGACAAAGTATCTGAATTATGTTGTAAAATGTTAAAAATGCTTCCAATTCGGACCAGAATAATTTTAACAGTGAAACGAGGCGAAGATTCCGTCATATTAGTGGTCTCCTGCAAGTCCAATTATCATCTTGAAAAGACAAATTTTGAAGACCAGCTCCCCGTCATTAAATAGGATTGTTTTCCGCAGGATGACTATATTTTCCATCCGTGACTAATGTCGTTTCAGAAGCATGAAGACAAAATTATCTACCCTTGTCAGCGCAGTCAACCGACCTGAAAGTACATGAACACCTAGTTGACGAATGATTTAACCACCATCCAGGGCTTGCATATTTCATTCCTAAGCGAAGTTAGTCTGTATTGCAGGCCAACCAAAATCTGGCACCATATTAATAAAGGTTTTACTAACTCTACGTAGTGCCTCCATTATGTTGTCCAACCGCTACCCTATTATGCTATTACAAGTTAAACAAAAGAAGTTCTTGCCGTTTTTATAAAAAAAAGTGTACAGCAAATGTTACATTTCATTAGTCCTCAAAATAATCCGCATCGGCATTCAGCACCTTTTGCCAACGTGCCTCCAGCTATTCAATGCCCTTGCGGAAAGTACTTCACTAAGATCTAACGCCAAGAAATTTATATATTAATAAGGAAATGAACTGATCGGGAATCTGGTATTTTCATTTAAACAATAAACAGCCTAGTAAATATTTAAGGTGATTATTCAGATAAATTACTAAATTAAAATTAATAATAATCATTAATCGCATGTTTCAGCTTAAATAATTTTTCCAACAATAAATTGTAAACACAAATCCTTATATTTTCTGCTATATGTAAGTACAACAATGAAATATATGTAGGATTAAGAAAGAATCGGAAATTCCTAAATAGGGTTTTTTTTCATAGAAGTAATTTAAAGGACATCTAGTGGAAACTTTCATTACTTAGAGAAAATCGATTATTTAATTAAAATAACTCCACGAATTTGTACAATTTTTACGCAGTATCAAATTTTAACTTGGGTTCTAAATGGGATCATGAATGAAATATGACACTAAAGGAGACATGCGTCAAAGAAACAATGTAATTAGGTTCAGTGTTTTTTAATATGAGAAATTATGGGGAAAAAGAACATCAATATGATTGTGCATTTAATATGTTCTCAATAAATCGAGAGCATGTTAAATTGATATTGAAGCGTATCAACTAAGTACAAATTTTCAAAGGAAAAATTCCCGAATATCGATTCCGTGGAACTCAAGGACGAAGTTTTCAGAATATGTCTTGAAAATGATTTTCATGTCGGTGTACTCATGCGCACTTTACATGAAACCTTATATTGAGAGCTTTCAATGGATAATTTGATTTACTGTGCAAGCTTAAGACATAAAAAGGGCCTACGATGAAATTTTAAGCCATTCTACGATGAAATTTTAAGCGATGTAAATATTCATAGCCTCTAAAAAATATTAATCCTTTAGCGTTAGATTTTAAATTTCTCTAAGATGGCCCGTAATTCACATACTGACCAATGAACAGAAACATCCGTGAAACTTATGTAAATTTGTTTTAATCCATTTTCATGCATTTGAGGTCATGTGATTCAAGCGTGTACATCCCACCTATTTAGAAAAGAGATGGATGAGTCTAATCATAGAACTTGATCATCAAGGGGGAAAAGAAGAATCAAACAGACTCATTAATGGTGCCCGTCTGGCCGGAGCCACGATTGAAACAAAGAGCAGTTGGCTGGATTCTCAAAAGGTGCGATATCCAAAGTATTTAACCGTTGGAAAAATAATCCACCTCAGTCTGCCTAAAAATGGTAAACATAGCTCAAAGACAATCAGTCATGAGCGACACCCCCGTCGTTTATAACACAAGAAACAAAAAGTATAACTCTTGGAAGCCATCTCGAGATAATTTAAAAGCTAGAAATATCTGTTTATATCTTTGCTTACTTTAACGTAAAATTCTACCCATTTTAATTGGTAACAATGAAGAATGTTCCCGTAAGTCGGTAACATTGTGTATGCTAAGCTTATTATTCAGCATGCTGTTATACAGGGTGTATCTGAACGGTCCGTACAAACTTGGAGGGGAGATAGTATGGGTGATTTTAAGCAAAAAAGTTCATATGAACATGGGTCCGAATTTGAACGATAACTGAGACATGAACAGAAATAAAAATGCCGCCATTAAGATCAACAAGTTAATAATTCAGGTTCTGTAAAGCCTAGATTAATGAAATTTGGAGGAATAACAGGGTACATAAAACTGTGTATACCGTTAAAATTTGATCGAATTCCAACGAGAAGTTTCCAA
>JAHWFO010003124.1:785751-803073 GCA_023313115.1 Rhysida immarginata
TGAAATTCATTTAATTAGTTTATCTGGATATTATTTCAAGTTTACAAGCTTATTTTATTTTATTAAACAAGTATTTTTAAAGCGTTCGTGCTGTTATCTTACATTGAATCCCATGCATTATAGAGTAATTGTCGGCGCATTAGATTGTCATGCCATCTGGCAGTGTCATCAGTCATCATTACAATCTCATGCCTGCATTTAGTATTCAATTGACACACTATTACTTCTAGCCACTGTAGTTAGAACTTTAAAAGTAATATTTTAATTACTTTTTATGCATTATTTTTTATGAAACTCCACTTGTGTCAATGGAATTATTCATTGTTATTGCATTATAATTTCGAACGAATCATTCTCCATTTATTTCCTACGCTAAAAATACATATTATTTGATATTTTTAAATACCTTGTGAACCAGCCTGAACATTTTATCCGGAATCAAAATATCCATAGATCTCCACTTTAATGCCTAATTCTGTGATCGTTTCATCCTTAATGTCGGAGTAATTCATAATTAATCCCTAGAAAGTAAACTTTGTTGGTCAGCCCATACTGATAACATTGAAGCTTGTTAGCTTTAATGGCTCTTAATTTTTTTTAAATTTAAATGTTTATTAATGAATTACTACTGAACATAGATGAATGATAATATGTTGTATAAAGAGGAAAATTCTCCAAGCGCCTGTATAAAAATCCTCCAGTCCTTTACTTTGCATAGTTTGGTTATGTTTGCATTTCCTTTTTTATTGACTTTCACATTCCCTTTACGGATTGTATTGTATCTCTCATTATCTTATTTAATTGTTTTTCCTCTGAGACAAATATGAATCAGTTTCAAAATAAATAAAAGTTAAATATTTAAATTTAAACTTCAAAATGTAAATTTCAAAATTCTATAGTTGATATTTTTGTATATTTAAACATCAAAAACACTAAAAAATTAATAATAAAAAACCGGCAGTGTTCTCCCCTAGATTTTCTCGTATTCAAGCGGTGCACGATAGAGGAAAAACTGTTGAAAAAAAGCCCCCCTGAAATGGGCTTATTTGCAAAATGAATCAGGTTTGCTTCAAATTGGGCCACGTGTTACCAAAATATGATTCTTTTGGGGTATTTTAATTAACCAACTATACTCCATCCAGCCTTAGTTTGCGCGAAAATGCGATGGACATGTTAATTGTTATGTATTGTTTAATTTTTGTTGTAACAATGTCCAACAATTGTACTGTCGCTCCTCTTGTTCATTATCTTTATGGATTGGATAGATAAAGGCAGCCAAGGCGAGAAGCGTGTTTGTGTGGGCGACTGCATGGTGGAGAGGTTGCTCTTTGCTGACGACCTTGTCCTCCTTGGGTCTTCTCGCACTAACCTTCAGCATGCACTGCACCGGTTTGCAGCCAAATGTGAAGAAGCTGGGATGAAGATCAGTGTGGCTAAGACTGAGGTTCTGGACCTTTCAAGACAGCCTGCTCAGTGCGCTCTCCATGTCAGGGGAGCCCCATTGAGACAGGTAGAGAAGTTCAAGTATCTCAGGATTGCAGTCACGAGTGATGGGCAGCAGTAAGCTGTGTCAGACGTGAATGTGGCGATCCATTGTAATGAAACGCGAGCTGGGTAACAAAGCCAAGCTCTCAGTCTTCAAATCTATCTTTGTTCCCATTCTCACCTATGGTCATGAGGCTTGGGTAATGATCAAAAGAGTGCGATCGCGGGTACAAGCGGCTGAAATGAGATTTCTGAGAGGTGTGGCAGGTGTTACCCTACTAGATAGAGTGCACAGCAGCACAATAAGGGAGTCTTTCGGTGTTGAGCCGCTACTTCTCCGCATTGAGAGATCTCACTTGCGCTGGTATGGCCACGTGAAACGGATGCTGCAAACTGGCCTTCCTAGGCAGTTGTTATTTTCCAAGCCGGTGGCTAAGAGATTAAGGGGTCGGCTAGAATGAGGTGGCTAGACTACATGGAGAATCTGGGTTCGAGTCGCTTAGGTATTACCAGGGAGGACATGTGCCTGATGGCGGAAGATCGCGATCGCTGGAGATCCTCCATAGGGCTGCTGCCCCCGCGACCCTAACGGATAAGCAGGTTTGAAAAGTAAGTAAGTTTATCATCAGTAATGATTAGCTTTCGATGATCATAGTAACATGCAGAACGCCAGGATGATTTTAGTTTGTCCTTTTTGTCGGGTAACGTAACGTGGCTTCACTGGAAATTTCAAACATAAATACTGTACTCAGTTTGACGAATATAAGGAAACTCGGTAGAGCAGTAAATAGCAGGTGTACGCATCCGCCAGCATAATGCTATAGAAATTATAAATATTCGAGTTTAGCGATAGGTATACATAAATAAAACTTAAAAAGACATCGACTATACAATTATTGAATTAATCGCATACAATTACTTTTTAAATTTATTCACAAATAGTGACTGGTATCAGGATTTGTTTTCTTTTGTAAATTTTTATTCGCTTTCCGCTCTGGTTAGATAAACGAAGCTTACCCACCAAGCTTAGAATTAGCTGTTGGTTTTCCCATTATCATGACGACAATTTTATAAACACTTCTCCTGTCTTCATTTTTTGGAAATGTATAAAATTAAAAGCCTTTAAAAACATAAAAAGACCATAAGGCACTACGCGTTTGACCAACTATGGTGGAGCATAAAAATTGGGCTACGTTTAGGAAAATTTTGTGAATTTTTGCCGTTCGGCTCGCTACTTTCCGGAGTTAAAATCAGGCAACCCTGCTTAGGCCTGTTTCACACTGCTGCTGACGCTCCGCAACGCGGACTCCGCACCCGCATGTGATGTTTCACGACTATGCGGACGGATGCAGCTGAAAATAGCATCCCTGTTTGAGGCTATAAAAAATATCCCGGTTTGAGGGTTTAAAAATATACGATGAGCTCGCAGCCACTGGTCTCTATAACAACTCTCTGATCTCTGAGGCTGTTGTTATAGCGATCAGTGGTCGCAGCCTGTTACATATTCAGAAAAATAAATTCGCAGTCCCAGAGAAGGTTTTGGTTGCTAGAATAATCGGGTAGTTTCTGGCAAACTGAAATAGTTCAGGTTAAACGGAGCGCATTGAGATTGTTTGTTGATATTTATGTTGTACAGTATTCAATTTTGAATAAAGACATGAGCAATTTAATTTCGGGGCCTTTTAAATATTCATCTGCTAATTAGTAAATGAAACATGATCGGGAAAAAAGCAACCGGACAAAATGCAACTCCCTCAGTTCGAAGCTGTTTTGAAGTTGCCATATTTTCGAGAAGTTATTTTCATATTAACTATTGGCGACTGATTGTTAATTTATTGTCGTTCATTAAAGAAAACTGCAAAATTCAGATTATGAATGCATCCTTATTAATCGATGTTTTCATTGTATAGGAATATTTTTCACATTTATTTCTTTATACTTATATGAAATTTACAGGAGGAAAAAAACAAACAACAAATGGAAGGAAATTTTCGTGTCCATTAATTATAGACTCAGGTCAAGAAATGATGCGTTTTAATAATTGATGTGGCCACCTTTATTAACAAGAACTTGATAAATGCGATTGGGCATTGAAGAAAGTAGTTTCCTCAAATATTGGTCCCCAATTTCTTCCCAACCCCGGATAATTGCATCTTTCAGTTCTTGAATTGTGGCATATGATTTTCCGTGCTCATAAACCTTTCTGGCCAGAACTCCCCACACATTTTCGATGGGATTCGATATAGAATTTTAAAATAATCTAGCCTACAATTGGGCTAAGCCATGACCATCGAGAGAGGCCTCCGCAATGAAACTGAATACATTGTTGCATCACATAGATAGTACATTGTTATTCGTATTTTTACCAATAATAAGCCCTGAATTTGCACTATCTATGATGATGTAATAATGTATTCAGTTTCATTGCGGAGACCTTCTCTCTCGGTGGTCACGGCTAAGCTAGCTTAACAATAGCCTAGCTTTGTACTGCGGACGGGGTATAAAGGCAGCGTTTTTCAAACAGTGTGCCGTGAGAGGATTTTAGATGTGCCGCGAAAGTTTTAATAAACAGAAAAATAAAAAAAGGTTTTTATAAGAATTTTAATTATTATCTTTTTTATTATAAATTATAAAAAGAGTTGTTTTATTTGTGTTAAACTAAATCCTAAATTACTTTTAAGTCATCATGCCGTAATTTACGTGTGCCGCGGATGTCTGTGTGCCGTGGAAGTTTACCTATAGCTTCAAGTGTGCCGGAGATAAAAAAAAAAATAAAAGTTAAAGTTTTCGATTAAGTTTGTTAAAAAGAGTACTTCATATCTATTTGCTAGAGATGGTTTAATTCTAAATGCGATTAAAACATAAGGCATGTATATTGGAAATAAATTAGATCAAACGAGAGTTAAACCCTGTTTAAAAAAGGACAATAAATTAAACATTCCAAGAAGGAGCTTTAGCTAGTGACATAGAAGTAATATTAAATTCGAGAAGTCTAGCTAAAATTGCTAATAAACGGAAATTCATTTAATTCTTTCCAAATTTATGTCTATTTTATTACTCAACGCAGTAAATAATTGAGTTATGCGATTATCAAGTGCGCATGCCCGTGTCAACAATGCTTAAAAGATGAACAGAACAGTGTTGCCAGCTTACCGGTTTTTAGATGGAAATACTTATTGTTGGATATTGTTATAATACAAGCTAAACAATGCACAAATGTAATAATTATTACACGGTTGGCAACGCTGGAACAGAAAGTAACAATATATTCATTCTTGACGGATCGATTGTTTTATGACATGCCATTATCTTGGCATTCTTTACGGTGGCTGTTTTAGCATGAGAATTTGACTTGAAGGAGTCCACGAAAAAGTCTAAAAAGTTGATACGGCCGAGCTAAGACCTTGAAGGTCATATTTCTGAAACAGAATTTGAAAAAGTTAATCCGTTTTCAAGTTATCGTGCAAAAGGTGGACGGCCGAATAAACGTACAGACCAAGCGTGCATTCTTATAATTAGTTTTTTGCTAAAGCTCCTAATAAACGAAACATTATTGAATGCCTTTTTTTAATACTAGCTGCCCCCGCGAAGATCACTGAAACACATACTGATATTTTTATAATTTATAAATATCCTCCAAGCCTTGGATCGTAATACAAAAAAAATTAAGAAAACAACGTAAAGAAGAAGAAAGAAAGAAAGAAAGAAAGAAAGAAAGAAAGAAAGAAAAAGTAAGAAAGTAGAAAAAATATAATTCCTCGGAAACTAAGTGATTGATCGGGATCAAAAGTACCCTAAATGTTGACCCAGATTATAAGCTATAACCATACAACGTTTCATCCAAAACCGCCCAGTGATTTTTGTGTGATGCGCGTACAAATAGATAGACAACAGATTTATTTGGAGCTTTAGCATAAAGCTACTTTTAAGAATACACGTTTGGTCTGTACGTCCATCCGGTCGTCCGCCGTTTGCACGATAACTTGAAAACAGATTAACTTTTTCAAATTCTGTTTTCAGAAATGTGACCATCAAGGTCTTACCTCGGCTGTATCAACTTTTCAGGATTTTTCGTAGACCCCTTCAAGTCGAATTCACGTGCTGAAACAATGTCCGGAAAGAATATCAAGATTATGGCATGCCGTATAACAATCGATTCGTCAAGAATAAGTACGCTGTTACTTTCTGTTTATCTTTTAAGTATTGTTGTTGTGAGCACGCGCACGCGACAATCGCTTTATGGAAGCACGATTGTTCAGTTGCTCATAATCTATATTAATATGTAGCGGAAGAATGGAGCTATGAAGAATCTATTGGTTCACTGGGGTTGGAGTTCCGGGGGTGGGAGTCTAAGTGGGAGTAAAGGTTTTTACCTGCTCCGTAGGAACTGAGCTTACCGGATGTTGATCGGTTACAAATTCAGGTACTTTTACTGAGAGTCAAGGAGAATCGTAAAGGAGTGAAATTCAGTATCCAGATTCCTCTAGGCAAGATCTACAATACTATGAAATTTAGGCCAAATTGTTCCAGTAGGGTCGGAGTTGCCGAGATGGCAGTCACTTGGTTTTTAGAACTATGGCAACATATAGCATGTGATATGTCATTCGATCGGAAATGATGAGAAAGGAAAGAAGATAAGAGCTCTTTTACATTTTCTACAAATTACATTCGAGAAAATCAATTTTTTGATTAAAAAGCTTGAAGAGCGTGTGAGGAAGTACAGATAAAGGAGTAAAAATAGTTGACCGCATGGTCCGCTATTTGCCTATATCTTACTTGGGGGGATAATTTCTTGTTAATAAGTGTACAATTATATTTCTGCTTCACAGCTAAGTTCCTCCTTGGAATGTTTACAAGATTTTATTATATGTCTAGATTAGTGATTTAATTATTCTTGAGCATGCGTTTTTCATCACTCTTTGTTGTCTAAAAATCTAATTGTTAAGCAAATTTTGACAATTATTTTGTGTAACAATTTCTTATCTTCACCCTCTCACAAACAATCAAATTGGCAAAACAAACTAAGATGTCACAAACTGCTCGACGCAAACAAAATTCCATAGAGATGCAGGAAAAAATTTTTATGGGGAAACTGTGTCCATTTGTATGAGAATAGCACGTTTATTGATGGATCGAAGCTTTTTTGTTTATAACATGCAGGGTTTTCAAACCAATGCAATGCCATTTTCAGGAAACTTGACAAACTACAGTAGAGACAACACTCTCCGAAAAACCCCCTCTAGCGCTCCCTAAACGGCCAGAAGTATCCACAAAAAGATTGTTTCGGGTATCTCTTACAGGGGCCGAGTCTATAAAGGGACAGACAGACAGAAGTTGGATTTTAGTAATAGTGGACGTTTTATTAATGTAGCGCTATCTTTGCGGCTTCCATTCATCTTGATAAGTGGCAAAGGGAAGAGAGATAATGGATGGTCACTCGACCTCCGTCAAACATAAAGAGTGTTTTAATAAGGAAATTATATAGAATGGCTAAAGGTAAGCAGCCTTTCATTTGCATAACGGCACATATCTCGGCATTGATTATTTGCTGGCGTTTTGCCTAAATAACGCAATTTTATAAATCTAATTTTACACAATAGAGAAGCATAATAAAATATTTTTAACATTTATTGGATTCAATTTACTTTTAAAGTTCCGTAAAATGACGTGTTTGCAGGGTTGAATGTTCCGTTCTTTTGCTCCATAAAGGAGCTCATTCTCTGCTGAGAAAAATGTTTTTAAATTTAGAAAAATTCTGATGTCAGGTGAAAATGTTGATGAGAATGATGAGAAAGAGCAGAGGGTACAACAGATGTGGCCAATGATCGACTGGAAATATTAAACAAAATCAGGGATGTGGAAGAAATTTCATCCGAGAGCGAAAGAGAGGAGGGCAGTGCCATCGGCCAAATGATCTCCTTTGGCATTTTTTCCTCCTTTCCTTTCTTTACCAAGCTTAAATTTAATTAGTCATTAACGACAGTGATTGATTTGTATGTTATTTGATTATTCAGATCACGAAAAAAGAAAAGCTGTTGCACATCACGAAAAGCTTTTGCAAGCACTCTTATAATATGCAAGGATTTTACATTGAGGTGAAAAATTAATAAAAAGAAGCTAAACTAAGAATTAATTAATTAATTAATTAATTAATTAATTCTAATTAACAAAGATGGAAAATTAATTAGTGAATCCCGAGTGCTTGAAATTTTAAAACGTGCCTTAAGCTTTGCAATACATGATTAAATAATTACATAAGAATACCATTTTAATTATAACAATATAAAAATATAAAAAAATATCATTTCGAACAACAACAACAAAAATATTTTAATTTTTTTCCTTAAAAGAAATTGAAGCAAACGTAGTCTACGTTAGCATAATTCTGAAAGTCCTTAAAAATGATTTTATTATTGCGTTTCACTTTTACATACACTGCCTGGTCAAAAAAAAAAAAAAGTCACCATCTAGATTTTAAATTGCAAATACTACTTAGCGCTATTGATTGGCTCGTTAACTGTACTGATTTGGATATTTTTGCATACAACATATCTACTAGGTATAAAAGATGCTGCGTTCTGTAGCTTACCACTTTCTAACCATATCTGAAGGTGTTGTACGCGGTCGTGGAAGTGAGGTCAATGCGTTTCAGAAGGGCCAAATTGTTTGTCTGCATCAAGCCAAATAATCAACAAAGGATATTGCTGAAATTACTGGAAACGGATTAAGAACTGTCCAGCGCATTATAAAACCTAGAAAGACAGTGGCAATTCTTCGACTTCGCGGAGTGGCCGGAAGAAAATTTTGAATGATCGTGACCGGAGATCTCTGAAACGGCCGGTGAAGTGTAATCGCAAAAAATCAACAGCAGAACTCACGGCAATGAAAGTAAAAACATTTCCAGTCGCACAATGCGACGTGAGCTGAAAGGAATGGGATTGAATAGTTGCGTGGCAATAAAGAAACCACTTGCCAATGAGATTAACCGGAAAAGACGACTGCTGTTTGCAAGGGAGTATAAAGATTTATTCTGTTCCAAAGCGATGGGCGAATTAGGTTCAGGAAGAATAACGTGAAGCTATGGACACCTTATGCCAAGTACCCACTGTTCAAGCCTGTTTTGGAAGTGTTATGACCTGGGATTGATTCAACTGGTATGGTCTAGGCTAAGCACCTTATGCAGCAACAAAATGAAGTCAGTCAACTGATTAATTAAATCTTTTGAATGACTAAGTCATCCCATCAATGGATTTTTGTTCCCTGGCAGCACAGCCATATTCTAGGATAACAATGCAAAGATTCAAGGCGAATTGTGAAAGAGTAATGAATGATTATTTTTTCACATGGATTGGCCACCCCAGAGTCCAGATCTTAACCCTATTGAAAATCTTTGGGATGTACTGGAGAAGAGTCTACGAGGTGGAGCAATTCATCCACACGAGATCTCGGGGAAAAAATGCTGCAGTAATGGACGAAAATCGAGACTGAAAGACTGCACAACCTTGTGGAAACAATGCCCAACAATGCGCGCCGTAATAAAAGCTAAAGGGGGTCCAACGAAGTACTAGAGTAAGCGACTTTTTATTTGGCCAGGCAATGTATTAGATTGTATCTATAATATAAATCTGATATCTATGATCTCAGCCTGAAGGAGTATTTGCACGGAGGGGATTATGTTGTTTGATCAAATGGATTTGAATAACTAAAGCGCATTTTTACTTTTCTATGAATACCCAATGCTCGAAATAATTATGGGAAAATGCATATTATCATGTGTTGTCAAGTCTAACCGATACGTAGAAAATGCAAGGGGATTGTAACATACAGATGAGTCGTGAGTACGCATGTGCAAATTAACATCTGCACAGTAAAAATGCAAAAATCGTCGAGTGGGACAAAAACAAAGACTTTCGGAAAGCTCCCTTATTTTAGCGCGTATTTTCGTTGCACATCGCGTTTGCATGATTTATCGAAATCATGCATTGAGAGTTGTTGGTAAGCTAGAACAGATCAATTCCAGCGGTATTAGTAAAGACATCGTGTCATTTTCGTGGTACGAGTTACCTGCTACAGGCATTTTCGTGCGCCTTCGTGCGCTTCGGGGGTACAAAGACAGAAATAATAGGTAGGGCTCCAGCTAGCGACAATCCCCCCAGCTGCTGGGCATCCCCAATCTACGGGTCTCACATAACTATGTTACCTCGATTCTGGCCCCAGAAACATTTTCATCCAGTCACTAGCCGCGCCAGAGGTTGCTTAACTACAGCGAACTGACCACGACCACCTCCTATCTGGAGATGATTGGTTTGGCTTGTTTGGTTTGGTTTGTTTGGTATTAACGTCCTTTTCAACTGCTATGGTCATTTCAGGACGGCGTTATAGGGGCCGCAAAATTTTCCTCGCAAGAGTTCTTTAACGTGCAGCCGGCAAACGACTACACGGGACCAACGGCTTTACTTCCCTTCCGAAGGAAGTGCGTGATCTCAGGATTTCCCCCTGAAAAATCCTCGTCGTCCTCAGCCGGGATCGAACCTGCGTACTCGGGCATCAGAGGCGATCACGCAACCGCTGAGCCACCGAGGCCCATTGGTTTGTTTGGTATTAATGTCCTTTTCAACTGCTATTGTTATTTCAGGACGGCGTTATAGGGGCCGAATATTTTGCCTCGCATGAGTTCTTTAACGTGCAGCCAGCAAACGACCAGACGGGACCAACGGCTTTACTTCCCTTCCGAAGGAAGTGCGTGATCTCAGGATTTTCCCCCTGAAAAAAATCCTCGTCGTCCTCGGCCGGGGTCGAACCCGCATCCTCGGGAATCAGAGGCGATCACGCAACCACTGAGCCACTAAGGCCGATATCTGGAGATGAATGACAGCAGCATTATCTGTTGTAACATTATCTGTAACATTATCTACTCTTTACTCTCTGGTTGCAATCACGTTTTCTTTTTTTAACTCCAATATTTTTTTAATTAGAATAATTTTTGTACATTTTTTGAATGTCTAATTTGTACTTCCTTGCCTTCTTTAGTTTTATTAAATCTTTCTCTTGAAAAACAAACGTATTTTTGTCGCTTGCGATGCATTGCGATCCAATCTTTCTCTGCGCTTTGCCCTCCGGAAGCAGAACGGCGCATGCGCCAGTGACGTCGTGCTCCTTACTGTGAAAGGGTCAGTAGGCCAGTTCATTAGATATTCATTCTTGCGTTAATTCTTAATAAAAAAAAACTTAAATTTTTTCAAGTTGGTTACATGGCATGATCGGCAGGCTTGATATTGTGGGTTCGAATCCATCGAAATGCACTTTTTAAACAGAAACAGTTTTAACAGAATCCGCTTTTCCGATTTTTTTTTTTTTGTGGAAAAGCGGTTGGTTCTTTTCGTTTAATCGTTTAACAGACTAAGGTAATACTTATATTTCTATGTACATGACGAATTTGAAGATGGTAAGCATAAAACTGGCGTATCTCAACACGTATGGTATGAGCATTGTTTTTCGATTGAACAAAAATATGTCACTCTTGCGTTTCGTACGGAAACATAAGCAGAGGTGATTTTCTAAAATCCGAAGATCCCTACCATCCGTGCCGTGGCGCAAAATAATAGCATACTCTCTGTTATGTAGTGCTGGGAAGAATGCCAACAGTGAAATTGCAAAGGAATGTCCCATTTTCATGCAAATCAGGGTTGTCCCATAACTTTTGATAGGGTAGTGTATTTTCAGGAAGCTTGCTTCTCTCACGGTCTTTCGAGCAATGATTAAATTTAATTGTTATTTTACAAGATTTTATTTTATTAATTTATGTATTTATATTATTTTATTTATTCATTTACTTTAGTTTATTAATTAATTATTCGCTTTATTTATTTTATTTTATTTTATGTATTTATTTATCATTTATTAATATATTCTTCAGTTATACGTTGCTTGCTCTCGCGTGTCCAGCTGTCGAAATATACATGTTTTTGCGCCACAGGGGAAGACATATAACATTGTTTACCGAAGTGGACTTGAATGCACAACTACTTGACAATCCATGCCCAGCTTGCCTGTGTAGCTGATTCATTTATCTTATCATTTTTTTTCATTATTTACTTTTGTACAGTAAACCAAAAGAAATAATCCACACGAATTTAATACTTAATATTACATTTCATGCTAATGTGTTGTTTTAATAGCTTTTTTAATTACAATTATTTAAATTTAATAACCTTGATAATGTTAAATCTAAATGTAATATTCAATTATTAAAAATAAATTAATATTGAAACGGTTAAACTTAGAGTAAAATTCAATTGTGGATTATTTCTCCATTGATGACTCTACATATAATTTAATTTTCTTTTGTTCCCAGTTCATTGTTCAAAATTATCATTTTTGGTTTAAAATGATCATGAAAGGTTTGGAGAAGGCTTTCTAGACTGTTTCTCATTTACTTTTATTTCGTTCATACTTTTTTAATCATAGTTCAATTTTTAACATAACAAACAATCGTTAAAAAAATTACTCAACGCATCTTTTCCACCCGGGTGAAGCCGGGTAATTTTGCTAGTATATATATATATATATATATCTCGAGTCCAACAATGCAAAGCTAAGTTTGTGCAACAATAGGCCATCGTGTTTGTGTCAAAAACTATACAATGGAAGGTACGATTTCTATTATACATGCCCTTCTTTGCCGAGCTTAAACATGTACGTGACGAATTTGAAGATAGTAAACAAAAACTGGTGTATCGTAACACGTTTGGTATGAGTATTGTTCTCCAACTGCACAGAAATATGCCACCCTTGCATCCCATATGGAAACATGGACCCCATCGGTAATTCCCGTCTTATCCAATGGGTGTCCCGGTTGGCCAATCAGTAAATTTCTTCCAGTTGTTTCCTCATTGATTCTCGTTTGCTATAAATTCTCAGCTAATTCTCTTCCAAGACCATCCTCCTCTATGGTTTGCCTGCATGGGCGACTGTATGTAGAATCAGATGGAGTGAACTCCAGTCGTTCCAGAATGTTACACTGAGGACCATTGCGCAGCTTGGAAGAATGACTGTAAAAAATCATTACATCCATTCGAATCTGAACATGACTCGCGTTGGAAAGTGTGTCCAAGATCTCCTGATGAATATGTTGCAGACGATAAAGAGCGATGACAATGACCTGGTGGCTGGAATACTGAAAAACCGGATGGAAATGAAGTGGCATACAAAGTATAGAAAACTTCGAAGACATTGGCAACGTTTCCTTCCCGGATTATTGGAAGATGTAATACCACCCTCCCCCTCTCTTCTGACAATCGTCAATCTTATTTTTTGTTTTTTCGTAATATGGAATACCTCTTTGAGTTAGTAAGGCTTCTTGCCTATTTCAGTGTATTTCATGTGGAATTTATTCCGGAAGGGTGAGAATCGTGTAAGCACTGTTTACGTCCCACCTGAACAAATGTATACTTCGCTGTTCTCTCAGAAGTCTTCTGAGATTCTCCTTGGCTGCTGAATGATGAAAACAAAGCTTTCGAAAAGCGCTTCCAGTATCAGGTTGTATTGTTTTATTTCTTATTTTGTCGTATTTTTTTTATTTCCTGTTTTGTTGTGGTGAAAGAGTATTTTTCTTTTGTGCTTACACATAAACAATTAACAACGATAACAATAAACAACAATACAGGCAAAAACAGGTGGAATGGGTTGTTTACCGTCAAATTTTGACGGGATCTATCTAGTTTTTATTTAAATCTTTACTACAGAGATATTATGAAATATTTTGAAAGTGTGGTAACAGATAGCGCCTCTTTGTTACGCTGTCTTAACCTAGCCAATTCGTGTAATGGCCTAACGTTTTGCTTTCAGTTTTTTGAATGAAGACTAATGAATCCTAGTTTATTGGAATAAACTCTTTTTTCCATTACAATAAATATATTTTATTATTCACTATTTAATTCATAATTTATTATTTTGAAATATTTAGATCCTTTGATGCTTTTGAAGTCTTCATCTTTATCTTCATTTATAATTTATGCGCTTGTTGAATTTTTATGTGCTTTGAAGTGCTTAATGTATTTCTGCAGATTCCTTCCTTTACAGACAATTTACACAAACGTGCTAGCAAAAGTGGTAGAAAATAGATGAGCCAATGTGGAATACATAGCACACCACCTATTCACTTTAATGTTTTCGTCCGCCAGTGCATATATAAAACAATAGACATCTGGGGAAAGTTTTAGAGCTATTTCCGCCGTGAAAATAGCAAGTTATAGCAATTTAAGCGACTTTGAACGAGGTAAAATCGTCGGAACTCGTCAGCTGGTTCGTATAGCATTTCGGAGTTAGAGGCGAAGTTTGAATTTTCGCGTACAACTATTTTAGGGGTGTTCCGTTATGAAACGAGTAAAGTTATGAAAGTATTGTGGCCGTAAAAGGGCACCGGATGAACGGGACCAGCGTTAGCTGGCAAGAATCATTTCTTGCGACAGGCATGCAACGTTGCCTCAATTAATATAGGAATTCAATGCTGGGATCTCAACAAAAGGACTGTTTTGTTTCCTCCATGGTATGGTCTTTAGGAGCGACGCCTAATCCGAGTCCCCTTGAATAATGTATGACACAGAGCTCTGCGCTTTGTCAGGGCTCGAGAACACGCCATTAGGCACGGGATGAATGGAAAGAGGTATCCTGATATCTGTGCAGATAGATGGTGGCTCCGTAATTGTTTGGTCAACATCTATTCACTGGGACCTCTGGCACGTCTACAAAAGTCTCTGACAGATGAACGCTCTCTGTACATCCTTCTGGATGAATTCATTCAGAGTGTTTGGCCATTTCTAACAGGATAATGCGACGCCACAGAAATAAAGATTAAAAAGCGTACAACCAACAAATAATGATTAAAAAGTTACAACTTACTTATCTTATTTGGAGTCGTGCCATGGCCAACTTTGCCACCAGATCTAAACGTTATCGAACGCATCTAGGGTGCAATGCAACGCGCTGTGGCATACAAAATCCCAACAGCTCGAAATAAAATAGAATCGTGGACGCCCTGCAGGAAATATTATGTTCGCTGCCGCAAGCTCGTGCAGTCTCACTCTCCGTCATATTTCTGCAGTCTCACTCTCCCTTGGAGAATCCAAATAGTGTCTGGTGTACCAATTTTTCTGGCATTTCAATGTACGTCGTATTGAGTGGCCAGCATATCCGCTGATTTAAATCCAACAGAGCATGCAGGTACGTACTTCTCCAACGCATTGCAATTTACATCCATTGACTCATTGAGGAGTGGTGAAGATAGTCCAAAGACATTTTTTAATTTTTTTAAAGAAATTAAAATTGAATTAAATATGAACATTTTTGCAGCATTGCAAAGAAGTCTTTTAATATGTTAAGAAATGAACCCAAGTTATGAAATGTTGCAGGCGATGTTTCAGTTCAAATTTTTGTTGGTAAAGAATTTTTATACCCCATTTTGAAAAGGTGTACATTCTAATGTATACAAAATATTATCTGAATTTTCGAACTACCTTTAATTAAATTAAATATCTAAGGCTTTCGGCTGTGCAGTCATCGATTTTTCTGACATCTCGAAGAAGAAAAATGTCGAGGAATGTGAGTTTTAAAATAGGATTCCTTCATTCAGAGCGTTAAATAAATAGCGCAAATATGCAGTAAAGAAAGAAAATTCTGCGGTTTCTTTCTGCAATTTCAAAATTTAATTCGTAAACTTTCTTTGAGTTTCATAGGCAGTTTCAATGCAATAAATGTCAATCCGATAGGAATTTCTCAGCGTTTTCTTAAGAATATTTTCGTTCGTAAATGACCACAAAAATTAATTTTCTTCGAATAACGTAGTTATTTTCATGCTAACGACATTCTTCTTTTACTTCTTAATTTCTGCCTTCAAGATTTCAGCGAAATATAGCCAAAAGATTTTCTTGAAATTCACTGAAGTTTGAGGTCAAATTTTGGCTTGTCGTCAGAAATTCTGGACTCGGGGAAAATATAATACAAACCACAGTCAATTTCTAGACAAGGTGGTGCAATGTTCCTTGATTTCAAAAGTGCAAAATATAAGCACAAGATTCGATTGGCATTCTTTTCTGTATAGCGCATCTATTTTTTTAAAGCTTACTTGTTGTCTTTATAAATGATGGAAGAAAAATCCTTTCCGTGAAATTAGGAAACTTCATTATTTTATCTAGAAAATATCTATTAATTATACCATTGAACAAATATTTTAATTTTGTTATTTATTAAAATGAAAATGAATAATTGATACTTATAACATTTTTAACCACACGGGCAGAGATGGAAAATATGCATCTGGCAAATGGAACTGAAAATGGACATCTGAGTAATGTGGTGTACGATACTCCTGTGGGTTCGGAAGAGGAGCTGGTAGCCGAATTGTGGCTGCAAGTGACCTTGAAAAAAATTGTCTTGCCATAACTATTTTCTTCTAGAAGGAAGAGAGTTTGTAGAAGTTTCTCTCTTCTTTTATGTGATATTGAAACTATAAATACATTAACAGAGTACTTATAATATTGATGAAAAACAGGAAAGAAAATTCCACAGCCTGGGATCGAACCAGGAACCTTCTGCTCACCGTGCAGAAGCGCCAGCCAATTGCGCCACTGCGGGCATGGAAGCATTATGCTATCTACATGCCCTTAGGGCTGGCTGGAGCAGTACCCAGTTCGCAGGCTGGGACTATCTTTCCTACTGGCGTAATAATCGTTAAAGAATAATAATTGGATGTTCTATGAGGACTTTTATACACGCCATACCTCAGATGTTTAAATTATTGATGTGTAATCCTTGAAATTCAAACTAAATTTACATTTTTTAAAATTAACACACTGAGTTGAAAGATTTCCACAAGCTAGAGGATTAAGACTGCATTCATTGCGTACAAGTTACTACAGAATGAAAGCCATCATTAAAATTAATGTTTGCTTTATTATGCTTTCTTTTGATTTTTCATATATGTTGCTCTTTTGTTCTTTAATTAATAACTTGCCTGCTTAGAAAACGCATACGAAAACAAACTGAATTTTTCTAGTTTTGATTTATTATTCTGAGAACAATTTAACCAATCAACATTCAACAAGATTCTATCATTATAAAGGAACTCTTAATACATTTAGCATAAGTAATCTTGTGATTTTAATAAACAAAAAAGAACAAGAACATAACTCGTAAAACGATTTTCAAATATGCTGAAAAGAAGAATATAAATATTTGTTGTTTAATATTACAGTCATATTTTATATACAGCAATGGCGAAAACTGCATGTCAATTTACGTATTCGATTGCAGCGTTCACCAAACACGCGTGAAATGAGAAATGAAATGCTCGCACGTCTAAATGTTTCAAACTTATTCGCCTATGTTCTTTCCACCGCTATAGCTATTCATCCTTTCTTAATCAAAGTAACCATTCATCCCTTCTTAATCATTGTTGCAAAGCATTGTCGGGAAAAATCTTGTAAGCATTCCAAGGAGCTTTACCTGTGACGCAGATGTGATTTTAAATTTCAATATTTCACTTTCACTTGGTTTAAATAATCAATAGAAATACCTTTGATTCTATCCACACTCACATCATTTATAAATATAGGCCTAACTTTAATTAGCCATTTTTAACAATAGGCCCAACATTAATTAACCATTTTTAACCTCAGGCCTAACTTTAATTAGCCACTTTTAACAATAGGCCTAATATTATTTAGCCATTTTTAACAATAGGGCTAACATTAGTTAGCCATTTTTAACAATAGGCCTAACATAATATAGTCACTTTAACAATAGGCCTAACATTATATAGTCATTTTAGCTATAGGCCTA
>JAHWFO010003124.1:807693-879830 GCA_023313115.1 Rhysida immarginata
AGAGGCGCACACAATCTCGACACGAGGAAGAATTAAATGAATTAAATCATACAAAATTTTTATAAATCTTTTGATTTGTTTTCATGCTTATACACTACGGAACCGGTAATCCGAACCCACGGTGATCCGGGCCTCTTATAATAAACTCTTAACTACAGTACAGTCTTTATTCCCTCGAGTTCCAGAATGAGCTCAACTAACAAGAGAAAATTCAGAAGCTCAGGAAACTTTTAGTTTTGATTTTGCTGCAAAGTCAATACTATACTCTATAATTTACCAGCATTCAAACTCGTAGTAATTTTTGTAATAAGGGAAGAAAATGAACCAAAAAAAATAGTGATACGATATGCTAAGTTTATTTAAGAAAAATAAATGAAAAAGCTTTATGGTTGCACACACTGAACAATACTCAAATTGCGATGGCAATTTTACTGTTGAAACAGATTATCAAGTTTTCTTTTTATGGATAGCTACTGTATTTCTCATTAACAATATTAAACCATTTTATTTATAAGCAACTTTTGTTTTAACATTTGTACAGTACTGTATTTAGAGTCGCTAATTACCGCGACCATATTGTATTGGTATTCTCTTTTATTTTTAATTCCTGTGCTTTAAAATTTCCAACTTCTTTCAAAGCTACCTTTGCGCGCGCGAAATGCCTGATCTTTGATGCACTTTTGTTTACTAACTTTATGGAAGGCGGTAGCTTGTTTATAAAATATGCAAAGAGTTCTCAGGCCAATTTTTTTAAGTGATGCAGTTTTGCCGTTGAATAAGATAATAAGATAAAAGCCTCCAAATATGATACAAATTTTAAGTTACTTATGAGTTAATAAGTTTATAAAGAAGAATATGCGTAAAAGTGCATACCCACACATACACAAGTACGTCCATGCTTTGAGTGCCCTTAATTGATTTTCTTTCCAAGTACGTCCATGCTTTGAGTGCCCTTAATTGATTTTCTTTCCAAGTACTTGATATTCTTATTCTAACTGTCTGTTATGTAGTCAGTTATGATTTTAATGCTTACTAAACAAATTTTGTTATACAATTTAAGCTCTTCTTAAGAACTTTCAGTTTCTGAATATTTCTTAGCATATTCTAGTTGGATTATTTATTATTTTGTATAAAATAAAACAAATTAAATATATTTGGCATTTTAAAACACAAGATTTTTGGAAAGACCCATTTTGGAAAGACGAAGCAGCTCATGGATTTTCACCATTTTGACCGTTATTTTCGTAATGGTTGAATGGTCAAATGAAAGTACAATATTTAGTCCCTTTCAAAAAATAGCATATTTATTTAAGAACTGTGATCTACGACATAAAAAAAGCTAAGCTAAACCATAGTCCCTGAATTTCCTTTCACTGACTCTGGCTAAACTAACTAGGAGACCTTATGACATGATACCAACTGATTTGCACTATTTCAGTATAGTAATAGATCTTAATATAAGATGCAATAGGGTAAAAGGAGAAAACCCACTACTCATCGTATTGCATGTATTTGCATTCCAAATATTTCGAACTCATTAAAAGCTATAAGTCCCAGACTCGTAGTGTTGAGGACGTAGGTTCGAACCTCGACTCCGGCTAAGAATTTTTTTTCCTACTATAGAATGCAATATTATATTACATAACATAAATTTACATGACAGGAATTAACATATTTATCTACTTTTTGGAAATAATTGACGCTACAGTATATGTGAATAAGAAATTATCATACATAAAAATAAATGAGCTCTTTTATTAAGAAGTAGAAAGAATTGTACATATTGCAGGATGATATTTAGCGTAAAAAACAAGCAAAACAATAATTCTTGCGGCATCTAGCGCATTGTATAAAAAGTTGCGTTTTTAGTAGAAACTTAAAATGTGAATCGGAAAACATATCTCATTAACTTTCATAAATGCCTCTCTTTCTTCTGTTAGCTTTGACGCAAACCATGAATATCGCAACATATTTTCAAAAATCGGAGCAGACAATTGATGGCGTAAAACAGATTGAATTTTGATGCAATCTTCACGAAATGCTATTTCACGCTGTTGTTCTAATAAAAAGGAACAGTTCTGCAAGCGCTTGATGAAATTTTTTACTTGTCTGCAAAAATAAACGTCACATGGTTGACATCGAAGCCAACGAGAAAGACTCGGCTGGCATAAAGGTGTACGTTTCGGAAGAATAACTTTAATAGTACATGTTCCTACACCATCATCGTCCAAATAAATTGCAGGATTAGTCTGATCGCCCCACGAATCTATTAATAGAAGAATTTTTTCCTGTATCACTTACAGTGTTAGCACTTTTTTTTAAATTAAAAATTGCGTGTACAGAGAGGTTGTTAGTTTTCCAGACTTCGAACATGTTACGAGTACTACCACATTATTATTTTTTTTACAATATTCTTCGACAACTGCCTTTATTTTAGGACCAAACACACAGTAAACATTCTTTTCTTTGTAGAGTTTTTAAATTCCATGTTAGGTGCTTGGACATTTGACGACTTGTCAATTTCGGCTTTTCCTCATAATTGTCAGGTGATGAACATAAAGATTAGCTTCGTTCCTTTTCTGCCTCGTGAAACTGATGACATTCATCGTCAAGTTCTTATAAAATTAATTCTTCAGTTTCCATAAACATCTTATTGCTCAACTTTTCAACGATGTATTCAAATTGCCACAGGATCATTTTCGAGAAGCAAGTGCTCAAAATGTACAATTGCATCTTTTAATTAGCAATTTTTATTTTTCATTATGAAGTGAATTAATTTCACACTCCGGTTGTTGCGAAGAACCAGGCACAGATTCTCTTTTTGAAAGTAAAAGATTTTTAAAACATATGTGTATTCTTCCATCAAAAATTTTTATTAGATTTTAAGTTAAATTTGTTTTTCACGTTTGGTATAATATGTATGATCATTATCACTCTGTACATAGATAATTTGTCTTAATTCATCCGCGGTCTTCAGAAATATCTGAACCGTTAATTAAATTAAGTTTGCTATTTAACTAAGAAATTTAACAACAGTTTTTAACTTTTTTAGATTATAATGAAAGTTTTGTCTGTCTTTTCTTGTATTTTCAATTCAAAATATCGAACATACGTTTTATACCGATCTGATAAAGTCTTTACTTATTTCGTTTGTTATCAATTTAATCTTATAAACTTTCACTTCTAATTCAAGTTTATTCAAGCATTATTCCTTAAAAAATGAACGTTAGAAATAGTCATGGATTATTTTTTGTCTTTTTTTAAAACACTCAATGAGTTATGATTAAGAGAGGAGTTGGTGTTAGAGCGTTAATAAAAATAAGCAACTGATGCTCATAGTTATTGCTGTGTGATTTTAATAAAAAGGCCTGTATGATTTTGCACTAATTAATTTCAGTAGTTGCCTGAATTCGTAAAGAAGGCGATAGAATTAAACAAACGAATAATCAAAGTTGTTTTTAAATCTTTTACTATTGTAGATAGAATTATCGCCGCTGAAGCTATGAATACTGAGTTTAATAACAAGGAAAACCATTAAGCGATCAAATATTTGAATTTACTCATTTTCATTGGTAGAAAGAAATATAATAAACAGTTTTTCATTAAATTTACAATGTGATCTGATTTTTATAGGTAGCAGTTTCCGGTTGCCACGGTAACATTGCTGCACTCGCAGTTTGTATATGGTAACGTAATTTATTCAGACCACTTAAATTTTTAATGCTGATGACGAGTGAGTGTCTTCAGCGTTTTGAGCTTTTGTGTTTGTCATGTAGTCAACATAATTTCCTGGGAAATTTAAAAGATGCCCCGGGGATGTGACAACCGTCTGTTGAAGATCACGGTGGATGTCGGCTGACTCCGTCGAACAATAGCCAGAAGATGAAAGGAAAAGATTTGAAAGGATAAAGGGGGTCATGAAAGAGGAAACAGTAGATCTCGTACGTCCGAGATAAAAACGTCAAAGTATGAGAATCATCCTTTTGTTCGTAGCCTGGAAGGAGGGAAAGGAAGAAATGGACCTTCTTCCTTTTCTATAACTCGGTTTCCATCTTATTATTGGTACGGACACAGTCGCATACTTTTATCAGTTCACCCAACTTTTACACTTCATATAACTTGAAATTTTTTGAAAAAAAAAATTCAACGTAGATAACAGACGGAATAAAATTTTAGAAATGCCTTAAGAATTAATAGTATTACTTGTATGATATTTAAATCTTTGACGCGTTCTTCAGTTATGATAATTTCAGCATCTCTCCAAATATCACTTTATATTTATCGTTTTTAACGTTGGGGTAGGATGCTTAAAAGAGGCGTAAAAGTAATTATAATATAACCCCAATCTTTGATAAGTTTTAAAGAGGATTTTCCATCTTTCTTAATTACTTAAATATATTTTTATTTTTTCAGTTGGTTAGAATGTAAATCAGTATCAATGTCAGCAAACATTTATATAAAAATACGCTGTTCATTTTAAGCAGTAAAAGGTGACCTGGTCTTAACATAAAATTTGGCCTGTCCGGTTTTTATTATTCTTTCAGCGGGCAAGAGCCATCGCACATTTTCTTTCACCGCAACCCATATTCACCATGTCCAAATAACCTTAGGCAATGATTATATTGAACCACAAAAATATTATAATTTAACCTAAAATGGAATTCAGAAAATAAAAATTTGACAATGTAAGCACTGACTTTTTTTTTTTAACTCTAGGCAAAGTTCTAATTTAAAAATTTTCCCCGCAAATGTTTACTTGGTAACATTTACCTCAAAGAAAAATTTTATATACGGAATGATCACTTGAAACCAGACACCCCTAAAAGTGTCTGTTCTTTCCTTTACATAAAAACCACAAATTGCGAGCATTAATGAAAACGCCCAGTAATATCATCGAACAAATAAATATGGAAAAACCTAACAATAAAAATATTAAATTAGAAATTTATTAAACAAAAAAATGCTGAAAACAGTGAACTATAATAGTGAAACCGAGGCATAAATATTTCATAAACGTTTCATGTTAAAAATTTTATTTCTTACCAATCCCAACGTGAAATTGAAAAATATCTCAATTTCATGATGAAATAAAATTATATTTTTAGGGGGAAAAAATTCCTCAAGAGATACATAGAGTAAGATATCTAGGCTTTTATTTATAAAAATATAATTTTATTCAGCGATTTTAAAGACCTTACAAGGGGAGAAAATATTGAAGTCGGCTTCAGAGACTATAAAAAAAAGCAACACAAGGTTGTGAAAATGCTCTTACACCGAAACGCGTTGGCATTAAAAATAGTTTTCGTATAACTAGTTCGAACTCCTTTTGTGTATTTTTAAAAAATCTTCAAAAAGAGCGTTTATTAGTCAGCATTCTGTTAAAAAAAAATCGTGTTTTTTTATTTGAGTATTTCTGAAATATAGTCGTAGGGACATGAATAATTTATTATTTATAAAATACTTTTTTAATGAGTTCTGCCCGTTTTGGTAACTCTATAAAGCAAAGAGTTTTTCAAAAATATTTTCTTTCAAACAGAGGGGGAAAAAATTGAAATTATGGAGTGAATCGATATTCAATGCAATGAAAGTCGTCTTCTCAAAATTCTCTAATTAGCATTAGATTAAAGTAGACAGTTGCTAATCGCTTGTTAACAAATTAACACTCTTCTATGAGCAATTTCTTAATGGGTTAAATTTTCTTGTTGTTAAATTTTTGTGTCATCTAAGTTCCCAATACGAAACAACAATTAACGTTCCCAATTTGTCAATTACTTTGCCGTGTGTACACACTGGTTAAAGTATACGTTGATGTTTCTTAATTGAAATTCTTCATGCAAAAATCAATACTTGCATGCTCTTGAAATTATTATGTAAGAGCTTATTGAATTGGGATAGACAAATTCCATGCATGTAGGCTTTGACATTATCAATATCTTTCGGCAGTATAATTTAATGACGTCTCAAATGCTATATCATCTGAAATTTCTCCTCGAATCAGGAGATAGTGAAGTGGAGGAGGAAACCATTGCCGTTGAAATAAGGGAATCATCGCGATGGCCAATTGAACGATCATCGGGATGGAGCGACTCCAAAGACTCTTGAGAAAGACTTGCGCTAACACATCATCGCTTATAATTAAAGAAGAATTCGGCCCTAATTTTTAAGTCAGACCATCAAGGAATTTGAAAGGCTTCATAAGAAGGTGAAGTACGACGATTGATTTGGTAGTGCATTAACATAATATATTTATTTCTATTGCGCTGATCAGCTATATATTCAAGTCTAAACTTTCACGTTAGTCGACAGTTTTCGAAAATCTAGAAACCATAGTTTTTTAAGAATGTTTTGACGCTTTAGCCATTTTTAATTATTATTATTCATTTCTAATCTAATCTATCTTTGTCCGATGAGTCTTGGGTAATGGCCGAAAGAGTGCGATCGCGGGTACAAGCGGCCGAAATGAGATTCCTGAGAGGTGTGGCAGGTGTTACCCTACTAGATAGAGTTTGCAGCAGCACAATAAGGGAGTCTTTAAGTGTTGAGCCGCTACTTCTCCGCATTGAGAGATCTCAGTTGTGCTGGTATGGCCATGCGACACGGATGCCGCAAACTGGTCTTCCTAGGCAGTTGTTATTTTCCAATCCGGTGGGTAAGAGACCAAGGGGTCGGCCTAGCACCAGGTGGCTAGAATCCATGGGTTCGAGTCGCTTGTGAATTACCAGGGAGGACATGCGCCTGAAGGCGGAAGATCGCGATCGCTGGAGATCCTCCATAGGGCTGCTAACCCCGCGACACTAACGGATAAGCGGGTTTGAAAAGTAAGTAAGTAAGCTTTCATTCTCTGGGAAATATTCCCTCTCTATTGTTCATTTCCTTTGAAAACTCATTCATATTTTTGTATTTTTATTAACTAAGGTGTATTACATATTTTTATCCCCCATCTCTTAAAACACTGTGCATTCACCCCGTTTATATTCGTTGCCTCTTTCTAATGCGAAAGATATTTTGGAATACTAAATCGTTAATTTCAAAACAAAATTTGTAATTCTGTTAAAATTATTAGGTTTTCATAAAAGTGCGTCGTATATGATAAGATTAAAGATGAAATTTAGAAGGAATAAAAATTTATTCAGGCGATAATAGTGAAGTTGCTAATTTTTTTTTGCAGATATAAACTATAATAATTGTTTGTTTTATTGTCAATTTATATTAATATTTTAAAATAAATTTCTACAGTTATCTCATTTTTTTCTCCACTAGCAACGACGATTTTACATAAATGCATTTTATCGATTCTGTCTTAAAAATGTCTTAACGATTGACACCAAAAGTTAATAAAAAAAAAACAACTATTTATTATTTAATTTATTTCTTTGAATATAATAAGTGATCTGATCTCGAGTAACTTTTAGCTCTAATGCATATTCGTTCACTTTGAATATTTCATCTCCGTATCACGAGAGAATCGAGCCATTCCTTTAGACACTTTTCTTAATGGAAATTTGTATATCACTATAATGGATAAGGTAAATTAGGAACGATGTGGTTTCCCACATGAAAACGTCTTGAACTCTGCACTTTCTTTCTCTGTTGAGCCCTTCTGTTGCCATATCTGTTTGTGTGCTTTTGGCCATCCGGCGTGGTGCTCTTGTTGCCTAGGCCGATGCAGGTCGACGACGAAGATGAACAGTTAAAGTGTGACGCTGCCAGCTTTGTGTCTCGGGACACCGCATGCTTTTCGCCTTGATCCGACTTAGTGAACGAAACTAATTGAGTTTGATTCCGTCGACTGTCCAAGCATTTTCTCGGAGATGATGTAAAGAGATACTTAGTCCGTTGAGACCACTCGACAGCAATATGCAATCTCTGTGCAGTCCGAAACATTCGCTGGCGAGAATAAAACTCTGCTTTTACTGTTTTCATAAAAGATTGCAGCCTTGTGCTTAATGCTTAACTGAAATGTAATTCACGGAGCTATTTTAAACTTAGTGAATTTTATGTTCAGGGATTTACGGTAGTTTAAAACTTTTTTTTTTACATTTGCCTTTAATTAAGAATATAACTTCCCTTGAACAATGACGAAATTTCGCGCCACCTTCTATGTCGTTGCCAATTTATTTTGTCTCTTTCCTTTACACCTTTTTATTATCTCTTCATGCTAATAATTTTCTCCAGCTTTTACTTGTTTTCTAAATCAGTTTAACCTATTTTTTTTTGTTCCGAGATATTTGTTGCACAAAATAAAAATATTATTATTATAAAAATCATTATAAAAACATAGATTAGGTGACTTCGGGATTTTCGAACGCTCTTCTACAAAAACAACAACACTTCATCAAAATGTAATATATCAGAAAAGATACACAACGTTTTTGGAAACAAAGGATTCATTTTCAAAAAAATAATGGGGGCTAGAAGGAGTCCATCAGGATATTGAGTGTGCGCTTAAAAATTGGCCACTCAATAAGTTTTGGATAATACAAACAATTTGGTCTAAATGGGTAAAAAAAAAATTTTTAAATCGAGTAGATATGAAATATTTAGGAAGAAAGAAAAACTCTAAATGAAATGGAAATTGAAATAAAACAGAAGAAAATATAATTATAAACATAACTTGGAATTTCATTTTAAAAGAAGGCAAAATGAGCACTGACATTCTACTTGTAAAGAAAAGGATTTAAGATGGCAAAGAAATTATAGAAATTATATTTAGCATTTATAAGAGAAAGAATAAAAATTCAGTACAAGAAGAGCAAATAAGATAACTGAACTGGATTTCTTATCTTATTATTTGTAAGAAATGAGATGAACTGGAGTCGTAAAGAGGAGAAAAATAGAATATTTTGAGAAAAATTTAGTAGAAATTGAAGTTAGCATATGAGATATTAGGGCAAGCATCTAAAATGACAAATGACAACAGCAATGTAAGCATTTTGAATATTTTATTAAAATTGTATAGGGAATTAAGGGAAATCGAAAGAGTGATATGATCAGATGGAGAATGAGACTAGTTCAAGTCTAGAACTAGGCAGAAAATGAAATTGCGCACGAGCATTCAGCAACGAAATTTGATTCGGATCTGATGTAGAATTTCATGATGATTTTTGAATATACAATCTTTTTATCGATATTTCAAATGTTTTCGAGTTACTTGATTGTACATTTAAACATTATTATTTTCTTAACTCCTTAAACCAACATAAATTTGATGCCTTAACTGGCCAATAACACACATTACGACAATTTATCTGGCATTCGTCGACTCAGGCAACATTATTAATAACACAGGCCAATAAAAATAACTTTTTAAAATCATCTTTAACGTAAAGTTATTGTTTGAAAAAATGGAAGGAAAAATTCTGCGACCTGGATTGAACCAGGAACCTGCGAGACTGATTATTCAGAATTTGGGGAATGATTAATTTTCTTGTGGCCCAAACATATTGATACATTAACATTGCAGCCGCTTCTCTTCACACCCATTACTTTAATATTGAAGTCTCTTTGTGACGTGATAGAAAAAATCTAAAAGCAGATTTGGATTCAGCACACAAAAAACCCACAAGAATAAGTCAAATTCATTCAAGTTGATTTTACATTCCTGGCCGGTTTAATTATGACGAGTATACACTAACTGCTCAATTGAAAGTGGACATTTTCGATTTTAGACTTTTGTCGAATATGTAGAAAAAATACTGGACGAATTATCTTGAAACTTCGGAGGTGTAAAGAGCATGTTACACCTCATATTTCAGCGAAGGTTTTGTCCCGAAGGCAAATAGTTACAAGGAGCAAATTGAACAAAAAATAAAATAATAATGTTTGGGGTGACCCTGTAAAAAACAGTGCTTGAAATGCGTTGTAGCTGTAGCATGTGCTTATAGGCTTCTTTTACTAAAGCGTGTTTCCTACGGCAGAAACCACAAAGCAGAAAAATTTTATGATGTCACTTAAGCGTGGTTCCCACATGCGTAAAAAACAACGGCAGAAACCACAAAGCAGAAAAATTTTATGATGTCACTTCCTGTTTTCGTCTCTTCTGCCCGACCGAAAATTTCTGCTTTTTAGAGTTGGGTTGAGTTCAACTTTTGTGGCACAAGCAGGACAGAAACGATTGCTCAGCCAAAAGAAAAATATCTCTGCAGTGACATCACAGTGACGTCCTCTCTCTCTCTCACAAAATAAAAATGTCGGACACTCAGCTCACAAAGGTGAAGAGGCCGAGAAAGAAAATTGATGTAGAAGCGCTAATAGAAGAGGTGCGAAATATATATTTATTAATTAATTAATCAAATTAAATTGAATAAACAATAATTGAATGCAAAAATTCGATGTGATGATTGATGAGGAATGAATGAACTGTGTACGTACTGTGTGCAGTCGAAGCCGACCGTTTAGATCCATCGACAGCTTCGGTGCAGTGCCTTTGTGTTGGGCAAAACTTCTGCTGTCTTATCCTTTTGAGTTTCTGCCATGTGGGACACCTGCAGGAGCAGAAAGGAAAAAGGCAGAAAAAATACGCCCTCCTTTCTGCTCTCTTGTTTTCTGCCAGTGGGAACCAAGCTTTACTGTTTTCGTCTCTTCTGCCCGACTGAAAATTTCTGCTTTTTGGAGTTGGGTTGAGTTCAACTTTTGTGGCCGAAGCAGGGCAAAAACGATTGCTCAGCCAATAGAAAACGATCTCTACAGTGGCGTCACAGTGACGTCCTCTCTCTCTCACACACAAAATAAAAATGTCAGACACTCAGCTCACAAAGATGAAGAGGCCGAGACAGAAAATGCAGAAGCGCTAATAGAAGAGGTGCGAAATATATATTTATTAATTAATTAATTAATTAATTAATTAATTAATTAATCAAATTAAATTGAATAAACAACAAATGAATGCAAAATTTCTATGTGATGAATGATTAGAAATGAACGAACTGTGTACTTACTGTGTGCAGTCGAAGCCGACCGTTTAGATCGATCGACGGCTTCGGTACAGTGCATTTGTGTTGGGCAAAGCTTCTGCTATCTTATCCTTTTGAGTTTCTGCCATCTGGGACACCAGGAGCAGAAAGTAAAAAGGCAGGAAAAAATACGCCCTGTTTTTCTGCGCTCTTTTTTTTTTGTCAATGAGAACCACGCTTTATCTATGTTCATTTGTATGAGAATAGCACGTATACTCCTGGAGATATAATGGTTTTTTAATAAAGTTTTTTGTTTTTTTGTTTATAACATTGCAGGTTTTTCAACTCAATGCAATAGCATTTTCAAGAAACTTTAGAAACTACACTAAAGATAACACCCTGTAATCAGAATATAAAAATATTAAATATTTGATGAAATATGAGCATTTTTCCTAATAATGTTTAACTGCGCATGCGCAAGTGTTATCAAAATATCTTTTGCATAATTTATTAGCCAAATGTATAGAGTTACTCTTATGAAAGGTCAAGCAAATATCGTGAAAATTCAGAAAGATATCGTTGATAGAATGAGTTGAATTTCAGTTGTTATCAAAAATAAACAAAACGAAAAGGGGCTTTCTCCAAATTTTTATTTTTGGACCGAACACCAGTATCAACTACTTCTCCTTACGCTGATATGAAGTCAATATGCCAGCAATCAGTGTATGTTTCATATTTAAATATCGTGGAAATAAGCTGCGACTATAAATCAAATCAAAAGTTAAATTGATCTGGAACATTTTAAATTGTGCAGAAACTTTTGACTATGTTTGTGGACTTACAATTATTCCACGTTCAAAGGGAATCTATTCTTCGGTAAAGTATAGTAATCGGGTATATTATATCTTGACGTCACGTACTCTGAATTTATGAGCTAGAAACAGAGGTAAAAATAGAAAGAAAATGGTGAGGTTGGGTTCATGATTAAGGGCTGGTTATTTTTGAAAGAAAGCAATGGGATGATCTCTGTAGTACAGTTTTATCCAATAGGAACAAAAGAAAAATTAAACTTATGCAAATTAAAATTGTAAAAATTAAAGAATCAAAACAAAAGCAATAACATAATTCATGAAAATAAAAAGAAAATATGAATAAAATTAAAGGGGCAGGGGTAGCATGAGAAAAATTTCAAATAACTACAATGTAGAGTTTATTCCATGACTACAATGGTTCTTTCTGATGACTAAAAGTGGATGCTCCTAATGACTAAAAAATGAATAACCATCGTCAACCTCCTCTCCAAACATTTCTTTATTTTACCTCGTTTGTATTTCATAAATTCGGAATAAGAGATGTTTTGACAAAGGCTACGGCCGAAATGCGTTTGATATCTTGTGTTGAAACAAAAATTGTTTACATCTATTTACATTATTTTACAAACAACTCGGATCCAGTATATTCGCAAATGGTATAATTATTGATTGTTTAATTAATAAAACTCGTATTAATAAAGATTATGATGAGCAAAGTTTGTTTATTCCTGAGTAATAAATTTAAAGGGAAAATTTAAATTGCTAAATATGCACTTGAAATGGTGAATAATTGGAATTTGGTTTGAAAATTCTTCACTTCACGTCTACACTTGTATGTTTACTTTCTGTGCGTCTTACTAACGTCTTGTTGTTATTTGTTGACGTGGAATTATTGGCATTACAATGAATTTCTCCACGACACGCGATTCAAAATTAAAAACAGATTTAAAAGGCTGTATCAAAAAGCAATGTTAATAAAACAATGGACAGTATCCCTAATGAAGCCGAACATAACATTAAATCTGCTATTACTGAGCTGCTTTATACTGATCTAGAATTACTCTTGAAATTCTAAGTTAGCAGAATATAGTCGTGGATACCCGATACAATTAGAACATTAATAATAATTGCATAGTGAACGTTAACAATTTCGCTGTCGATTTTCAGACAAGATTTATTGGTCTCAAGCCGTCATTCAATCTGCCGTCCTTGATTTGATTGGCTATATAAAAGCATTCGCCTTTAAATTCAAAAATTTCATTATAGTTAATCGCACTAAATTGTTTCCAATCGATATTTGAAACCCCCAGAGTGTTGTCGGCGTACATATTCTTGCCATTATCGTTGAATGATTTTATTACTAGAAATCTACTCCAAAGGTGAATTAATTAATGGGGACATTATTTTTTAAAAAATTCTGAACGTGTTTCGTCGCTTGTATCTGATATTGATTGGAGCCAACGCATCTGGCTGAAATTTGTACTATCAGTTACCAGATTGCGTGACACTTGCAAGTGGACCAAGGGCTCTTAAGCTTCCTATTCCACCATCTGGACGACCCGTCTTAATAGATGGGAACCAATTCATCAGCCACACCTTGCGCTAGCCTCCCGCATTGCACTACTGCTCCACAGTGAAGTTTCCAAACACGGCAACGTGTTCTATTCCTTGGAAAAAATTTTGTTTCCAACCGTCTAATGTTTCCACTTCGTCGTGTATGTATTGTAATGGAATAAGTTCTTCTAAATCATAAACACAGATGAATATAAACCGCTCATAAATTGTACAATATTAAAAACTCATTCAGTTTCTTATAAATGTATGAAAAAATTATTTAAGCGCCTAAAGAATTAAAATAATGCTTTCTTAACTACCTTTAGTGAGTAATATGAGATGATATATTAAAAAAATATCGCTGTCAACAATTGAGAATCTCTTGAATTATATTTTTCAATTCGGGTTCCTATGTGATTACACGGTAAGAAAGTACTGAATCGATCCCGTTATGAAAAAGTTAATGATGATGATAATAATAATAATAATAATGCGAGCAAATTTGTCTTTTAAACAGCTTTCTTTACAAATCTCATTCATATTAATAAAGCTTGCTGTAGAGCAATGAAACGTAATCAAGTGTAGGAATACGAATAATATTGCTGTTAAACAAATCACAAATATTGATAAAAAGCTGAGAGCATGTAATATGCCGAATGGCGAAAATTACATGTAGTTCTTTGTATTCGCTCACGAGATCTTGAAGTTTTTAAGAAAAAGCTCGGAAAAAGTCCCATTGAATCAACTTATTTATTCGGCTGCAACCTTTACAAAAACTGCGCATCACGTGCACCGTACATGCGTAAAACCGAAAATGAAATGCACGTTTATAAAATAATTTATAAAATGAAACGCATGTATTCTTCCCACAGCTTTCTTCTACGGGCATCGAAAAGGACAAGAGATAAAATCTTGTTGTAAAGGATTGTGAGTAAAACCTTTGTTTGTTATCCAAAACGATAAAAGATTTTTTTTAATATCGTTACAACTCTACAAGCCCATCGCGCATGTAAGACACAGCTCGCATCGAAAGGATAGTTCATGCCAAAAATGAGGCAACTGTTTGCTGATTCGCTGAAATGCTGCTATGATCTTCCACTTCTTACGAGGAATGTATATTTTTAAATTGTATCATTATCGCGATTGTGATGTTTTATTTCTAATCCTTGAGGTTACTAACCGAACTTCATTTTACAAAGTCTTTAGTAATATCTCTAGGCTTTATAAATATGCCTGCGTGATGTGAATATTTATTCACAGATATGAAATGATATCCGCAGGAGAAGGAATAAAACGACAGGAAGATTTGATGGATATAATCTGGATGGCCGGGGAAAAGAATCTTCAATTCCTTCGTTCAGATTCTAATTATTTCTTATTCATTGCTTGCACTGGAACCTGTTAAAGTATGCTCTCAAAGTAGGATTAGCTTCTTTAATTCTCGGTTGAATTTTTATTAGTCCATATTTAAACCTAACTAGTAATTCTGTTGGTGCATAGTGTAGGTTCTCTTAATCTAATAATAATGCTTGTAAATCTAAATTACGTTTCTCAGTAATGCAGAGACCAGCATTTTTGTTAAAGACTCTGTTGAACCTGAGTGCATGCAAAGCTTACAGCATTATTGAGAATCTATCCTTATGGGATTCTTTCACTATGCATTCTCAGTATTGAATTTTAAAAATTAAAACGGCATAACTGAAACAGTTGCAGAGAACATATCTATCTTTCCAAATTTTTGGAGCAATATCACAATTACAAATGGTCTGCTTCTGAAAATGATGTCACCAATGTCCCTCTCACCTTATAACGCTTATTATGAAGCAAATGTTCATTTATTATCTTTATATGAAACAAATATAATTCTTATTTAACTATCTGAAAAAGAATATTTCGAAAACTGTTACCAAGAATGGAATAGCTCTTCATTGAGTTTAAGATGGGATTGGCGAAATGAGGAGTGTAGGCGTTCTAAATACGAGGATCGTTCAAATGAAAGAGATTGCGTGCTGTGCTGCACTAGTATTTGACGCGTAGTACGGGGTATGGCTCAAAGCATACGCTGAGACTAAGCGGAATTTCCAAAAGACAATGAGGGGCCTTTTAGAGCAATTGCCCTCAAACCGCTCTGGGAGCGCTCATCTATGGTTTTTAGGCCACTTTTACAACAGGAGTTTACTGGAAATGCAATGTTTAAATGGTTCGTGGAGTTTCAGCATAGCTTTCGAACCCCTAAAAAAGCTTTAAAGGAACGGCGTTTCTCTTCTTATCAAGAGGTCTGTGCTGCGCGAAGGATCGGTTTCGACTCCAGTCCATCAGCTTTTTTGCCGAAGGTATGCAGAAACTTCTTTCAGCCCTATCCCACTGTTGGAACCGCTACCTGAATGATATGGGTAACTAAGTGTAGACACAACCGATTGATTAGCCTACAGCTAGAAGTCTATCGCAAATATCTCTGCATTGCTATTGTGAACCATTCATATTACCATACCATAGCCTATGTTTCATTTGAACAACCCTTATATCTTCGTAAACTATTTATTTGATTGAAATTTTACTATTAAATGTTAATTAATCAAAAGTTTTTTACTTCTAAACATTAATATACTGCATCTTATTTATTTGTCCAATTTCTGTCTTAGCTTCTTTAAAATATTCGATTTAATGCTATACGCGAGCTATATGCATTCTTTTATTATCAGAAATTAGCATAATATGAACCACCCTTGTGACATGGCCGCAAAATATTTTTAGAATAGAAATGAATGTCTCCTACGAGATAAGAAGAAGAAGAAGAAGAAGAAGAAGAAGAAGAAGGAGAAGAAAGTCGGATTGTACTTCTCGCCCGAGGATTACGATGAAAAGAGTTTTACATTTAAAGCCCCAAGAATTGAAATCGCGATTTGCATTCAGGCCACGTAGAACACGAGTGCATTTAGTCAACGTTCCTGAATAAAAGTTTTTTCCCTTGAATAAAATGATTATGTATGCCTTCAACAAAGATATAATCCTCTCACGTAAACAGCAGCGGAAAATGTTTATTGAGAGGTTTATAAGGAGAAAACCTTACCCTGCGCAGTTGTCTAACTTTTCAGGATGTGGAAGTTTTTTAATATTTAATAACAAACTGAAAAATCGTGCTAAGGTGTTTTTCATATTTTAAAGATTTACGAGATTACTTTATCGTTTATTTCCCGGAAATCTCATAAATATGCATCCTAATATTAACATACAAACGCAGCCATTTTCAAGAGTTTCGTTTTCCGTTATCATAGAATCATCAAATTGGCTGCAGTAAAAATCGGTAAGTAATAAAATTCAACAGATATCGATATCATTTCCTTCAGAATTAACGAGATTGATTTTCGATTTTACGACGCCAGTTCCTCAATGAGATCATTCGTGTCTGCTACACCGACGGAATTTTGAGCAGGAATAAACTTTTCAAATTTCTTTGTAGGACATTTTAAGATTTAATGGAAAGGATACTTTTCTTAAAAAAAAAAGTTTCGCTTTTTCAGAAAAGATTCTAGCAAATATTTGAATTTTTAATCTTAAATGTTAATCCTTATAAAAAAAAGGCTTGAAAAGATTGTACATATTTGTATATCTTTTAAAAATATAAGAAAAATAATTTACCTCTTTTTTGATAAAACCTTTATGATTATAGACTATCCCGGTTAGGTTAGGTTAGGTTAGGTTAGGTTAGAAGTCCCAACATTAAAAATAATTCTTAATATATCTACTCTTGATCCGTCAAAATATCCCCCACTTAAGAAGTTGTGCGTTTCTGCTTCCTGCGACATATCTATGTAGAATGTAGCGGATAAGATAAAACTGCTTTGTTTTCTTAAAAAATAGTACTTTAAAAATTTTTCAACTACGTTTTCCTCTTAATTTTAAATACGAACGACCATTTCCAATCTGGAAACCAATTTCACGAATTCAATTCTCGTTTGTGCAACTTTGCTTGACGTAAATAGTTGTAGCACGTTAGTTAAACGGGTTGCATTCTCTCTCATTTGCACTGATCAAAGTTTAATAATTTGCACGCACTCTAACTATTACACGACAACATCACAGAGAATTGGAAATTGCATTAAGATGCGCCACGCTCTCTCGGCTTGCCCAAATTTGTAGATTGATACAATTAGTTTTTATCGATCTCTGTTCACCATTATAAATTCGACTAATGTATCTTGGAAGCGGGGGTTTTCTGTGAATAGAATATTCCTAAAATAAGGTGCGGTTAGTAGTGTGTGTAGAAATTTGTTTAAGTCGGTTTTTGGTCAAAAAAGCAAGTTAGTTTTTATAGAAGGATAACGATTATTATATTCAAAGTATTTATTATCGAAACGTTAAAAACATGTCCCCTCCCCCTCTACTTTTCAAACAATATGTAAATTCCGCGATGGAAGAAATCTGGTCCAGTTGTTAAGTCCATTTTTGATTTTTTTAAGAAAGGGTGGTTTGCAGGAATCTAAACAAATGGTAATCTGATGACGCGATATCTGGTGAATATAGCGGATGCCATAACATACAAATGTTTCTTTTGTGTCTTTGAAGGAGCATTTTACATATGGTTTGCAACGTGTCTTTCTCTTAATTCATATGAGACTTAGTTTCCTTGCTTCAGAAAGCATTCTCATAATTCATAAGTGATTTTGTAATGTGCCATTTCTTACTCTGTTTCTGCTGGGCACAGATATTCATACAGTAATACTTCCAAATCTGAATCTTCTAATTTTTTGGCGCACCTTCACGTTCTTTGTCTTTCACGTTGAACTCATTACTTTTGAATTGTCTGAACCATTGTCTACATGCTTTCATCTAGATCATATTCACCATCGGCTTCCACAAGCAAACGATGACTTTTAACAGCATTTTTCTTTAAATGTAGCGAAACTTCCTGCATATGCTGTTTTTGGCATATAAATTCGACATTTCCAATGTACTTAAAAACAATGATATTACACTTCAACGAAATGTCCTAGCCTGATTAACAAAGTTTGTTTCAAGCACTTTCTGATACACATATTGCCATTCTCAAGTAAATTAAATCTGTACTGTTTGCGCCCATCTATTATTAAACTGTGTATACCCAATAGTTGTATTGTTCTCGTGCCAGTGTCTCTCTACAAGTTTAATCCCTTCATTCACTGATGATTTGTCATTAATATTTCGGAAAACGTGAAACATCAAATTGATTTAAAGTTCCTCTATAATTAATTCTTTTGGAGAAGGTGCTTCAATAGCTTTCATTAAATGAAATTTTAACATCCCTTAAGTTTAAAGTCTCTGGTTTAACTCTAACAAATACAAATATTTGAATGAAATCATTTAATCAAGAGAATATTAATTATTCCTCATATTGTAATCTTATTTTTGACAGTATTATTTCTGGAGTCTTCGGCCTTTAAATATGTGAAATTAGATATGTTTACAAAGCTACACGGGCGATTAATGCAATTTTCTTTGAACTTCTTGACGACATCAGCGTCATTATTCTTTGCTTTTAAAGATAATACGGTTAAATTTACTTTGGGAAAGAAAAATTGCAAAGCCGACAAAAACCGCCGTGAAAATTTCAGTGCAGTCGCCAGTCTTTCTCGTCGGCTGTAGACGCGATCGTATCTGCATCAAGCCAACACCACCTAGATAAAGAAGGCCTGCGCACTGAAACGTCATACGTTGTTACATCTTCATTAGAATGACAAATTTAGGACTTATTATTGGTAGACATACGCTTAGCAATGACTTTTTTAGTGTGATCATAAAAAAGCATTGTTAATCATATTTCTACCAATAATAAGCCCTAAATTTTGGCTTTTTATGAGAATGTAACAATGAATGACGTTTCCATGCGCAGGCCTTCTCTCTAGGAGGTTAATATTGATTTGTACGATCAGATATAGTGATACTTGTTGGTGAGTTAATTGAAAGTGGAAAAATTTGAGACTCTAGAACAACAGAGGGCAAAAACTAAAAATTCACACCATTTAGAGTGGGCACATACTACAATTTCAGACTTTAGAACGCGAGTGGGTATCTATGTGCTATTTAGGTACGTAAAGGAGTGAAATTCATTATCCAGATTCCGTAGGCAAGATCTACATTACAATGAAGTTTAGGCCCAATTGTTTCAGTGAGGTCGAAGTTGCGGAGGCGGCAGTTCTAAAAATTCACAAAATACTCCAAGAGTGTGCACGTTCTAAATTTAAGTGGTGTTCGAGAGTAGAAACGTCCAAAAGAAACAATATTAACGTTGAGAGTATCACACGAAATCGCAAAGCTAAGAAAAATCGCAAAACGTCGTGAAAAAATCACAAAATCTCCTGAAAAACTGCAAAACGTCGTGAAAAACGCTTTGGAGACAAACTAAACTTTAACTGAAAAGCTTTACTGTTTCAGAAAACTTGATATCATTTCCTAATCTATTACATTGGCCAATTGTCATTCAAATGATGTCAAATTTTAATAGCATGTACAAATAAGTTAAAATAACATCTGTAATGCCAACCAATACATGCGGCATCGTGTTTGGCATGTGTTGGATTACCTATTTGACGTGTGTCGTTTCACAGGCAGTGCTCAAATTGAAAATTGTGAAATCGCTCATGAAACCCACATGCTTTGAATTTCTCATTCTAATTTTGATGAATAAATCTTATTTTGCCTAACCTAACCACACTTTTACCTTTCCTTTTTTAAATTAGATTTTTTATTTTTTACTGCACTTTTTAAGGTGAAAGTGTGTGCTTTAAAATTTTTATTTTATATATTTTATTCTTTATAGTTTTATTTTAAAAAAATAAACATTTATATGATAACTACAAAAGCAAAAAAACCTTGGAAATCTGCCCAGTCAGCTACGTCTGATCTTTACAATACATTACGCTGGGTAATTGTAAACAATGATCTCCACAATCAACAACTTTAGTAGCATTGATGATCAAATTAACAACAATTGCATAAGACAATTAACAACGATAACAATAAACAACAATACAGACAGTCGTTACATCATGATTGCACTTATAGCTACTATATTATATCGAGCAGACTCGACCGCCATTACGGAGCCCACTTGTAATATTAACGCATGCTATAAGAGCGAGGATTTTTATCTTACTAATTAAAATCTTTGCGAAAATGGCTAAAATTGGAAGAAATGGAAAGAGCAGTGTCAGTTTAGTATATGTATGTGCGATGGAAGGCTATTATTACCAACATTTCGAAGAAATTTTAATATTTATATGTCAAAAGAGCATAATGTTGCCTCATCTCGTCAAAAGAAGGCCAATGAGTGCCATGGCCTGTCTCTCGTTGGCCTCGAAGTCGACCAAATTTAGAGCTTATTATTGGTAGATATATGATTAACAATGGTGGAAATATGATGATGTAACAATGTATGACGTTTGAGTTGTTTGGCTTTCTTTCTATAATCTATCCAACGAAAGTTGGAGTAGGCGTGTCTAGTTAAGCTTCTAATTTCAATTGTTAGACATTGTTAATTCTACTTTGGCAACAGAGTATAGAAAGTGTTGGTACAGTCCTCATCCGATAAGTTAAACCTCGACCTTGAAAGGAAAAAATTTATTCTATTGCTAAAATGGGAGGCAGGAGGATGAAAAAAAATCTGATGCAGTACTAGTACTTCCCTGCACTATATCAGATTTTTTTTTAGCAATAGAATAAATTTCTTCCCTTCAAGGTCGAGGTTTAACTTATCGGATGAGGACTGCATATTAAATTTAAGTATTACGTAACTCACGAATAAATGAAAGACTAGTGAAACTAACAATTGAAACATGCATTGTCATCGATAAGACGCCGTTGGGGAAAGCTGAGGAGCTGTAGATAGTCAGGAAGTGGGTAAAATATTGATTACAAAATTTGCGCATAAACAAGCGAATTTCAATAAAAGTGTGTACTAAGAAGCAAATGAATGTATTTTTATTGTTTTGCAAAAAATGTTATGTACAGGGTGTTGCAGATAACTACAGAGCAGTATAACGGGAAGCCTACCCGCTCGATTGCAGGGGCTGGCTCGGTCGATTGGCAGAATGGAGGGAGATGAAGGTGGCCTGCAGCAGCCAGCAGTTTCCACAGTCGGGGAGGGGGGGGGGTGAACGTCAAAACTGTCATGTTTTTTGTCGTTCTTGTTCCCTTCGTTTATAGTACTTAACCTCGCCCATAGTCATGCGCCAGTTGATGTCGCTGACCTGCAGAACAATATCCGCCAGGCGATGGCAACAATCACCCCAGAAATACTGGGGCGAGTGAGAGAAGACTTTGTGAAAAGGTTAGCTCTCTGTCTGAGCAAGATGGAAGTTTCTTTGAACATTTGTTGTAAGAAACTTCACAAAACACCCAGGTAACACTTTCTCAGCAGTAGAGCAAACTGGTCTGCTGCGTCGCGTGGCTTTGGCCCTGTGTCCGCTACGAGACGCAACCCGGGTTAGCCCGTGACGACCAAACATAATAATAATAGAAGTGTGAAACGCTATTTTTTACTATTCTCCTCTGTTGAATTTTTGGTTTGTTTGTTGGTCCCCTCTAGCTGCGGAGGACGTTCATAAGTGTGTTTACTTTTTGTGTACCCCCTACCCTGTAATAGTACAGCGCGCACCCCTCCTTGGCTCAATTAGTCATGCCCTTTGCCAAACAAACAAGTTTAACAAAATAAAATTACCCAATTATCATTTGATGTCGAGCCGGCCCTGCAATCGAATGGATAGGCTTCCCGTTATATCTGCAACACCCTGTACGTTAGTAGAAATTCTGTATACGTTATTAAATGTTCCTTTTTTGAAGATAGTGTCTGTACGATGGCATCCATGGATTTGCATACATTGTCGGAGTCGAAGAGCAAAGGCGCGCATGAAATTACGTAACTGTTCCAATGGAATATTGTTGATCTCTTGCTGACTTGAGATACCCCAAAGAAAAAATTCTGGGGTCGCAAATCTGGTGAACGGGCAGGCCAAGAAACGCGCTCCTCAATACATCCATAGCAATTTCATTAATGTACATCATATTTCTTGCATAACAATAAAGATACGTTCAATCGCTTTTTCTTTATAATTATTTGAAATAGTGCCATTTCTCTGCTCCAACCTGTACAGGGTGAATCAAAAGTCTCCATAAAATTGGGGATTATGTTATTATACAGTTAAAAGGATATGTTCCACATGTTTCCATTTCATGTCCAAATAAAGTGACCAATTAAGGTGACCAAAGAGCTCTAACCAATTCTGTCGAACACGTGGCAATGTTTTTCCCGTTATTTGTTTGCAAGCTAATGTGATTCTCCTTTTAAGATAGTTCAAAGTACGGATTTTCCTCTAGTACACAATCGATTTTAGGTAGTCCCAAAGGTAAAAATCATGGGAGTGAGGCCTCTTGAACCATCTGAATTTCGCCACAGTGTCATGAATTATCTGCGTTCCATGAATTTCATTGGACGTATGCGCTACATGAGGGGCGGTACCACTCCCAGCCAACAGAATGTTGTCAATTCGTTCTTCCTTCGTTAGTGGCATTTTTTTTTAATTGATTCACCTACTGCAAAAAAAAAATAAATATTACTCACCGTTATCCCCGTTATAATAATATAGGGTTTCCAAGTATTTCCATAAAACTCCCCCTATTCTGTAAACACAAATCAGCAACTATTCTGCTGTGTGGTTTGATTTTTTCAATTACATGTGAATGTACAGAATTCCAGCTGAAGACATACGGTTCGAAATAAGATAAAACTGAAGTGGAATAGTATTGGAAGTGAGCTTTCTTGAGTGCTTATGACAGTTTCTATTTAGAGTATCATTTGAAGATTTTGCACGTAATAATGTTTTGTGATTTTACAGATGTCGTCCGTCTTCCACTCTCATTCAGCGTACATTTCTGTCCATTTTCGTCGATAGCAAACGCTTTACTTTTAACTGTGTTCTGTCAAGATTTTCGATATCGTAGCTCTTGGCCCATCTAAAAAATCTGAGGTTGTTTCACGTATATGCAATTCTCGTCTTTGTTATTCTGCAAGATTGGGCAAAATACGCCTTCATCACAACAGCGCAACGGCCACAAATGCATTGATGCCTGCTAAATACACGGTTCAGAGCAAAAATAAGAGCAACACGTTCCATTCCAGAAACGACCAATACGTGATGTTTACATTTTTGGCCAAACCCTTGTATAATAACTAACTACAGTTATAGTGAAATTACTGAAATTGATAAAGATGTGAGCGTTTACGTAAAAGCTCAAAGGCCACGGTAGATCAACATAAAATTTATCGGATAAAATTTCCTTGAAAGTTGAAGATTGCTTAAAAAATGTCTTTAAGTAACTATTTATAAAGTTCCAGTCTAGAAAATTCAATTACCACATACTCGCAACGGCTTATTTTACCTTGAAAATAACCTTGTTTAACGAAAAAGGTCTCTCTTTATCTCGCTTGACTAGCCATGGTATTTCCATGAAACATCAGGCCTTTCTAACTTTTCTTCATTCGTTATTTCCTATGCACCCTTCTCTGTGCAACCAATTCCCTGAAGTTATTAATTCTGCCTTTCCTTCTGATTGGGTCGCCGAAAACAGTGCAATTTACAAACAACTATAAATTTCGCGTAACCAAACTTTTCTTCCCTTTCCTCATTATTTTCCATTCCCGCCAGTCTCCCTCTTCTCGTTTTCTGTTATTGCCCTAAAGAACATTACTCTAATAGCCAATTTTACGTACGTCATAAAGTTCCCAATTTCTCACCGATTTTAAACTTGTCATCTAAACATGGCAATCTATCGACTTCCGTCCCTTTTACTCGCTTTCAACGTTTTGTTCAAAATCGAATTTCGATACCAAAATCCATCGAAAGTCGAAAGTTAAAAAAAAAAAAAAAATCGTTTTTTTTTTCTTTCTTAAAGAAGGTGGTTACGAACTTTGTTCATTATTCAACTCAGAACCAGGAATATACCGCAATTTTTCCTTTAACTGACACAATTTAAAGACATTCAAGCGTAGCGTTCACTCGCTTTAACTAATGTGATTGTGGCAATGCGCGTGCATTTGGAAATTTAAAGAAACACATTTAGGTTAATAAAGGCTAATAGCTGAGTCTTTAAATTTGTTTGCTCTTCAGTTTTGTTGATAATGAGAGAAAATACAGCTGCTCTTAAAGATCGTATTGGCAACGTAGAATTCAAATTTTCTTCATGTATTTCTATTGTTTTGTCGCATGAGTTAAAATGTAACAGGATAAATTAAAGAGGAAGGACGATTTAAATTTAAGCTGAATGCAATTATTTACTTAAATTACTCTCCCAATAAATTCCGAGTCACCATCTTTATAGATCAAGAATCTTTAGATACAAGACCTAAAGACTGAAGTTGAAGCGCTTCATTTGATTACACTTTCTTCCTAAAATTGAAAATTTATTTATGGCTATGGTTCTGGTATTAATAAATAAAATAAATAGGCAAAATTCATATAGTTTAACAATAAAAAGGCTTCCTATAATACTGATATTTTATAACCAGGGCGCTATCTGTAGAAGCTATTTACAGTCATCTCTAGAGATACACCCTGGTCGAAACACGACTGTCTTATTAAAATTCCTTGGATTGTTTGACTATTCTATTTCTTCTATTTATTTTGTAAAGAATTATTGATAAAACACATGAAGTTGACAATTTGACAGGATATTACATTTCTAACAATACACTTTATCAGTAACAATTTGTAGTGAATTTTTTAAATCAAGATAGCAAAATTTCTGGTCCTTTTCGTTTTTGACGTATAGAAATATGAAACTTATTCATTATTCACTATATGACAGGGGTGACCAACCTGCGGCCCGCGGGCCAAATGCGGCCCACCAAAGGAATTTATGCGGCCCGCGAAACGAACCATTTACTGTAAAATTTATTAACAAGTAAGATTGTACGTGGTTAATCTTTCATAAAATATTTGAATGTGATTTGAATTACAAATGGTTGGTCCCCTGAAAACCTTCAAAAATTTATTTTGGCCCGAGTCAAAAAAAGGTTGGTCACCCCTGCTATATGAGCTATAGTGAAGGATGCAAGCGACTTCGCTTCCCAGTATGTATGAAGCTGAAGGACATGGGAGTAATTTACATTATTTATTTTACTCAAAGGCAAAGCGATAATAAAGTGCATTTTCTCTTCAAGACGCTTTTAAAATGATCAATTGATTTAATTTGAATTGAATAATTCCTACGTAGGAGTTTCTGTGACGAAGCTAAAATGATGCTCACAGTTTGTATGCAACCATCACTGACTGTTCTGAAACTCTTCAAAGATGATACGATGTCCCTTTCTGACATCTGAAGTTTAAAAGCGTTTTCGAATAAATTAGGCAATTAATGTTATTTATTATCATTCTTGAACAAAAAATTAATTTTTTATTTATTTCTAAATTAGATTTACAAATTGCATTTCAGAATAGAAATGATTTCTAATGCAATGGGCCTATTTCAGTTTAAATTTTACAATGAGTAAAGTTTATTTTAAAGAACATCCATGGAAAAATACTATTGCATGGAAGAGTCAATTTTCACTGGAAGGAAATGGTAAATATAAGAGTATTTGACAGAAGGAGACGGGCTAATTTTTAGCCTCTTTAAAGATGGATTTTTTTTATCATTGTACCATAAAAATTTGACAATAATGTTCGTGTGAAATTGCATTGTATTGACAGTTTAATAAGAATACATTCCAATGGGATAAGATTATAATCAAATATCATCAGTACTTAGACTCATTTGTTGCTATAATAACTCCGAGCGATTAAAGCTATCTCTAAATTTTTAAGATAACAGCGCCTTCTGTTCTCCGAAATAATAAATAAAGTGAATTTTATGAAAAAATCATATCATGAAGATAAAAGGTAAAATAGATTTTATAAAATTGATACATTGTAGCTATTCATTACTTTTCTGTATAGTTTAACATTTAATTTGGTAACTTTTATTTTGAATAGCAAATTTAAAGATTTCATAAATTTATCACTGACAGCAAATGAAGCAGTCTGAGCAGATGAAGCCTTTTTTACATAGTTATAATACCAGATTTTTAAAAACATATCCTATGTTAATTCCACTTGTTTCTAGAACATCTATAGTCCGTCAACTTTATGTTACAGCTCCGAAATTATATAATCAAATTCCTCTTATTATAAGGCAGTCTTCAAATAAAAATATACAGAAAAAGATATTAAAAAAATGGATTAATGATACAGATAACCTAGAAAACCTTTTATTCTAAAATTTTTAAATTTTATTTTTAAATTTTTATTTTTTGATGTTTTGATTTATCATTTGCTGCTGATGCGAGTCACTTACTCTTTTGCAGCAATTATTAGTTTCTTATTTTTATCAATATCAAATTTTGCCTTAATTCTGATGGACTTTAAATTTTGATTTTATAAAATTTCAATCTGTTGTAAAGTTTTGGACAGATTTCTGTCTATTTGGTAAGTTGTAATTTGAAAATTGTAATTTGAAATTTGTAATTTGAAGAGAAGTGGGAATATACTGTGGATAAAGACATGATGCAAAAAACGAACCTCTTGTAATTTGAAATTTATAATTTATTTATAATTTACAATTTATAATTTATAATCTATAATTTGTATCTTGATATTGTATTTTTTTTCTAGTAAATAAATTCAATTCAATTCAAAAAAAAAAAATTCAAAAAAACACCTTTATTTCTGGTGCTTCTAAAAGAGAAAAATACTTTAAAAGTATTTCGAAGGAAATGTATTAAAATGCACAATTTTTCGAGTCACATAAGCAAACTCTAAAATGTTTGCTTTCAAGAATCCACTTCCTATTTAAAAATATAATTAATCTTTATACAAATTATTAGAACGAATAGTTTTATTTATATTTAAGAGCGGGAATTTTTTTTTTGGCGTTCTGAAAATTTTATTTTAACGCGAAATAAATTTCGGAATTTGTTATCATACGAAATTTAAAAGTGTTAATGGGTTCTGACGACCAAAATTAAATTGCCTCTAAATTGCTTCAGTTAAATAATTCGAGCCTATTTGATTATATTTAAATTTTAAAAAAAGCTAAGTAATGTTTCGTAAAGTTAATTAGTCATATGCTTTCTTAATGTAAGAGAGTTATCAAAACTTTGCATGTCTAAAATTTTCTATATAAAATAAATTTTTGATACTGTATTGCGCTCTTATCTCTGTAATGATATTTTTCGTGTCGTTAATTTTTTTTGTTTTCTGGGTATCATGAAAATGAAATGTTGATTATTTAGGTGTTTAAAATTAAAGTCTTTATAAATCAGTCGTTTAAAAAATGTTGAACTTCAAAAGATTCTAACGAGAACTGTGACAAATTTCATTTGTTTGTGCAGTTACATGATCATGCAGTGAAGAAAATGAGTATAAGATTTTGGAATATTTGGCATCACATATACATAATGGGTTTCTTTGTTGATCGCCATTAATTTTGCTTTCTAACAAATTTGAATATTCGTTTTCTTGTCGTAACATAAATATTGTCTTTGGTGCATTCGAATTTATTTACTATATTTATCTGAAATTCCAAAAAAATAAAGATCAAAACATTTAAATTTATTTTTCTTCTCAACAAAAGTGAAAACCTTGACAAATTCGCCGCGTTATGAAAGCAGCAGATAAAGTAGTGTTCGCTTCGGCTTTAGAAAGCTGAAAAATGTACGTAAATGTCGAACGATTCTTCAAACCCAGTAAGCACAGTCTGAAGAAGTTGTACTTTGATCGCATTTTTCAGAGAAAACTGAATTCCGTTTGCATTCATTTTGATAGTGGAAGTAGTGAATGTTTTTATCATTCTTCGAGAACTGCACTTCTTGAATAGAAAATCTTTCATTTTAGAAAAATCAAAATGTTTTCCTCGAAATCCATAAATTTCGACTGTTCTTTTTTCTTCTCCTCTCTTCTCCTCTCTCTCTCTCTCTCTCTCTCTCTCTCTCTCTCTCTCTCTCTTTTTATTTCTTTTTTCTTCGCTTTTCGTATAGGGGAAGGTTTGTGATCAACTGACAAGGAAATGGAAATGACATATGCAAATGCTGCAAGAAATCGAAAAAAAGAAGAAAAAAATGGCGATGGAAGTAATAGGTTTGGCGCCCCTCTGTGGCAATTCTCATCCCCCAATGAAAGGGCTTCCAATCACGTGAGAGGGTCGTCTTGTCTCAGTCACTCTTCCTGTTAAAATTGAGAAATAATGGGGTTCACGGAATTTTTAGAAACGCTCATTTTTCCCTTCTCGCACAGTTTTCTTTTTTTTTTTTCTTTTTTCCATTATTATTTCACGGGGACTACGAAGGAGTTAAAGAAATCGGTGACTGCACATTAAACGACTGACGCAAATAATGTTTTCAAGAGAAAGTGAAAAGAAAATAAAACATCATAAAGTTTGAAAAATTCATAATGCCATTGGCCGATTAAATAAAAACAAATGATTTTGTTTGGTGAATGCAAATGTTTGAATTTTGGTTTTTATTTATTTTTATTTCTCAGAAAAGTTTAATGCCTTTAAAGTCTATGTTTTGAATTATATAAATGAATTACTTTAGTAAAGCCATAGTTCAAATCTTACAGTAAGAAGGGTTTACAATTGCTTTTCCTGAAGTTTCGTTATTTCTATTTTTCGTTGGAATAAAACTTAAGCTTTCTCATTACTTTTAGACAGTATGAAGACTGTTTCCTCAGCACGTAATAATGATCAAGCAGTTTTATCAATGACAATGAAGACGTAATAGATGACCGTAATAGATTTCAGTAATCTTTTCTCGTGGATCAAGCCTGTAATCTGGAGAAGTGATACAATGAATACTGTTTTATTTTTTAATTTTTTTTTTAAAAATTACGAGGGGCGATTGATAAATAAGGTCTTCATGGCTGTAACTTTTTTATTTGTTAACCGATTTTCAAAATTCTTTTTGTATCTTATACTCACATTTGTCCTCTATGTAATGCACTATTCACTTTTCGACATAGTCCCCATTCCTTTCCAAGCATTGCGCCAACGCGTGACTAGTTGGGTGAACCCGTCGGAGAGGAATTCCGGAGTTGTTGTCGACACCAGGATTGAATGGCAGCTTTGGACCCTCTTCTGGAGTACGATAACGTCCGCCCGCACACGAGTCACCACACACCAGAGGCGTTGCAGCGCCTACAGTTCAGAGATGAAAAATTGCAGTTCAAAAATGAAAGACTTTGCACATTGCGACTTTCACCACTTCCGAAAGAAGAAAGAGCCCCTTAAGGGACATGAGTTGGTTCTGACGGCGAGGTAAACGCTGCCATTCAATCCTGGTGTCGACAACAACTCCGGAATTCCTCTCCGACGGGTTCACCCAAGTAGTCACGCGTTGGCGCAATGCTTGGAAAGGAATGGGGACTATGTCGAAAAGTGAATAGTGCATTACATAGAGGACAAATATGAGTATAAGATACAAAAAGAATTTTGAAAATCGGTTAACAAATAAAGTTACAGCCATAAAGACCTTATTTATCAATCGCCCCTCGTATCATGGTATGAAAATAAAATAAATCACATTATTATTGTGCGATATCTCATTTACGGAATTGGGCTTCTATTCTTGTTTAGTTTCTTACTACCATTTGTCCACATTAGCATTATACCATTTGTATTATCAGAAGTAGTCAAATTTTTCTGCAGCATCATATTTAGCCCGATAGTAGATGCATAACATTACTATAGTCTGGACTGTTAAAATTCATTTGCACAGGAATTTTATTCCGTACAGGCAGAATATTATAAGGAAATTTGAAATCACTCCACGATGGTTCAGTCTTAGTGGGCACCAATCGATATTTATTTTTTCAATTTATTTGACTCCAATAAGCAATCCTTCACAAAGTGAGCCGAATGATGTTCATCCACACAAGCCTTATAAATATTTTAAGAGCTGCAATAGCAAGGCGATTACAATAGAATGCGATGGAAGCAAATTTATTTATAGCAAAGGCCCTTCAAATCTTCTTATTGTACCAGATGTACTGGTTAATAATGCGGTTTTTTTTTCAAACGATGGAGTTACACATTTGTTGATATACAGAGTGAGTCAAAAGCCTGTTAACCCCCATACAATTTCAAAGCGAGTGGAAAACAACAAATCTGTTGCAAGCAACGTCTAGGAAGCTAAGTTGGGGCTAAACAATGGTGATGTCAAACTTGACCTTTGACCTCGAATTTTGTACCTTGCAATTTGTAACTTTGTAACCATTACAGGTAGAGAAAAATTCCCAATTGTACAGTTGTAGAGCTCAAGACGCTGATATTAACAAAAAAAAGGAGATTAAAAATAAACCCACTACAGCAAAATGAAATTACAGTGCTCAAGCTACATTCAGTTTTGTCAATGAATTTTGCACAGAACCCATCACATTTAACATCATGATGGGTGTTATGTCTGTATAAGCCTGCTGAATTCGTTGTTTCAAATCATTTATTGATGCTGGACAGTGGCATACACCTTGTCTTTGATGTATCCCCAAAGGAAAAAATCAAATGGGTGCCAAACCAAGCGAATGTGATGGTCAATGAGCTGAATCTCCTCGGCCGATTCTTCGATATGAAAGCATGTCATCCAGTCGTTGAGGTGCAATGGCTGCAAAATGTGGAGGTGCCCCATCATGCTGGAACCACATGCGGCGGTACTGCACTAAAGGTAAGTTTTCTAAAAAGTCTGAGACGAAGCCAGCCAAAATCATTTCTGTGTACTACACTAATCCACACTCACACTCAGCCTTAACGCTTTCGGCCACCGAACCGCCTGTAGTGTGTTTATTTTTAATCTTTTTTTGTGTTAAAATCAGTGTTTTGAGCTCTACAACTGTACACTTGGAAATTTTTCTCTATCTATAATGGTTACAAATTTACAAAGTTACAATTTGCAAGGTTCAAAATTCGAGGTCAAAGGTCAAATTTGACACTACCATTGTTTAGCCCCTACCTAAATTCCTATATGTTGCCTGCAACAGATTTGTTATATCTCCACTCGTTTTGAAATAGTATGGGGGTAACAAACCTTGTAATATGCATGCTATTTTGTTGTATTGACAACAAGCTTCAAAATTGTCTATGTCAAATTATCTGCAGGTGTTAACATCATAGATATTTTTACTTTTAAATTTACCAAGTTCGTGGCCAAAAAAAAAACATTTGCGTGAAGTGTTATAACAAATCTGATTTCATTACTTTATCTTGAACCGACCAGGTGGCCAAGAGGGCTAGGGCGTAGGCTTTCTAGTTCTCGAATCCATCTGGTCGTGGGTTCAAATCCCGCCCTGGGTATGGATGTTTGTGCTTGTCCTGGCCTGTGTATAGATATAACTTGAGTAAAAGGCACAAAATGACCTTAGTAGTCGACACAAAAATTTTAATATACCAACCAACCTTATCTTGAAGAAAAGCATTGCTGAAAGTTATCGTATACTTCGGGAAGCTATAGTGAACATGCTCCATCTCAAAAAACTTATGAACGCTTGTTTAAATGCTTTAAAAGTGATGATTTCGATGTGAAAGACAAAGAATATCCAGGTCAAGCGAAAAAACTTGCAAACATTATTGGATAAAGATGCGTGTCAAACTCAAAAACAACTTGCAGAAAAATTAAACGTTGTTCGGCAAACAATTTCCGATTGTTTACAAGTAATTTTGCTTGGGAAACATTGAAAATAATTTTGCTTTATAATAATGCATCACCACGCACTTCAAAAATAGTTAAAGACACGTTAAAAGATCTTGACTGAGAAATATTAACCCATCCGTCGTATTCACCAGACCTTGATCCTTTAGGTTACCACTTGTTCCGATCGATGACACACGCGCCTTTCTGAGCAGCACTTCAAAGCGTACGAAGAAGTGGAAAAGTAGGGCTCTGAATGGTTTGCCTCAAAACAAGAAAAATTCTATTGGGAGGCGTCCACAAACTACCTGAAAGATGGGGAAATGTATAGCTAGCGATAGACATTACTTTGAATAAAGAACTTTTGGTGTTTCTCTTGAAATTAATAACAAAATCCGCTCGTGTTTTCTTTAATAACAAAATCCACATTATTACTCCGTACACATAATACATTACCTTCAATCGCTGTAATAGATACTTATTAGTCGACGGCCATAATATTGTTGTATAATTTAACAATGAAACAATCTTAGCCTTTACTACAATACTCATTGTTCAATATAAACACGTGTAGATGCACGAAAGGAACAATTTTATTCAAAGACTTTAAAAGAAATATTCATGAATATTAAGGCACGAGTCCCATTGGTGCATTGATCTAAAGATTTCCATCTGGTAAAATTCCCGCGGTTGTTGGCGAAACAATTGCGTAACAGCAAACTCTTACATTTCCGCCGTCTTTTTAATGATTGTTTTAGAGGGCCAAAACATGGAAATCGCTCGGAGAAAAGTCGGCACAGTAAGCTGATGCTGTAAACAACTTCCAACTGTCACATTTTCATCTGATGCTGCAACACGAGCCTGTCCTGGGCGGACCAAATCTTTCGTGGATTCTCTTCCTTGTCGAAATTTCTGGCACCATTCAGTCACCGCCATATAAGAATAATTATGGTCGCCGTATACAGTTTTCATTCTCGTAAAAATTTCTATTGGCTGACACCCTCAGCGGCCAAAAATTGAATAACAGCATGCAGATTATCTTCGGACGGATTATCTACCATGAACGCCATGTTCCAACTTAATCACAACTCTTAAAATAAAGCAAAAAGATATGTGTCACTGATGCTTAAACAATGCATATAAACAATTGCTTTCTGTTGTCTAGGAGAAACCTTCGCGGCTGCGCAGCCCAAACGTGTTTCTATTGAACAATCCTCTATATTCAGGGTCTTCCTCAGTTTCTTTATTAAATAATTAAGAACCCAAGTTTTTTTTCACCATCGATTCAATATGTACTTTAAATTTATTCGCAATTAAAGAGAAATGATGATTTTACGTCTTTTGTTGTTGCTTTTGGTATCTCTGTCCTATTAATAATTCTTCGTTTCTTTTAGCCCATATTTAATGTTGATTAAAAATGTATCCTAAAATCAATATATCTTGCCTCATCTACAAGAACTACACAAAGTATCGTTGGATTCCTTTACTTGTCCTTTTAAAATAAGAAATTCGTCTTGTTAGAAGAATTTTGACGCTGCACTATGAACGAATTAGTTTTGATTATCAGGCTTAATTAATCATAGTGTATGCTCTTAAAGGCATGCAGATGTTTTCTAAAAGAACAGTACAAAAATAGAAACTGTTTCCCTCCTCATATTCTGTTTGACTCTTAAATTTTCCTAACAAGGCACTTTTTTTTCGTAGTAATCCGATACATATAAAACCGTGTCGTGCTGTTGCAGATGCCATGTTTATTACCACTTGAAATATCGATTTATGATTTTGGGGTCATAAGAAAACCTCTTAATATAAAAGCATTAAAAATGAGCTGGTATGAAATTGCTCATTAAGGAAATTGCGGAGGTAGAATTTTTTCTGCTTAAAATGATTTGTGATAGTTCGAAGTCAAGTATTTGTTTATTTCTCTTTGTGGTGTGCGAAACAGAAAAAAAAATTATTTACTAATTATTTTCTCATATAGCGCATAAATACAATTGGAATTATCACAAAAGAAATTCATATTAAATAATTCTTTGGAGATTTCATTAATTTTAATGAGAATAAGACATGAAGCGTGATTAACCGGTATCTTAATGAAAAAAATTTTATTCGAACAAATAATGCCATGAAGATTCAAAAAATTCTGTTGTGTAGTTTTTATTGATTTTTTTTTTAATATGCTTTAGGTAAAATGTTGCTTTCTGATATTTTTTCTAACTTATCAGATCTGAATATTGTCTTTTTCATCTCCCTAATCGTTTTTTCAATATGTAGCATTTGAAAAGTGATTAATTTTTAATATTTGAAAAGCGACGCAGTAAGCAATGGGAATGGAATAATAGAGGTTTCTCCAAAATTAAACAACCCTCTTCCAAAATTAAAATTTAGATTGAAGGTTATTCGTTGAGGTTACTATACTGAATTCGGATCATTATAGATCATTGATTTGTTTTATCAGAAATTCTATAGCTAACTAAAAGCTATCTTATGGTACGTTATCTCTGGTCACGATTGTTTGCGAATAATCGGGTTGTTTTTTAATTAATTTCATAGAGATCATTTATTTTGCTTTTATTTGAATATTGCTTGTTTTATCGATAAATTTCGAGATAAAGTTGATTTAAAATTGAATGTTTTTCTTTCATTAAAAACCGTCTTTCGTTCTTTTAAGCATAAGCATTGCAATCCTTTCACGAAATTAAAATTCACTCATACACCCCCACCGTTGACGGCAGTCTCGATTTTTTTTTTTAAATACCTGCGGAGCATCCATTAGCAATATTTTTGTCATTTTTGTGTCCATTTTTTGCTTTGTTGATCATGCAAATTTTATACAAGATAAAGCAAAAATAAATAAATAAATAAATAAATAAATAAATAAACAAACATCATCTTTAATGCTATGAGAGAACGACATCACAAATAATTTCGCCAAAATTAGAAGAATAAAAAAGAAAACTAATATTTTATGAAGATTAACGTTTTAAAACAGATTTCCAAAACTGAACTTTCCTGTTTGTTGAACTTTATTTCAACAAAAATAAGTTCTATATGATCCTAAATTAATTTTAATTTTGCTTATAAAAATTAGGTTTGTTTACGTATGAAATTTTAATTTCACTTTTCTATGATTACTGCTCGAAATGTATTTTAGTGATCTGTAGCTGGATGTTTACAATTTCCAGTTCCTTTTGCTTACCGAGTATCTCTTTAAATTTGTTTGCGACCTTTGAATATTCCAAAACGAAAATGGTTCTTTAATGTTTTATATTTAATGAATTTTAAAATAAAGCATTTCTTAAAAGAACAATTCTACCATTGAAAAGCAGTCGCTCCTTCCATTAATTTTTAAAACTATTTATTCGATTTTTTAAAAATAATAGCTAACAGTGCTCTAATAATAAACTCCATAATTCTCAGTAATCGATTCTGTTACGAAATGTTTCAATTTTTTGGTTCTTTCTGGAATTAAGAGGTACGACCAGAGATAAAAGATTCAAGGGAGGTTTCAGAAATGAATTTTTGAACAAAAGTTCTGGGTGGAGGGGGAGAGAGGAAAGAGAAAATCAATTTTCTGGAGACATTAAAAAACAGGATCGTTAAAATTTTCTAGTGCGGAAAGCAGCCTTATACCATTCTAAAGAGAAAGAGAGTGAAAGAGAGATAGAGAGAGAAGAGAGCAGCCTTAATAATTATTTGATTAGAATTCATGTCAAATAAAGTAAACATATGTGTAAAAGCGGCTCCTCGAATCGTTTTGCCGGGCTTGCCGGTGAACAGGAGGCGAAACTGCCCGCGGTTTTTCACCTGGCATTCGGCCAGCAGGCTTAACGATTTTGAAACTGAATTTTTTATGGAACTAAACAAGTATCAATCCACAAATTTTTTGTCATATTTCTGGCAGTGAGCCACATAATTTGGAAGGAAAGGGAGGATTTTTTTCCCTTTTTTACAACGCTAAAGGCATAAAATATCTGCTGTTTTTTATGTTGCCTGAAACATACGTGAAAACATGGCTGTTGGGGAAACTGTTGTCAAACTTTTTTTTCACCTGTTCTTGAGAAAAAAAAAGCTTGTTTTTCACCCCAAGACGCAAACGAGTTTTTTTATATATATAATCATTCAACGTGTCTTAATTTATTTCAATGCAACTATTAGCTTCCAACTATCAGCTACAAATTATTCAAATATTTTGTTCACACCTCTACATTAAAAGAGCACTGAAAAGTTAAGCAGTAGTTCGAAAAAAAATAATTTTTTTCCCTTGCTCTGTCAAAGGAAACTTTTATCTAAGAAAATGAAATTTGATTTTATCTGTAATTCAATATGAGCCAAATGTAACGTGGGAAAAGGGAGAGGTTGATATTACTCCTTTGAGAAAAAGAACGGGAAAAAATTACTGACAAAAATAATTTTTGATTTCGGAGCACATTTGGGCAGGTAGCATTCTTACTTCCACATTAATTCTTATGATATCACAAAAGAATTAAACTTTGCTTTATGGTGAGGTCTCATAAAGTTTGTTTTGGTTAAATTGGAACATGAAAAGAGCAGATTCATCATTTGATGATTAAAATGGGGGGGGGGGGGGACTGGAGGGGTATATTGTCCTTTTTCGAAACGCCAGTCGGCGAGACCAGTGTCGTCCACAGGGAACAACGAAACCGAAATGTTGACAGGCAGTTAAGCAGGGAGCTTTAATTAAATTGCCTGTCCTTCAACTCCAGGACAATCTCTTCTGACTGCTGACAGTTCAAATGAATTCGTCCCAGAGACTCTCGTGAACGGCCTGTGACAATTGAGCAGGAACGAAAACACTCCAAGTCAATTACCTTGGGCATAAAGTTTATGAAAGTCAAGGGAAATGATCATCTGTCTCTCAATATATCAGCACAGCTATCGGTTTTTGCAGTCGGAACGTACAATACTTGTTTTTATTAAATAAATTAAGAAGCAAAAACTTGTACTCGATGCCAAATCAGTAGTTGAATACTGGCAGTGAGTGTGTCCTTAAGTTTTCGTTGGAAGAATTTATTGTTTATTCTTTTTAATATACTTTTGCTTGACTAATTATAATTCCTATACAAGTTCTGCTTTTGCTCGCTTTAATGATTATTATAAGATCTTTTTTTGTTGTTGCTTTTATTTTTATATATAAACCAACGAAAATTCATATATTTATTTAACATATTATTAGATAAACCACAGTTATTATCTTTCGTCACTTTGTGGTCATTTAAAAATGATCGTTTAGGTAGTAGATTGATTTTTCTATTAAGTTAACAAAAGGATAAATGGTACTGATTCAATGCAAATTGCATGTAGGTTTGAAGATTCTAAGACACTTAGTAAACTGCATCGCATTAACGCAATCTAATTTGTGGTCTCCGAGGTAGAATCGTTCCTATTCCGAGCAGTGCCGATATTTGCGGCTCACTCGAGTCGCGGACGGCAGCACCGAGGCCAATACATTTCGCTGATTTTTCCATTATGTATCTTTATCCCGAAGGCAAATTTCCCGCTTGAAAGTCAAGTTTTCGATCGAAGTTTCGTTGTAGCACCTTTTGTGAGATTAGAATTTTGTACTAAAGGGCATGGAATTGACATATGCGTTTTCGAAATTATTTTTTCATATTAAAAATTGCTTTGTTTGTCAACATTTTCTACCACCAGAAAGGTTTAAAGGTTAACTTGGAATAGTTGACGAACTCGACAAATTCGCACTTTAAGGCTGTAGACTTATAGAAAAGTCGTTTCTTTAAGAAGAATAATAAACTATTTAATTAAAAAATTTTTAAATATCTAGCAGAATAAAATTATGTAAGATGTTACGACAACAGTTTTACCTTGTTGATATTTAAATGGTGTTCGTTTAGAAGTGTTCAGCCTGAACGTTATTACGCCTGACGATATTTACTTTAGCCTTTAACCAAGAACCCAGGAAAATTTTAGATTTTATAAAGTGCAAATAGCTAATGTCACGATTTTCTTTGAAAAAGGATGTAACTTTTGTTTCATTTGCATGTGAATAAATGAAATAGCAGACGGGCAATGCAGTAAGAAAATGGCCGTTAAGCAGTGTTCAAAGTGAGCAGATTTACGAGTCAAATGAAATGAAACTGAACAAATGATCAATCTGTTACTGGTTTTAAGACTCATTTGCTTAATGGGATCATTTTTTGTTGTATTTGCAGATCAAAGGATTTATTATATTATTAGTATAGCCTAATGGAATCGCCTTTTATTAGAATCAAAAACATGTTGGACCAACATATTAAAGGAAAATATCTTTAAAGAATAAATCATAAGATGTTCAGTGAGGGTTTTATTGTACGCCGACCTCAGCTGTTCAAATTAATGATGAAAATATCATGTTTGGAGCATTATCTCCAGTTTAAATTTATTGGTTTCGTATGTTGGACAAACGTTATCATATAATCAGTGCCTAGCTGTATTTAAATTTTTTCAGTCTCTTAAGACAAATTCGTTTTTGACCTAAAAAGAAAAATAAGGCCTAAACAAAATTAATATGTAAACAAGTGTTTGCTATAAATTTCTAGCAAAATGCCGGAAACTGTGGACAATGTATAACCAGATAATCAGGGAGAAGACACTATTCCACAATAAATAAATAAACAATTTTTTTGTGGAATAGCGTCTTCTTCCTGGTTGTCTAGTTGTATTGCTATGTTTTCCAAAAATAAAAGTTATCAAATAGCCTACACGTATATAAAGGCATTTGGATTTGTAAGACATGTTATTAAAAAAAAAATCGGCGGACATTTTCATTCTAATGTTAGAATTAGTAGTTGACTATTGATAAATTTCATAAGAAGCTCCAACCGAAATGGCAAATTTCACAAGAAACTTTTTCAAATTTTTTTCAAAACTGTATTCTTGTATTGAAGAAAAACGATTTAAAAAAATTATCTGAAGGCTCCACCATAGGCCACTTTTAGAAAACGTGCTAACTTATTAATTGATATTAACTTAAAAAGGTTAAATCCAATTTATTCTTTCATTTTAAGTTGACATCACTTTTCAAATTCATTGAACTCGTCAACTCTTTCACTTTCACTCAACGTTAACAGAGACAGGGTTCTATTGTTGCTCAATATTCCATTATCGCAGTTATTTAATGATAACAATCTTAAAGCATATCTATTTCAATTGAGACAGAATGTCAATGTTGTTTACCTTTTTTATACCATTTAGAAGATATATCATCTTTAAATGTTGTTTTTTTTTGTGGAAGCGGGGGGGGGGGGGGGGGGTAGAAGTTTTTTGAATTTTCATAGACTTATTTAATTTGGTCTTTCAAGTGTGCGTGAAAAAATTTTTTAATTAATCTATCTAAGGAAACGTGGTCATTCCCGTTAATCTAATTGCTTATATCCTGGAATTTTAATGTTCTGATGATGCAAATTATATTGATAATTTTCCAAGCAGAAAAACTTAATCCGTTGTATGCAGGAAAATTTGAACACGTTCCACCAATATTACAACTTTCCTGTAGTTTAATGTAGGACCTATCTTTGGAGTGCTTTCCAAATGCTTAAATGCATTTGTGCATAATTTTCTGAGAGCTCATTTTAAGCCAACGACAAAAGACCGCATTCGTTTCGTGCCAGAACTTAATGAATTAAAGCAATTCGTTGATCTACTCTTTCGCTTGAAAGACGAAAGCCTTTTCGATGCGACTCGAATTAAAAAGGCGATTTCTTTTTTCTTTTTTTTTGAACCCCCTCCCCCTCTACCTTAATAAAGCTCCCCATAATCACTTAACGCAAACGAGTAGAGCTTCGCTCTTAAAGGGTGCAGTCCATTTTTAAATCTTCGAAGAGTAAATTCCATGCTTTTCAAATTTCAGAGTGAATTCTGGGCACGCAAAAGCCACATTATGCGCATGCCAGCCACTCTTTGTAGTGGCTTTGTCAAGATCTCGCATTAAAATTAATAGCTGATGATGGCCTTGTATTTGGCTTCCATTCATCATCAATATTTTAGAGCAGTAATTAAATAATCATAGGAGCGGAATATTAAAAATGAGCTTTCTTCATTCGACACCCGAAATAATTTCATACCGCGTTGGCATTTGCCATTTCTTGCTGTTGTTATTACTGGAATAATGTAAAGCCAGTGAAGGATGCGAAGAGAATACAATACTTATAATAGGCATGCATTGTCAGTTTTAATCAAAAGGACAGGAAAACCTTGTGTAAACGTAAACTACTTATTCGTGCACACATAATCATAACTAAGCTTCATGGCACTAATTCTCTTCAATCTTTTTAAGGTTCAATGGACAGATATAAAAACATTAATAAGAGCATTTCCAACCGATACCTTTTACCCACACTTCATTGCATATACCATTAAATTAAATGACGAGTACTTTCTAAAAATTCCGAAATTGTATTAACCTGTGCAAATGAGAGCTACTACAACCAATCGCTGCTAGCAATAACGTCATACACGCTTCGTTAATCAGTATTACACGCAGGTTCATGCTAAATGTGTGTGTTTTTTTGATGACGGGAAGGCTTCCGTTGTCACATGGTTTGGGATTGCGATTTTGCAGTGACTGATCTGAGGAACTTCGGGATTCAGTCGAATAATGGAGAATTCTATCATGATGTCCTCAGCCGGCTAAAGGAAGATATGACAAGGAAATGTCCAGGAAAAGGGCAAGAACGAGTGGGTTTTTCGCCACGACAATGAGAGATCACATACTGCAACAAGTTTTAGCGAAAAACATGGCGTTTGTTCCTCATCCATCATACTCGCCCAATTTGCCCCCTTGTGACTTCTTTGCTAAGTTGAAAGTCAAGTTGAACGGGCGAAGATATGACACGATAGAGGAGATTCAAGTAGAACCGCAGGCGATAGTAAGCACACTCACCAAGAAAGACTTCCAGGATGCATTCCTTTCGTAGCAGAAGCATTGAAATCGGTGTCTGAGCCATGAAGTAATAAAACCATGGTCTGAGCTTCCAAGGAGATAAACTTCAAGGTTATGGTGGTGAATAACATGCAGGAGAGATAGAATTTTTATTGTTAAATTTAGAAAAATGAAAGTAAAAATTGTGTAATATTTGATTGATTTAACAAAATCGCCTGTTAATTATTGTAAGCTACGTTAATTGGTATTTATACAGAGGGTTGTTAGGGATCTATCAAAATGATTTGCATATGCGCCTGCCGATTGTAGGGCGATACCATGAAGCTACACTTTCGGGGTAACGGGCACTTATATAACAACTATCTCCTTACGCTGTTCAAAGTATCGGATTGTGCATGTTGCCGTCGAAAATCGCTCCGTTTTGGGAACGGTACATAACAGCTCTTCCCGACGCAAAATATAGTTATTCCGCAATTACAAGGCTCATTCAATAAATAATCGGAAAAGTCCTATAAAAAATCTAAAATACGACCGTGATAATTACATGTTTGTTACTTTGTTGAGGCATGCTTAAGCTATTCATAGCTGGGGGCTGTTAAGCCCATCTCGAACATAGAATTCTGGGAAATAGTACCACAAGATGGCAGCACCCTTACAGGAGTGCTCCAAGCTGGAGCAGCAAAATGTCGCAGATGTTTGTTGCGTGAAGCCGTGCTTTTGCTCCATGACAATGCGAGCCCACATATTGCTAGTGTCAGATTGTCTATCATCGAGAACCTACTGTTTGAGTGCTTAAACCACCCTCCATATTCACAAAGTGCATCTTTCAATGGGCCAAATGTGTGGAAATCTGAAGGTGCGAAATGGAGTGAATATGCAGGGTGGTTTAAGCAATCTCCTGCAAGTAGCGTGGATTTTCTGTGTCGAAGACGGGGATATACAAGGTACTAAACTGTAAAGGCTTAGCTAGAAGTGGAGCCATTCCAGGGGTAAAGAAACAGCTCAATCCCCGACCCTCTACTAGTCGTACACCAGAGGTGGTCCGTAAAGCCCGAGCTCTCGTCACCGGACCTAATCGTATAACGCAGAAGACCATTGCAAAGAAGATAGGGACCTATACCTGCAAAAGCGTAAGAAGAGCCGCGTTCATAAACTGTTACCACGCCATGTCAGTGAACGGCGCACCAACTGTGCTTCAAATGTGTTAGAAACCTCAGCCAACCTGGCCAGCCCATCCTGACCTTGAGTGACTCTTTCGCGCCCATTTTCTCAAAATCTTATAAGTGGAAGGGTGTGATTAAAAATTGTTTTTAGACAAGTTAATGTCTCTTTCCACACAAATTGAAAAAATATCGGCAGTAAATTTCACCATGTACAGATATGACTATCCCACTTTACAAACTCTTACCCATGTGATATCTGTATTGAAAATGTGCATAGTGTATGGTCATTCTAGCTGAAAAAAATTCTTATGGACACTAACAGACACCATACAAATTCGAAACAGGATGGTGCAAAATAGCAAAAACTATTCTCTAATATAACACAAGTTATAATATTGCTGCGTTCTTTATTGGGTAGTAATAGTATGAGTGTCTTCAAAATGTAATGTTTTTTTATTTTATTTTTTTTAGTGGTCAGTTAACAAAAAATATTTTTCAATTAAAGATTATTGTATTCATGTTTTATTTAACAGTTGCTCGTAGAATTAAACTCACGTTTTAAATTCAATGAATAAGTTTTAGGAGAAATGTCCACTTTATAGAAAAATTATTCATGAAGAAATTACATTCTTGTTTATTGAGCCTCTCCTCCTTGTCCTTAAAAAACAATTTAAACCATTCTCAAGTGAGGTTTTCCTATTCAAAGGTTTAAGCTATCTTTGCTATGATTAGATATTCATCAATAATTTAATTCGTATTTGATTGAAAAAAACAAAATTACATTTTCGTCTTTATTTCTCCCGAGAAAAGAAACTTCCTCGTGAGGTAGTTTAAATCCCAACTTTGCTGCGGCAGTAAAAACGACAACTGGTACCAAATCCAAGGTTTTTGGATTTTTTCCAACATTGTGAAAAGTACACTTGCTTTGCTGTTCACACTTCAGCTTTGATCCTTTTTGATTCATTCTATCTCCCACCATCGAAAATGTTCCCTGTGCAGACGTTGATAAGACATCTACCGAAAGGCTCTTCACCCGCCGCGTAAAAATATTTCTCTCTCCTCGCCGCAGAACGAATTCGAAATTCCGCTGTGCTCCCCCACTCAATATTCATGGGCTGCGGACGTCCAACACACGGGCGTATACACAGATAGAGAGAGAGAGAGAGAGAGAGAGAGAGAGAGAGAGAGAGAGAGTGCGCGACGAGCACACGGGCGGATTAATTCACAATTAGATTGTAAGCGCAAAGAACTTAATGAAAACACAAAGAATACGAGTGTGGTTATTTCCTGGTATCTCTTATTTGATTTAACATGAAATTTATTCTAAGCAAGCCGTTTATCTACCCAACAAAACACAGTTCTAACAACGCTCTTTACACAATCTATTATTCCAAAACACCTGAATAATAGTATTTGCGCCTTAAGAGCTCCCCTTTAAAGAGTTTGGGTATTTATTGGTTTGTCCTGTGTTGTTTTTTCTGCTTCGGTTAATTGGGAAGATACGAAGTTATTCATGGATATGATGTTGTTTAAGGACAGAAACAAACCAATCGTGGCAAAAGTGGGATTCGAACTCACGATTTTCTGAAGCTAAGGCTAACCGTTTGTTTACCTGTGCCGATTTAGCTGCTAGATTTCCGTTTAGTCTAATCTTGACTTGAAAAACTCTCTCTGATGAGTACAGAAGAGAGTAGAGAAAATTTAATATAATTATGTAACTGAGGAGAGATTATTTGAGGCTCCTTGCGCCTTTGTACTAACATAAGATATACTTTTAATTTAATTTTTTTCCTCATAAAACTGTTTTTGTATATATAAAATTTCTTCCTTAATTGGGAAGCATTCTAAAAAAGCTTATAATAATTTTTTTTTCGTTCAATTTCCACATCACAAACAAGTTGTGATAAAGAAATTCATGAGCTAGTCTTTTTTAGGTCAGAATTTATTAACACAGAAAAATCTAGTGTGTTATTCTTAATATACACGGTTCGCACAGCGCGTTGATCGGCTCGTCAAGTCTTTGCCTTCTATCACATGACCACATGCAATATACAGGGTATCTCAAATTAAAGTTATCATTTTATAGCTCGCTACAGCAAAAACATTAATCAGAAACCCATGAAATTTTGGGAGTGCCTTAATTACATGATGGTAATTTTTTCCAAAGCAAAATAATAATAATAATAATAATAATAATAATAATAATAATAATAATAATAATAATAAAAAAAATAAATAAATAAATAAAAAAGTTAGTTCCAAAAACAACTAATATAGGGCACATTTCAAGACGAAATACTGGCAAATGCTAATTTTGGTATGTAAAGCTGCTAATGCAGAACCAAAGTCATAACTGTTGAGCATGTCAGCGAATATGACTTTGACTCTTCTAGAACGTGCTTTGGTGGTAAAACTGTTTTACCAAAACGGTGAATCTGCTACTGAAACTTTGCGAATTTTTGGGTCTTTGAAGCAGTTACGAAAAGGTCCATTTACAGGCAACTGACTAAGAAGAATGATTGTAAAATTTGAAGAAACAGGCTCATTAGTTGTTCAGCCAGGAAGAGAACGAAAGCGTGTTGATCCTCAGATGGTGGATGATGTAGCAACACAAGTGATGGAGGACAGGATGCTAAATTTCATAGTGTTCTGCGTATTGCAGGAGTTGTAGACCAACCTCGTGCAACTGTCCACAAGATTGTTCAAAAAAATATACACTGCAATTGTGTAGTTCATTGTTACGTTCTCTAAAAAGGTATATCATGCTCTCTGTTGGTGGTTTTTGAAACTATAGTGCCCAGCACGAAAGAAAAAGGAAACCGGCACATCCGTAAAGTAAGTGATTATCGATTGTAGATGTCTGCTTTATTCAGAGCTTCTGAACAAGGCAGCCTCCTCCTTGCCTGACTGTAGGTCTGTTGCTCAAGAATAACTATAAAAAATTCAAACTACAATCAGAATTTAAAATGCTTTAAACTATTTTAAGAATATATTAATGATACAATAATAAAAGAAAACAGCAAGACAAACGGAGTTACGTATTCAACCTGTCGATTAATCGAGTGGTAGATAAGTTTTGGCTTCGTTTCAGCTGCGGAAAGCTAGGAATAAGTAATGCTCCGTTTCCTGTCCATTTCTGATTGGTTGAACGAGTTTTTTTCATTTACGCATGCGCTACTTCCTTTTTTTTCCTGCCGGGCACTATAACTTTTTTTCTTTTTTTGCTCTGGAAAAAATTCCCAAAATGTTATTAAGGCATTCCCAAATTTCATGATTTTCTAATGAATAGTTTTTGCTGTAGCGAGCTACATAGTTAACTTTAATTTCAGACGTCCTGTATACAAAATACCGACAAAGATGATTCGTTTTGTGCTGTTATTGAGTTTCTCGTTAGAGAGATCCCGCTGCTGATATTCACACAGAATTCTGTGTGCATGTGGAAATATGTGCATGGGCGCTAGCAGTGTCAGGAGATTGGTGAGACAATTTAAAGATGGAAACACGAGCATCCAAGATTAGCCATGTTGCAGTCGCCCGCGAAATACCTCCACTGAAAGCAATCTGGTTGGATTTCTTGAATTGGGCAAAGCATAACGGCTGTTTCTTATGACCAGACATTTAATAGCCCCATCGTGTTGCGCCAAAACCATTTTGAAAAGAAACACGACAACGGTCAGCCCAAATCTGATCCTTGAGAAAATGGAGTGGGAAGTTCTTATTGACTATTATCGCTTCGGTTTTGTGAAGGAACAAATGCCACGACAATGCTCTGAAACGATGGAGAGTATCTACAAAGGATGTGCCTTCGGGCAGCTGGAATGCAGTTCTATCGCAAGCGAATTTTCAAGTTTCCAAAACAGTGGATAAAATGTTTGCAATGTAAACGAGACTATGTTGAAAAGTGAAGAAAAGTCCGTAGAATAAGATGATCCACTTGGTTTTTCTATATTAGGATTTATAAAAAATCGTTGCTCAGTAATCTTAAAGTATATGAAAATATCAAATTTTTAGTTTATTTTGAATGCCTTGGATTTTATAAAGTTTACATTTGTAGCTCGTGCGTAAATTGTGATAAGATCTTAATAAATACTTTGAAAATATTACCTTTGGAATACAATAGCAATGAAAGGAGAATTAGTCAAGGTTGCATCATATAGATTATACAAAATTGAAAGGGGGCCTTAAAATATTAGCGTTTAGTGCTAACGCGTTTTAAACAATTCTTTATAGGAAATGGCTATATTAATACTTGCTGGTTTCTGTCTTGTGGATGGCATTATTTATCAGCAATCCTTTACACGAAAACCTGTCTGTTAAGAGACACTTAAAAGTGTCATGTGGAGACATATTAAAACTTTAAAATCCAGTTATTAAAACTTTTTTTTTAACCAGATATTAAAACTTTAAAATCAAAATTTTAAAGTTACTTTCTTAGGTTTATTATTATAAGAGGCTCGTCCAGAAAGTAAGTTCCGTTCGGTAATAAAAACAAAACTACTATATATATATTCAAAATTTTTTCTTTACCAGATTCTATGTACCTTTAACTATTTTTCCACATAGTTTCCAAGTTTATTTAAGCACTTGTCATAGCGCTCAATGTACTTCCCCATGATCATTTCGTAGAAGCTGCCGCCGGTGAAGAAAGTCACGCATTTTTCACTGTTCTTCGTCGCTGAAATGCATGCTGCCGATGAACTCCTTTAGCTCCCGAAACAGGTGGTAGTCACTGGACGCGAGGTCCGGACTGTAAGGCGGGTGGTCAAGTTGTTCCCAACTAATCAGATCTTTTATTTGGGAACAACTTGACCACCCGCCTTACAGTCCGGACCTCGCATCCAGTGGCTACCACCAGTTCCGGGATCTAAAGGAGATCATCGGCAGCATGCATTTCAACAACGATGAACAAGTGAAAACTGCGTGACTTTCTTCACCGGCGGCAGCTTCTACGAAGTGATCATGGGGAAGTACATTGAGCGCTATGACAAGTGCTTAAATAAACTTGGAAACTATGTGGAAAAATAGTTAAAGGCACATAGAATCTGGTAAAGAAAAAATTTTGAATATATATGTAGTAGTTTTGTTTTTATTACCGAACGGAGCTTACTTTCTGGACGAGCCTCGTATGCAAGATGTTCATATAGCCATTTAACAAACCAAAATAAATATCTAAAGCATCTCTAAAGTATTACTACGTTTTAAATTTGCATGGTGAGATATTGTCAAATGTTCATTAAATAAACTTGACAATGACCCGTGAGCAAAATTAATTTTTAAGTGAGATAAAGTAGTTAAATTTATTACTTTTACCGTTTTAGCAGTAGTACTTATTACTCCTATTAGGATATGATACCGTCTCCCGTACGCCCTCTGATTGGTTTGGTTTGGTTTGTTTGGTATTAACGTCCTTTTCAACTACCATGGTCATTTCAGGACGGCGTTATAGGGGCCGCAAATTTTGCCTCACAAGGGTTCTTTAACGTGCAGCCGGCAAACGAACACACGGACCAACGGCTTTACTTCCCTTCCGAAGAAAAATCCTTCCCCTGAAAAATCCTCGTCGGAGTCGGCCGGGGTCGAACCCGCGTCCGTACGCCCTCTGAAAGTAGCCTTAATGGTCGATTTTTCTTTTCACTATTTTTATGTACGTGTAGTACACGAAAAGTAATTGGTCCCTTATCACCAAAATCATTCTCAATAATTTTACTTAAAATGATAGAATTTGGGTTGAATGAGGCATTTAGAAAAGTTCCATCCTTTGGAATGAAGTTGTTGATCACCGCCCTAAAATTTAATGATGGCAATTCGATTCATTTTCCCGCGATATTCGTCTGTCAAAATCATAATGTGGTTCCAAAAATAAACCTTTGCTTTTCATAATCGTTATGGTGATGACTTTGTGGAAGATTTTTTCACGGGATAATTTTCAAAGAAAAACTTTTTAGGAAAAAAATTTTCGAAAAAAAATATTAGAATCATATAACTGACGTGCATCATTTCCGTCATAACTGAATGTCGCATCATTTACAGAAATAGAATCTCCTAATATTTTGCAGACATAAACAAATATTGAAACTGACTTTATAATTGATAGCTTATGCCAATTTTTTTCATTCATAATCAAATTAAAAATAATTTTTATAAGATCTGTCAATAAGAAATAATATGTAAGGAAATAATATAAACGCTTACAACTTAAATGAAGCTTTAAAAGATTTGCACTGGTGCTTTCGTGATGGGTCTGATTTTTAATATAATTTTTTGAATTCACGGGTAAGAATTTTGTTCTTTTCTATTTTTTATAATAGTAACTTTCTAAAAATTTTATTTCTCTGACTTACTTATTTAATTGAAATGTGATTGGCCCCAACTCTAGAAGAAAGTACGTTTGATCGACCTCAATTTAAATCAGAGACCTTTGCTTTTTAATATTATGCTATTTATACATAAAAGAATAGATATTTACAACAGCACTAGACGATATACCGGATGAACTATTTTGACATTGAAGGTTTTAATGGCTTTAAAAACAGAATTTATAGCAAACAGTTAAAATGCTGTTAGATAAGTATTAAACTGTGGAAGAGAAATAGAAAATCTCAACCAATTTTGTAATTAAAAACAACCAATTTTTGTAAATGGTATGAAGTTTAATAAGGAAAAAATAAAATGACTTTAAAAAACGATTCACGGAAAAATCTTGGGATTTTTAATCAATGACCTATATTGAGCAGAAAAAAATTTATGTTCATTTGATTAACTTTTGTTGTATTACTAAGCTACTGTAAATTTTTAGATTTAAGCAATGCTGAAAATTTATTAAAGACAAGGATTTTAACCAGTCTATTTTTTCCTAAAATCTTCATAGATATCCTCAATAATTATAAAGCATATAACAAGTTATAAATGAAATATAAGTGCACAGGTTCACCACAAAATTAGGAACTGCAATCAGAAGTGATGTCCATAGTATTGAAGACATCTGCCCCACTTCCTAGCTTCCTGGTGGATACCGTTCCTAATCATTCGACTGTTTCCGGAAGAAATCGGAACTTTTTCGACGGATGAAGAGGAGGAGGAGTTGAAAAATTTCTCTTTCGCAAGGCTTTTATTTCAAAAGGGTAAAAGCATCAAAGTCACACAGTAAGAGGGCGCATGGTGTAATTCTTCTATCCAAATTTCTTCAAATAATCTTGGTTTTGATTGCAACATGAAGATGCGCGTTATTTTGCAAAAGCTTCAATTATTGCGGAGCATCTCTGACCTTAAGTTTTGGATTTCAGTGATGGAAGAATCTTCTCCATCCAAAAAAATTCACGACATCTCGCTATGCTTCGGTATTCTTATCAATTATAAAAGCAATTTGCATGCTGTGGACGGACTGCGCCCTAACTATGGTTATGATTGATATCTTGTACATTATTTTCAGTTTCTAATGATATTTAATTCGTAATAATAGTATTAAGGAAAAAATATGTAAGGATTTAATGCAACCTTTATAAAACCCGGCGAATCCGGTCGGGAAACATTTAATTTTCTTCTATTTCTTCTGCTGCGATTAATAAATAAATCCATTTCTTTCAATCTATGAATACTTTTCGAACTAGAATATGAGTCTACATCAGCTTTTCAAAATTTAAATATTTTTATCATTACAGATGCAAAGGAATGAATAAACGAAGTCAATGAAACGTTGTTGGCATTTCACAAATGGTTAACCAATGCCATCTGAGGTTCTTCTGTTACTGTGTTCATTTGTCGTAGCCTTCGCCCAACATGCTCCTTGCTACGAGTGTGAACTGTTCAAAGAGGAGCATCCTGACTCTCATCCGTATGAAGAGGTAAGGAATGTACGTGCCTTTTATTTCATTTATTGAAAATTTTCTTTAGATTTTATATTAAAGGTAAACTCCACGGAAAAAAATCGACTTTTATTTTTTTTTGCATCATAACATTAATCCAGGTTAATAGAGTATTTATCATTCAAAATTTTTCGATTTTTCCTAATATTTTATTAAGAAAAATGCCTCAGAAAATTGAAAATTTGCGTGGGATCTTCCATTCCTTCTCCACAGAACACGGCGGAACAAGCTGTCATTTCCTGCCACGAGAACCTCGGGGAATTTCGTCGCCGAGATTCTAGTCGCTTAGAACGATTCTACATAATCTAAGATTTTGCTAACCTGTTTTATGTCGGAATGCATTCAATTTGTTCTCTGTTTGGATGTCTAAATAGATAGTCGGATAGAAATTTCACGTTTCATACTTTACAGAATCAGAATCGATTAAAAACCAGTGGATTAATTTTTGACAGCGAGGGAACTGGTATCCAAATCCAAACAGCATCGTATGCTCATTTTGATGCGTCCTGCTTTGTCTACGCATCCGCAGTTTTAAATTCAGTATCAATTCAAACTAGAAATTCGCTGAAACTAGATCACTTATAAGGTGGAACTAGATGCTCTTCCAACTCTAAACGGGCCCGGCGTTCTTCAAGAACAACGACCGCAACAGCACTCGTTAAAAGCCGAAGGAATGAGGAGGTAAGCCTATCTTCTGTGTAAGGCACACGCCGCCCTAATGGCACACGCCGATGCGGCAAGCAGAAGATCCCGTTTCACGGTTTAATGCATAGGGCTGTATATCGCAGAAGTTTCCGTAGCATTTAATTCTGCTAACAGCCCTTATATATCGCTGTCAATGTTAACAAAATCGCAGTCGTCAATACCGGTCTTGTTTCATATTCATAATCAATTGTGATGCCCAACTGACAACTAACCGATTGCGTCCAATGTGTGACGTCACGAATCGAAACTACTTCGCACTTTTCGGCAACTTGTGACGTAACAATTGCCAAACCATGGCGCCAGTGTCTATCGCAGGGGAAGGGAAAAAATGAAAGTTTTTTAATATATTTTATCAATTTTGAGTACGAATTGAAAATTTTTATACATGCTACGTTGTTATTGAGACTTTCATCTTTTATTTTAAACAAAGTTGTTTTGGGTGTGGAGTTTACCTTTAAGCATTAATATTTATTTACAAGAGAGATGTTTTTATCTGGGAACCTTCGTTCAAGAGATTATTGTTCCAGTTTATGTAAATAGGCGGATTTTTTACTTCTTTTTTTTTTTTATTTGGAAAATGTGGAATATGCTGTTAAAGAATACAATTACCAACATTTTCTGCATATAGTGACATGATTCATAGCTAATTTGTGTTGTGAAAAAGCATCATGCAAAATGATTATTCAGATTTATTTTTATTTTTATTTTTAATTTTATTATTATTATTATTATTATTATTATTATTATTATTATTATTATTACCACTCTTATATTAACTCGCTCTTGGATCTTGTGAGATGGTACGGAACTTTTCAGTCGAATTTTGAAGCATTTCCGCTTTTCCATTCGCTCTTAAATTTTACATACAGGTTTGCTCCTGATGACAACACATTTTAGCAAGTCTTTCTTTCCAATTTCGGTTCCCCCCCCCCCTCACTTTGCGTGGAGCAGTTTGTGATGTCAGAATTTGTTTTGCCAATAATACTGTTTCTTCTAAGTGATAAAACTTAAACTTTCATTTTAAGAGTAAGGGTGGTAAAAATGCTTCATTTTTCTCTTTACTTATTTGTTTTTATTATAAATCTGCTCTCTTTCTAAAACAATAAATTTATTGATGAAAATAGAAAAAAAAAATCCACAGCTTGGATTCGAACAAGGAACCTTCTGCTCATGCCGCTGAGGAATTTACATGCCTAGCTGTTTTCCATGATTCAGTTACGCTATTTACCTGTCTTTTGGGCTTAGTTAGAGCAATTACCAAGTCTGAAGCCTGGGACCATCTTTCTTAAGGCGTAATATTCATTAAAGAATAGCTCAAGATGGGTCTATGAGGGTTTTTATCATAGGCCATGGAATTTTCTTTCCTATTTTCATCAATAATTTAACTTCTGAGGTATGGCATATGATAAAAACACTCATGGACCCATCTTGAGTTTTTCTATAATAAATTGATATCAGCTTTTAAAAGTTTTTTCAAGAAAGTATCCAAAGCCGGGCCCCCACTTTGTTTTTTAATTTTAGAAAATCATATTTGTACAAAATGAAATCAAAATATTTACAGTACATACTCTATTTATTACTACAACATATACATTTTCCTCAAAATGATTAGTCAACTTTTTTAAGTGAAAAAAAACCATTTTTCATAATCACTACATTTTGTCGATTTGTAAAAATGGCTCTAAATGTCCCCCCCCCCCCAAAAAAAATCTAAAAATGGGTACAAATAACAAAAATTGTTGAACTTTAGAATATTGATACAAAAATAATAAAGAGTAGTAACATAATAAAGAACTTACACATTTGAAAACTGAAATCAAGTGCAACAATAGTCACATATGTAAGTGTCTTTTTTTGATCCCGCACATTCTACATGAGCCCAGAGGCTACACATCAAACACATGGCCCAAAGTTTTCCTTGGGAGTTTTGTGAAAAATTTTCATTGCAGATCTGTGTGCACAATATGTAAGTTTTTTAGTTTTACAAGGGGCCCAAGTTTGGAAACTTATATTTCAAATGCAGAGATAAAATTTCAATCATTAAATTTAAATCTATTGTACTGCCCTAAATCAATAGCTTGTAATGTCCCCTTCAAAAGAATATAATCATTAAAAGACTTAACAACGAAATATCAATGTATGGTAACCAAAATCAAGCATGCCAAAAATTAAGCAGTAAGGACTAAGCACTTTTGCTAAGCACTGTTTTCAGTAATGGCCGACTAAACAAGGACAATTAAAGATGATGACACTAGCGCTTGGCTAAGCTTTATTGGTGCTAGGATCTACTAGTTTAATGCGTTACCATGTGTCAGCAGCACTGTACAGAGCAGTAAACCAGGGGGCCTGCGTTAAGAACGGGGCCCGGGTTTGGGTACTTTCCTCTATATTTTCAAGCTCTTTTTTTATTTTATTTAATGGAATCCAATACATACTTCCAGGGCTTGTATGGTCAGAGGCCGGCGAGTTGGGTCCTTGGATGAATCTGGATTGACGACTGCTATATGATGGTCGCAGCAGCCGGAGGGGTGAAGATCGTGTGTCACTTATGGTCGCCCATCCAGTGACTAGCTGTGCCTAATGTTGCTTAATTTCACAGAAGTTGTGTGTTCAGTGAAAGCCCACCAGGCCACGGCCTACCCCTAATTCTGCCGATGGATCCTAAAATTCTGCCGTTAGTCCTAAAATTCTGCCGATAATCTACTTTTCTTGGAACGTAAGCCCAAAATCTTGTTTGGGTTATCAGTTCTAATGTCGAATCCAAATATAATAAGGAAAAGTAATTTTAATAAGCAAATAACGTTTATCCGTTTAAAACCTCTCCAGCAAACTTGTTTGTTGATGAATGCTTAAGAGTTTCCTCAATATTCGAGGAATTCATAAGAAAGCATTTGGCATATGTATTTGACAAAAATATCAATACAATATAATGATCGAAATGTTAATCATTAAAAAGCAAGAAATAAGAATTCAATTGCATTTAAACAGTGCGTGTAAAACAAAATATTATTCCATTTATGTAATGCAGTTTCTGTATGTCTATTTATGGAAGGGTTTCATCTTCTAGTTTTACTTTATAATTTTTTTGACCTTTACCAAGAAGCGGAATCATTTCATTGGCAAACAAGAAATGACTTCCCTCGTTTTCTCGTCTCCTATTCAAATAGCAGTGCAACGTTTATTTCCTTTTCCTTCTTTTCTCTCTTCCTTCGTTAATAGGAGAAGGAAGATGAGAGGAGACTTCTTTCTATGGAAATGGAGGCTTCGTTGACATTCTATCTCGGTCGGATCGGTAGAAGGAAAGGGGTGGGATGGGGAGGGTTTTCCCCGTCGACTGATTAATGGTCGCAATCGAACGAAATAAATGGACTCCGTCTGAAGGCGAAGGAGAACGCCTAAATCCTTTTCGCTTAGTCGGAAATTCCATCAGAGAATTATAGGGCTTGGCAAAAATAATAAACTACTTTACAAGAAATTATGAATTGCCTCGAAATGCTGATGTGAACACTTTCATTGCTATGCATTAAGTACTGGGAAAATAGATTTATGACACCCGTGCTATTTTTAGCGCACGTATGGATATGAAATTATACATTCTTGCTGACAGGTCCAATAGACATGGTAATTATAAATTAGTGCTTTTGGTTTTCATGGTTTTATATTGGAAACCTCAAACAAACTTAAATAAATCATTTCTAAACCGTAGTGCTTTTCTTTCGATGAACGAAACCTCATTGATCTTACGTTAAATACAGATTTTCAGAATGAGTTTCTGACATTTTAACTGAATAGCCAAACTAAAATATTATAACAAATTTTTGCATGAAGCAGATCCTTTAGAATGGGTAACACTCACAATTTGTCCGTAAAATAGGAAATATTTAAAAATTTTCTATAATAAAAGAGGCTTTGCATACATCATTGTAAATGTATTATCTTTTTCAAGAAAGATTAGTTATCATAATGTGACGCTACAAATCAATTAAATTTTATAAAATCAGCGACATACCATTCATTGAATGCTACATTATTTTTAAAGCAAGCATTATATTATTAAAGAAACTACCATGGGATTTTACTTTCTTCCAGAAACATTAAACTGCTTTACGCCACTTACGAAAAAAATTTTTGAGAATTTTTTTTGCGTCTTATAGCGTATATTGCTTCATTTATTCATTTGGTTTTAACTAAAGCATAAGCATGACTTTTTAGAGATTTCTTGGGCTTGACTTCACAGTCTTGCACCAACTTTTGTAAAGCCAGATCACGTGTATAGTAATCACATCTTTTCATTTTCTTTAGAAACCACAAAAGAGATAAAAATAACGATTTGCAGAAACATTTGGGTTATTAATGGCTTAACCAGAGTTTAAAGCTTCACCTTTTAAAATTTTAATTTTTATTTTTTAAATTAATATGCTCATTAAAGGAATTCTTATTGAGAAGTTAAACTAAAGTTGCTCTTTCTTTTATCTCTTCTTTAATTTTAATTTGCGTACAAAATTAAGAATATTATGCCAGCGCTGTTTAATTCTTCTCACATTACCCAGAAGATTGTTGTTGAGAAAACCAAGAGGATACCCTTTGGAAACTATTCTTACTGAAACCAAAACTTAATAGGAAATGGCTTTTTAATTATGCTTCTTAATTGTAGAACTGTAAAGCGATATGCGACCCTTTTGAACTGGGTATTTTAAGTTATTAAACTTGCAATCTCAGGCGGCTGTAGCCGTTAAAGATCCTTTTCTGTTACGACCGAAGGAAAACGTTCTAACGGATTAAGATAACACTAATTAGATAAACTGCGTTGAAAAAGCCGTACGGAGCAGAACGGATTTCCTCTGAATTCTTTAGTTGTTCCTTAAATGAACTTGTTATAACTTTTCCCCTCTTTTTTCCGATTTACGATGAAATAGCAAAAAGTAGATTGAATTAAAGTTTGAATGTGATAGTTTCAAAAAAAAAACAGTCTGTTTTCCAGTCGTACGTTATTGTTATTGCATAGGCGAGCGAGGCATCAATGAAGGTGGCATTCTGAGTATATTCTCGGCCTCAAGTTAGGGAAAACTCAGGTTGAGGTACAAAAATGATACCGCAGTAAAAAAATAAAACCTAAATGAATTTAGAGAACGTAATTATATAAAACCCACTCCTTGTAACAAAATAAATTTCTTCGGGCTCAAAAAATATTTATAAAAAAAATGTAACGAGTCTGTTAAAAACACTTCTCCGTAATTTAGTTTAGTTTAATTTAATTTATAAAAGGAAGAAAAACCAACTTCTTGTCCACAAAACAGATTTATTACCCCGTATGCGCAGACAGGGTAATAAATCTGTTTGTGGACAAGAGGTTGGGATCCCTTCCTTTTATTAATATTATCCACAGTTTCTCGGTTTCTTTAATTTAATTTTATTTTTAGGCAACGGAGTAAAGGTTAATATGAACGCCGATTCAAATTGCTGCAGGTCGTGTTAAGAATTTTTTTATTGTACAACCTTGAGTAAATTTTTTCCATAAATATTTACATTTCATTAGGAAATATGAACAAGTGCTCTTACGCCTCGAGCTCACTTGAGGATAAAGGAGGATATAAATCTTGTGTAAACTCACAAAGCTTACGCATATGACAATAGAATATATCTTCGAAGTAATTTAAAATGTATACTTGTTTCTTTTTGCGTGCGCGTTCTCGACAATCATATTTCGAGGTTCTCGTGGAAAAAACTTTCTGTATGAAACTCTCTCGAAGACAAAGTTAATATATATCATTTTAGACCTCGGAGCGAAATAGGTAAACTGAAGATCATTAAGGGAGAAGAGGTTAAAGTAGAATGAGAGCGGGGCATTTCCTGCGGCTGTTGAACGCAGTAAATTTCCCATAAAGCGCTTTCATAGTCTTGTGGAAAAGATTTCTTCTCTCAGCGATCCATTTGGCTTCATGGTCGTTTGAGCAATGTTGTTATTTCAAACGCGGGCAACGAAAATGGGAAAAACATAGAAATTTCAGGGTGGGAGAGGTTATTCCACACACAGACATACCACTACCCTCTCTTCATCTCCTCCTTTTTTATACAAAGCTATTTTCGCCCGAATACTATAAAACATTTTCTCCTTTTCAGAAATTTCTTCTAGAGAATGGAAACTCGTCCTCGGCTAAAGAAAAGACTCCAAGTTGAAATAGCTGTTGCTTTTAACTAGATTAGAAGTTTTAAAGTAAACTGGGTTTATTTTTGTTTCTTATTCATAATGAATACACTCAAAATAATATAATAACATATGCATGTTTTTTTCCCATTAAATTTGTAAATTTATCCAGATAAACCGATTTTAAAATAATATTGAGTAAGTGATCTATATGGAGTTTTCTTCGCTTCTTTAAACAGATATTCATCTTTAAATGCCAAGCGAAATTTGGTAGAGAGTTTGTTTTATCCGAATAAATATTTAAAGAGAATTTTCTTTATCAGTTCTTTTGTATGCTTCCTGTCTGTTTAATGTCTGCAATAATGACTTAAAATATTCTAATTTTGTTGAAATGCTTTAAGACCTACGTTAACAGTATAAACAGATGAACTGTGCTATACTACGTCAATATTTGCAATAAAATTAAAGCCAATCCCTAAGCTTATCTTAATCACGTTTCATATTTTATTAGCAGGTGATAATGGTTGCTATTAATTCCTATTCCCCTAATTGAAAACGATCATTTGTCTGTATTGTTGTCAGTGCTAAAACATAGTTTTTTGCTTGTTTGTTTGTTGAAAAAAATATGAGAGTTAATTTTTTCAGCCATTTATTTTTGCAGTAAATCATATTAATGCGACACCTCAATTAAAACACTATGGTTATGAAATTTTAATTAAATTTTTTAATAAACTCTTTAAAAAATAGTATAAAAATAAAATTTCTATGTTAATAATCATAACAGCGTAAAACAGCATGTGGATAAAATTAATTAAAGGATGGTATTAAAATAAAAACTTTATGTACATGAAACAAAGCGATTACAATAAACAACCAAAATATTCTGGCAAAAATTTATACCCTGCTGGCTTAATTTTACATAACAATTTTACATATAATTATGTAACATTAGGCCCATAGATTGTAATTTTTGTGATTGTTTTTATGTGAATACCATCCTTTAATTCAAATAAAAATTCGAAAATAATAAATTCTATGGTTATCAAAATAAAAACACCAAAATATTGTCTAAAAATGGAAACATCTATCTATATCTGTTAAAAAAATCTATACTGAATTTAGAAATTCTAAAATTTTCTAAATAATTTACATGCAATTTAACAATATGTTACAGGATTTATAAATCTTCCTTCTAGTAAAATTATCACTTGCAATAATAGATCAGTCTATTTATAATTATCGGTAAGAGTTTGAATACTTAAAAGAAAATTCATTACATAGTATAGATCTACTTACATATTGTAAACTTCTTTTTAAATATATGTTCAGGAATGTATTAAATTTTAATTTGAGGTGTCGCATTAACTTTGATTTATTTAGATTATTTATCATCTAACCTAACATTTCCTTATTAGTCAATTTCCTTATGAGCTATATGCACTAAAATTTTCTTCAAAAAATACTTCTTTTATAAGTTGGCCCTAGTTTATTAGCATTTCTCTGAAAAGAAAATTTTTGTCTTGGACTGCATGTACCAAGCACAATTTAACATGGTGGATTAAAGTGTCCTCTTTTGCTCACGAGATCCTGCAGCTCTTTGTTTCATGATGGCAGGAAAAAATTGTACTTTTCGTTGCAATATATTTAGCTGGTGCTTGTTAAATAATCTTGGAATCAGAGCTGGACCGACGTAAAACTTTTTTACAAATGATATCACCGTTGCAAACAACCAAGAATAATCTTCTCCATTCATTTTTCCATAATGAGAAATTTTTTTCATCCACTATGTTTAATAGCCCTGTTTACGTTCAACTCAACGAATTAAAACTGGGCAACTCGTCCTTTTGCAGCAGACGGAACAAAAGAATTAAAGGAGACTAATTATCCAGAGCGAGCTAAATATTTAATTTGTAGGGAAACTGCTGTTAAATTTTGCATCGGCAATTCGAGAAAGGTGAATGTAAGCCCTCTATAAGAAAAAATTTTTTTCGGAATATTCCTAAAATATTTTTCATTCAAATGAATTTTTTTTAAATGGAACGAATTAAAGGTGCTAGTTTCCTTCAATTTTTAGCGGCATTTTCGAGCAAAAGGAGAATCTCCCGGGGACAGAGAGAGGAAGAAAATTTCCGGAACAGTCGCACATCCGGCAACTGCTCATTACGAAACGTGAACGGGGAACCGGAGCCAATTGAAATATCGTAAAAGTTATTCGTTTAATTTCCGAATTTCGTATGTGTTGTGAAATGTTTCATACACCTGTGGTAAATATTTTTACAAAAAATGTCAGCATATATATCTGCCCTTAAAACCCTCTCCGTGTTATATAAAAGAGAAAGATTGAGCGGAAAATTCATTAAAGAGAAACCATTTCCAAATTACGGAAAAGGTTTTTGTCTCAACTCTAAATGAGAAAGGGAAGGAAATTAAATTGTTTCATTACCATTAAGCCGAAGCAATCCGTTTACCCACTGATTGCAGCAAGAGCAAAGAATACTAATAGAGTTTGTGTTAAGCTCTTATTTAATGATGGAATGGAAGTAATTATTTGGCTCCTCCCTTCATGACGACTTTAATCTTATTAAAAAGTTCTCTCGTTTCATCAAAGAAAAAAGAACTGCTGAAAAATTTCCCAAAATCAAGCTGAAAAGCAAGTTTCTTTTCTTCTTCAGGTAACGGGGGGAAAAACTTTGTCTAAGTGGAATTAAAAAGTTTTTTGAATGTATTAAAACGATTATTCCTTTTTGCAAAGTTTTTCTTTTAATGAGCTAGAAAATTATGGACTGTCTGCATAGATTGTTTTATAAATGAATGAACTTCTTAGGGAGAAGGAGGGTAACACTCACAACTGACTTTCCCTTTTCATTGAAAGAAAAGATCTTCATAAACCTATATTGAGTTTTCCGTCTTTTTCATAAAGGATTTTAATCCCCTATCGAAAGCTGCAAATCTCCTCTTTGCTATTGCTGAGCCAAGTTATCGGCAAGTGGACCAAAAGAGCAGTTTTCCTCGTCAAGTGAGCAAGAATAATAGTCGGAACAGGTGTTGCACCAAATCCACAAGGTGTCGTACATGTGGTGACCGAATCTTTTCTCCGTTCTGTCAGCCTAATCGTCTTAGCTGCAGTAACGACGATAATTACGATGCTTTTGGTCTACAACCGCAATGGTCGCCAACTACGTCCCATGTATTCGAAGTGGAGGATTAAAAGCACTGGCGGCTGCCATTCTCACGACCCCCCCAACCGTTTGGACTCTCCTTTTTCTCTTTCCTACCTCACTTAGGAAATTAATTCCCCATTGGGAATATGGGACGCTTTAAAGCTTTTGTAATTTTCCCTTCAGATAAGAAATTTTTAACTTTTCGGCGAACAAGAAAATTACAACGGGGAAAAATCACATTTCTTTTAAAAATTATACGGAAGTCGCGTCTTTCCTGGCGCCAATTACTGTTCCTTCATTTAATTGGTACTTGAGAGAATTCAGCTCTTTATTGCTCAACAAGTGGACGTCGTAGTAGCAACGTGTAATAAAAAAAAATCAGACGTAAATAAAAAAAATCAGACGTGCTGCCATTTTGAATTAACTCTGGTCGTCTTAAAGAAATAAAATGGCTTTTCTAATTTATAATTTCAAATTTTGAAAATTTTGAACTTTTTATGTTTTATTTTTCTATGCTTGAGGCAACACCTTAGAATAAAGTGTCAAGCTGCCGAAAGTTTATCTGATGTTGTGAAGTGGCTTCAAAATATTAAGCATATTGAAGTGTAAGTACGTATAAGCACCATTCGTAAGCTTTACAACTTTCAGAGAAGCTGAATTGTAAATTGTATATTTTCAAGTTAAAAAAAGGTTATAATGAATTCTCTTCAAGATCGTTTCATTAATTAATACGGATCCTGCAATCTCCGTTTCTGAACTTTCTGCTGAATAGAAAAGAAATCTGCCTCTAAGGGAACTGTTATGCTTTCAGAGAACTTAAGACTTTGGCGGTCAGTTGATCTAAGATTATCCCTGGCAGTCGTGTTCAAGAACGTGTAAGTTAAATGTTCTTCTTCAGATTATATGATAATTGGCTTCAGAAATGTTTGTGCGTTATGTGTGACTTTGACAGATCTGTCATTAAAGATTGTCTGTATTTGACTATGAGGCTTTTTCTAAAAGCTTCTTACATCTTAGAAACGAAATCTTATTAACTGTTCAATTACCAAATGCGTATCTCGGTTGGAGATATCAAAATGAACATTAATTAATTTAATTAACAAATAGAAGAAACATTTTATTTTAATGGGACGCAGAGATGTATTATCGCTTCATTCTTATAAGCTGCCATATATTCGGATATGAGCAACTTTGGATACTTCATTTGCAAAAGTTTGAAGTTATCTCTTCTCGACTTTCTACTTCTCTTGCTTGATAAAATTCAAGCAATAAATTAAAATTTTAGATACTAGATTAGGTCTTTAGAATTTAATGTTATTTACTGCAGAGCGCCACTCGTAGTTACAAATCAAAACAGTGAGAAGTAGTTTTCGTTCTGATGGTGTGGAATGAATGCGATTTCTAATTGCATTATTTATCGCCACTCCATTTGAATGGCTTGCAACCGTTTTCAATTCTACAATTTATTTGTCGACGACTGTGGCGTTAACGAACGCGATACAAGAGTCCCAATCACTAAGTTTCCTGATTCGATTCATAGAACGTCCACAAAGGAATGAATACATACGAAATCACGGTTGCCTTCTAATAAGGATTAGGTTCGGATAGTAATCAGGGAAATAAAGTGGAACTACAGTTCGCTTTTTTTTTTTTTTTTTTTTGAAACAATGTTAATTATAGCCTTGAATAGTAGTAGTAGAACTCCAAATGGAACTTGCGTAAATGTCGTTGTCCTCTTCGTTCTTTATAATCGGAGCTGTAATAAATTGGAGAGTGCTTCACCAATGCCCTTTAAAAATTTGACCACAACGAAACATGTTGCAGATCTTCTTTTATTTTTCATTTTTCTGCCTCATAAAAGTTTCCGCTCTATTATCAGAGCTATGTAATCGTGATTAATTTACTGGATAGTATTTGAAACCATTTTATATGGTATGTTAACTTTGAAAATTACAGAAGTTTGAAACAACAGCCAACAAACGGGAAACACTATACATACTTCACTATACATACTTTTCCTCTGTAATGTAGAAATAAACCTTTTCTCTTGGATTGTATTTTAGTTTTAAAACAAAAATTTATTAAGAAACTCAAACATCTGTATTATTATATATTCAGAAGTTACCGTGTTATTTTTTTATATTTTGAAACCCCAACTTCCTATTTCTATTAATGGTAATAAATGACATCTAGAGAAATCACGAAGAATCCTTTTAATTCACCTTTATTCACCTACTTTGGAATTAATCCAAATATAAACTTTTTCTTAAACGTTTTCATTCTTTTTTTATTGCTAGTGCCCATAAATAAGGATGACATCCAGTACTGTAAGCAAAGGAGACTTTTATTTATGGTCATTCAATCTGGCCTTTAATACTCTCTCGAGAAAGATAGAATTTAGAGGTTTAAAATTTCTCGCGAAATAAGTTGAAAATTCTAGAATGGGATTTCTCCTTAAGTCTTTAGCACTTTTTCAAACTGCTCCCTCGCCACTTCTAGACAGCTTAATAAAATTGCTTCTCTTTTATTTAAAGCGGTAACCAATCTTTCAGTTCACCTCAGTTATGAGAACGCTTGGGGAGTCATCACCGAGAGGAAAAACCATTCTGAAGCAATGAATCTTCTACATTATTCAAATCTCAACGGTTGAATAATTATGACAATAACCACAAGGAGAAATTCTGAGGGGTGATTTAAAAAATTCAAGAGTACGTTAAAAAAGAATCAAACGCTCAAGAAAAAGCGAGTTTTAAATACTTCACGCCAGAAGAGAATTGTAGAACTGGAATGAAATTTCCATTTAAGGTTTTGTGATTACTTAGAATTTCGTTTTAAATTAAAAGTAACTTCAAAAGTTTATGGTCATTTTATGTCGTCAGTTTAAGGTGGTTCTCATAAAAGTTAGAACATTCTCAGAAGTTGAAATTTAGTTTTATTTTACTTTTTTTTAAATTTATTTCCTTGGTAGATCCGGAGTCACTGTACATATCCATGCGATTGTCCACCGACACCGATCTGCCGAGACGGTGTCCACCTGATCACCGACGGGTGCGGCTGCTGTCATGTCTGCGCTCGGCAGCAAGGCGACATTTGCGACGGAACCCACTTGTGCGACGAGGAGAAGGGACTCGTGTGCGAGTACACCAGCGAAACGGCCCCAACCGGCACGTGCAAAGGTATTATCTCCACTTTATAATCTTAAGCAATAAGCCTTTTCTTTTGTATTGTTTCTTGGTCACTACTACTTTCTCTTTTTTATGGGTTTTCTTAATACTCGTAAAATTTCGTTTTTAAAACTTTTCAGAAGAACTAAGCAAAACGTTAAATCTGTCAGAATGAAATAACACAACTTTTGACAATTTCAAACTCGGATGCAGTTTTCCGCTAGGGTTGGATATTTTATTTGATTTTCTTTATGGTTATCACTGCCAATTTTTGGTTATGATTTTTTTATGAATTATAAACGACGGAATGATATTTTTCCGGGCTCGCGCAGACTAAAATGCCGCCAATGCACATAAAAAGACTCTCGACGAAAATTGATCACTGGACGAGTACAGTATTGGAGATCAATATCTATCACGGCTAGAAATAGCGGCATTTGGTAAACATCCAACACAAGGAATAAAGCTGTCTACCATTGAAAGTTTATTGGCTAAACTTTGAACGTGAGACCGGAAGTAAATTGTTTCTAAACAGGAAAATGTCAAGAGCCAACATGGAACGATTACCTAGATAAAGGATTGAATCTAATAATAGGCATTACTGTGGACGAGGCAATAGAGGAGAGACGTAATTTCGTTTAGGAAGAAAAACAAGATTAATAACAAGAAAAAGACAAGATCAATAAGTGGATAGCAGAGGCCTAAAATAAACAACAACAACAACAAATGCCTCCAGGCTCCATATGAGAAGCAAATATTACACGGTGATGCTTCCTACAATCAATATCGATACGAAGCTTTTTCAAAAGTATATTGCTCCTTTTAGTGGATGAGCGTTGTCGTGTCTTTAGACTACAGCATACTCTAATTACATAGTAAACAAATGCAGTGATTGCCGCAAGGAGGGCGTTGTAATATTAATACTCCTCAATATACAGACACCCTGCTATCAGACATTGGTGGAGAGTCTTCCATGTCGTTTGCATGATGTCGTTAGACATGTAAATGATCATTGAAAGTATGTGATTTCCTGTAGGCGTGCTGTCCATTTGATACATGTGTTAATGATATTGAGCTGCTCTCACAAAAAGTAAGCATATCGAATTGTTCTGAAATACATAAAATGCTTCTTCTTTATCAATTCCCTGTATTTGAGAGCATCCTCTTGCCATCAAACTTGCCTTGTGTTTTCCAATTAGTCCAACTTTTTTTTTCTTTGAATTGCAAGATTCTTTTGTTTGTCATTACTCTCATATGGTCTATCAACGAGACTCCATGTGTTGTTTTCTATTAGAGAACTGTACTCTTTTTGTGCATAGATATTTTCTGGTTTGCACTCTAAATGCCGGAGAGAGGTTCTTCAACATTGAAATATAAAATACAATGAAGAATAAAACAATATCTCTTGTCAACATAAGATTGGACATACATTGCGATCACACTCTAGTCATCATTCAGTATTCTTACAAGTAGAGGACAAACTATTCTTGTTGAATGGTAACCATTGTATGGTCGAAATGTGCATCCAAGATGTATGTAAAATCTTATTTGGCAAGAGGTATTGTTTCTTATTTTTCATTTTCATGGACGTTGGGCCCATTAACCTGTTGGAATTTGTTATTGCTTGTGAGGAAAAGTTCAATAATGGGCGTATTAGGTTTTCTACTACTGTTTTTTTATTGTGTCGATCGATTACACAAGCATGTTCAATAAAAGAACAATCTTAAACATCAACATGAAATTTGTCAACGCTCCGTTAAAAAAACATTTAACGCTTTGTGCACCTTAACTTTAATAATAAAAGTTGGTATCTTTATTTGGATCGACATTGGCTTTAGAAGAGAAGGCGATTAATTAAAACGCAGTAATATTTCTAATAAAACTTGTTCCATATGGAAGTTTATTCCCTGTGGGGTTTTTATCGATCTGACCGGTTGAAAACAGACGCAAAATGACAATTACCTTTTGAGACAAATTAGTTTTAGCGCTCTTCTATTGAAATTCCTATCGGGCTTTTAATATCGAAATATAATTAAAAACGTAATATTAGAAAACGTTAAATTCATGAGGCTACTGAGTTCGTTTTTTATTTTCAAATGGTCTTGACTTCCTTCCAGCAAAAAAAAAATTACATTTCATCTCTCAGTTTTTAATTTTACTTTTTTAATAATACAAATTTAGAGGAATAGTTGGAGGGGATAGAGATGGAATCCTTAATCTCTCCTGTCGTGTTCATATCGTTCGGTTCTTTTTATTATGAAAATGCTCTCAAAGGATTGGATTTTACGAAAAAAAAATCTATGACTTTACAGAATGGCTCCAGTAATCTTTGCGAATTTAACTGATTTAATCGACGTAGATTTTCAGAATAAAAAATTTAAATTTTTTGTTGTTTATAAATGAAAATAGAAAGTCTTATAGGTGAAAGTCATTTTTATATTATCACTACTTAGATTTATAGCACATAATTCAATTCTTTAATTTTAGTTTATCATCTACATGCAAAGTATTTATGGTGGTAGACCGCGATATCCGTCGTTTATTGTTCCTTAAAAAATGCTACTCAAATTAAGAGCTCTGCATATCTTAACGTATATCTGAATAATTAATTACTTTTTTAAAGACTTAAAAGCGTTTTTAGTTGAATTTTAAGTTTTAGAATCCTGTTTTCTGTAACAGAATTGTCAAAAGTACGTTGACAATCTTTGAGGGCGGGTTCCTCACACCAAAACAAGAAACATAGTCCATATAAACATATGCCCTCTAAATCGTTAGATTTTGAGGTATTAACGAAAATTTACGTTTAACGCAGTTTAAGGTACAATCCATCAACGGAACTTTGTAACCAACCAGATGGCGCCGTGTTACTAAGAAGACTTGTTTACATTTGTCATTTGTGTATATTTGTGGTTAGACTGTCTTCAACGCTTCACTTGTGTAATATTGAATTAACTGAAAGATGCTCCGTTTCACCATGGCAGGACATCCATTTCTTGAATACTAATGGACGCGAGGTTGCACGGCTGTGTCAGATAGCCTGAACGTTCCCCTGACCTGAATCCTTTAGATTCATGTCCAGTTCATGGCTACGTTCACATCCCCGTGAATTTATGAAGACTCACGTCTAGTCTCTCTGATTGGCTGGGAATGTCACGTGATAAAGATGGCGTGTCTGCTGTGAGAAAGGGAAACGAATGGCGTGGCGAAGGCAAATTCGCGATCGTGTTATCAAGCATCACCATGCTTTCTGTGGGCCAAACATTCGGATCGCTTTAAGAATTGGAGGACGCTATTTTGAAGTATGAGCAGACCAACTTCACTCAATTGTGGAAGCATCGAAGCAGAACTATTAGAGGAGCGCGAAAGAAAAGGATCACGCGTGCTATCGATCCTGCTTTGCTTGCACTACTTTGAAATGTTTAGAATTGTCATCAAACAAGTACATCGCACAAAAATACAGCTTGGTTTTGCAATGATTGCAAGCCAGGAAAATGCTATTTATAAACGTAGATCATAAAACTATAGAATAAAAAATTGCTTTGTACTTTAATAAAGTATCATATTATTTGGCTATATCATGTCAATGAATATACACATCTATATTAATTGATTTGTATATTTATTGCAGGTTGTGTATTTAAATAACTAGGACCTGAAATGGTATAAACATTTAAAATAATTTTACTTATCATATTAGGAAGCAAACTTATCAAATCAATAGTGAATTCTTGATGTTGATAAATTGAATCTAGTCGAGATTTTACGGCTTCCAAAATCATTCGAATTCGAGAAGGCAGCTTACTTACTTTTCAAACCCGCTTATCCGTTAGGGTCACGGGGGCAGTGGCCCTATGGAGGATCTCCAGCGATCGCAATCTACCGCGCATGTCCTCCCTGGTAATATCCAAGCGACTCAAACCCAGATTCTCCTTGTAGTCTAGCCACCTGGTTCTAGACCGACCCCTTGGTCTCTTACCCACCGGCTTGGAAAATAACAACTGCCTAGAAAGGCCACTTTGCGACATCCGTATCACGTGGCCATACCAGTGCAACTGAGATCTCTCAATGCGGAGAAGTAGCGGCTCGACACCTAAAGACTCCCTTATTGTGCTGCTGTGCACTCTATCTAGTAGGGTAATACTTGCCACACCTCTTAGAAATCTCATTTCGGCCGCTTGTACCCGCGATCGAGAAGGCAGCTTGTACAAGTAAATTTTAAGGGTTTATATTGACTTGACCAACATGAATGAATATACAAACTACAGGGTGATTATAAAGTCACTATACATTTTGGTGAAAATATTAACGAATTTCATTTATTTGCACACCCAAACACACCCAAAGTGAATGTGTGGTTGGGGGTTACAGGGTCAAAGCTCTATGGACCCTTCATGTTTGCCGAGGGGACTATCAATGGTACCTTGTACCTCGACATGTTGGAGCAATTCCTGGAGCCACAGTTGCGAGATGATGGGATTTAGGATACTGTTGTGTTCAAACAGGATGGGGTACTACCCCATTTTACCAACATCATTCTGGACTACCTGATTCCCAAGCAGATGGCTTCGTCAGGGCGCGCCAAGGCTGTGGGCTCCACAGTCCCCAGATTTGATCCCCATGGATTTCTTTGCGTGGGGGTTTTATCAAGGCCAAGTTGTACCAGGTCAAGATTACGCACCATTGCACAGCTGAAACAACGGATTACAGCCGTGGTGGAGGACATTACATCGGCTATGTTGCGCAATGTTTTCCGGGCCCCGGTGGAACGCTGGGAGCTGTGCCAGGATGTGCAAGGGAGACACATTGAAATGTACTAAGAAGGTGTCCTCGTATGATATCTGGTTGATGCATACTGTAATTGCTGCAATAAAACGGATATTTCACCAAAATGTATAGTGACTTTATAATCACCCTGTATATTATTTAAAAACGTGAAACTAGATAGATGAAGGAAGGATGCCACTTTTCCACAAAAGAATTTTAATAATCTTCATAAATGTATACATTTCAACTACCAGGTAGTCATCATCAGTATGAGTCGAGGTAACAAACAAGGAGAAGGTTTATATAAGAGTAAGAAGCCAATAGGGCGCAAAAGGAATTGCCACTCAAGAGTGGTTGGTCCAACTTAGCGGACCTATGAGAGAGCTCTACAGAGTTTTAACAGAAAATACAGAAGAAAAATCCAAAAAACAAAAGGAAGGGGAAAAAGAGAAAAGGGGCCAAGAACCGTTATTTAGCATGGGCTAACAATGGTCCCATCGTGATAGATCAAGAGGTCCAGCATCATGATTCAGGAGTTTTTGTTCTTCGCACTTCATAATCTCCAGGGACTCCAAGAAATTAAGTCTTTTGTAGTCATCAGCCACATGTAGAATGTTGAAGTTTTCTGTCTTCATCTATAAACCTATCTTACTCTTATATAAACCTTCTCCTTGTTTGTTACCTCGACTCATACCGATGATGACTACCTGGTAGTTGAAATGTATACATTTATGAAGATTATTAAAATTCTTTTGTGGAAAAGTGGCATACTTCCTTCATCTATACACAAGTATCCACAGATCATAAGGTCAGTTATATTTTATATATTTTTTAGTTGTGAAACTAGATATTTACACTATGTCGTGCACATTAATAAGCACATCCACCGCTTACGCTGACACGCTTTCTTTATCACGTGACATTCCCAGCCAATCAGAGAGATGGACGTGAATCTTCATAAATTCACGGGGACGTGAACGTAGCCACTGCGTTTTATCTATGGGACCACCTAAAACAATTAGTTTATGCAGACGACATTCCTAACGCAGAGAGGCTTCATCACCGTATCATGGAAACCTGTGAAACCATTCGGCACCGTCTGGGAGTATTTGAACGGGCGCGACAATCGAGGATTCGAAGAGTGCATGCGTGTGTAGAATCACACAGATGACATTTTGAACATTTGTTATTGAGTTTTGAGATGAGATATAACGTAAACTTTCATTAAAGCACAAATCTAAGGATTTTCGGACATATTTTATAATGACCATGCTTCTTGTTTTGGTGTGAGGAACTCACCCTCAAAGATTGTAAACTTATTTTTCATACACCCTAAATATTAGGAAAAATTATATATCTAATAAAGTTTATAGCTAATAAACAGAAGACGGGATTCCAAAAATTAAAATTCAACTCAAAACCTCGTAAGTCAAACCAGGTGAGAATGCGCGGTACCGCATTACCATAACGATGTTAATTAAAAGCATCGTTACTGTATTCGCGAAATCAGTCATTCCGTCGCCAATTTTTTGCGAATTTCTTTTTATTTTGACTTCTGATTCCGAAAGAGCATGAAAAAGAGAGTAAAAGTTATAATGGACACACATGTGGAACATGGGCAAAAAGGATGGTTAAAGTTAAACATTATGATTCTGCGACTCGACTATGTTAAAAACATCTTTGAAAATGAGTTTCCTTATTTTATGCAGGTGAACGGGTAAAGAGAGGTCAAGATAAAAAGACACTTTTTTTTGGCACCATACTTTTATTTTTAAGGCATAATCATCAAAGTTATTCAAGCATTTGTCATTGTGTAAAATGAGGTTTTCCATTCCCTGACGATAGAAATTGGCGTACTGCTCATTAAGCCATTTCACTGTTTCGTGTTTCACTTCGTCATCACTGGAAAATCGTCTTTCTCGTTGGCCTCATGGAAAATTTTCTTTATTTTGCCAAACAAATGAAAATCCGGAAGTTACAACAAAACCCAATAATTGAAACTGAAAATTTAATTGGACTTGCATTTAGTAGAAAATTTTGTTTCGAGAACTTTATTTCATGATTTTAAAGTTGATCTGTTGCTCGCCAGGTCGCATAAGGCAAAATTGTTGAACAATTTGCACTTTGCAAAAATACAAACGAAGCCGCTAATGCAGCACTCGGTGCACTTTTCTTAGCGGCACGTTGAATGCTCTTGATGCTTTCGAATTGATTTCCTCAGGCTTCTATGAAATCGCGCTCGAATTTCTTCCATTTTCTCTTCAGAAACACGAAGGCCAGCTCCCCCAGGTTGTTTTAGAACACTTTCAGTTGCCAGAAACTTCTTAAACCATCAGGTGCATCTCGATGATAATTTCTTTCATTGAATTAAAGAATTTGTGTCTGCATCTTATACGACTTATATTATTTAGACGTTTTTTGCACACATTTTGCTTTACGCTACCGTGTTGTGTAATGAAAGAGAGTTTAATATTAAAGTCCAGAAGTAGAATTCATTGTTCTAGTGTTAATTCCGATCCAAAATTAATAATTTGAAACCATTTGCAATTTTTAAGTAAAATTTTGTAGGTTTGAACGTAATAACTTTTAGTCTCTCTCTCTCTCTCTCTATTTCCCAGTCCTGTTACTCTTAATTCGAATCCATGTGAATGAGGATAGTGCTCAACAATTGGGTTACATTTTGCAAATAATCGTGTCATACCTCATTCTTCATATTTATAACCTCAGTCGTAGAAATGAAACTTAAAGTGGACACACGTTTGGTCCATTCCGCACTACATGCTTTGCCAAACATTATGCAAAAATAATACCTTACATTTTGAAATCTATGTTACGTTGCCCTGCATATGACATTATCATATTTATTCCTTCAAAATGTTTCTGACTCGGAGTAATGAAGCGGTCCACGAATGAATTTTTAAAGAATCCCTCGCAGCTTATCAGTTAACACACCAAGTTTCTTGTCAGTTTTCTGGCGTTCCAGTAAAGCAAAAGTCTCCGCCTCTACTTCTTTTGAAAGGAAGATTGCCTTTGAGTAACCTTTTAATCAAAGTTGTGGATAAAGAAGATTCTATTTTAATAATGGTTATCGCTCACAGAAGCTTTAAAATTTTAACTGCAGAAGAGTCTTCGGAAGCCTTTAATCCTTTGAATTGTATTTAGCGGCGATCTACAAAATTTGGATTTATATTTATTTATTTATTTAATTTATTTAATATTAATATGTTACAATTTGTACCCATGGGGAGCCTGTATGGTATACAACCGACAAGTGGGCTCCCCAAGGGATATACAAAACTTAATGTTCAAATGAAAAATAGCAAAGTGAATCAAATCAATAAATCAAATAAAATAACAAATATTAGTAAAGCAAAACATAAAATTATTAGTAACCAAACAATGTTATAACCAAGCTGCGCGTAAGCAGTAAACAAATTAGTCCCTAAGAGGAAGCTTCTTCTAAAATATAGAGTTTTAGTTCTCGATGGAAAATCGAATATTCCGTCAATTGACGAAGTGTACTAGGCAAAACTGCCCATTCCACAATGCCAGCGTAAGACACACAGCAACCCGCATATTTATTTTTTACTGAGGATAAATAAATCTTAGATGCTTGTCTGGTTGAATAACTGTGTAAATCGCTAACCAATTTTAACGATAATACGAAGGAGCATAATTGTCGGTGTTGAAATGTACAGCATTGAGTTAGTTGTCTTAAATACGAAGGAGCATAATTGCAATTTGTATAATTGATAAATAGTGAGTATCCTAAAGTCACGAAAATACCTAGACACTGATTCTCTTCCAGGTAACTTTAATAGTAACCGTATAAGCCACTTTTGTATCTTAAAATTTTTTAATAGATTACCAGACGTGGTAGCTCCCCAAAATATAACGCCAAAGCTTAGGTTAAGTGAATCAAAGTGTTATATAAGGATATCAATACATGTGATGGTAAATAATTTAATCTTGATATGAGACCCATATTACAGTTTAACTTTCGCAAAAGCATATTTATAGGAGGGTCCCAAGAAAGATCGTGGGTTAGCATTGTACCCAGGTATCGAAAAGTCTCAGTAACAGTAACCTTAGCTCCATTGATATAAATATTGGATTCTATAGGGACGTTAGACTTATTACGCTGATAGAAATACATCACATGGGTCTTATTCACATTAATTTTTAACCCGTTTCGTCTACTCCAGTCAGACAGTTGATGAGCAACAACATTTAAAGAATTTAATAATCTAGTCGAGTCGTTGTTAGCATCCACTAATTAATAATAATAATAATAATAATAATAATAATAATAATAATAATAATAATAA
>JAHWFO010003124.1:879840-949174 GCA_023313115.1 Rhysida immarginata
AATAATAATAATAATAATAATAATAATAATAATAATAATAATAATAACGCAACGTCATCAGCATACATTATAGTTTTTTACTCAAGAAAGTGGTGGGAAGAACGTTAATAAATAGAGCAAACAGTAACGGAGACAAAATTGAACCCTGAGGGACACCACAACTCCTTACCAAGACAGATGAGGAAAGGCCTTCGTACCATAAGTAATATCTCCTATAATGAAGAAAACTAGAAATCCAATCTAAAGGTACACCTCGAATGTTGAAATACTCCTTGAGTGTAGTTAATAATAGTGAGATTGAGACTGTATCAAAGGCCTTTGTATAATCCACAAATAAAGCAGCTACTAATTTATTATCAAGCATTTGGGCAGCTATAAACTCAGTGAGTTCGAAACAGGCTGTGTCAATACTCCTATGGGGAACAAAGCCATGTTGATTGTCACAAATAAACTTATTTGAAAGATATATAAGGATAGTCGTCTGTAAAACAACTTCTCCAGAATTTTGGAGAAAACAGCTAAAGTTGATATAGGGCGATAATTAGCAAACAAAAATTATCAAAAATTATATATATATATATATATATATATGTAAATTAAAATAACTAATTGCATATGTATTACTCCCATCGATAGTTTGACTCTGGTTTAACTTACAGTTATGGGGTAGGAGTGCATATAGGTTTTTTTGGAATTCTTTCTTATTTATCCAGTTATCATTAGGTTAAATGAAAAGAAAGCTTTATAAGAAAGATTAATTGCATCCAAGATAAGTATAAAGTTGCAGTTATCATTTATTAGGTAATAAAATAGTTTTAAAAGCTTTTCGTTTCTTCTTGTAACATTCGATTGGACAAACGAGTTCTAGTATGCAAAAGTCATTATTTTAATGCATGCATAATACAATAAGCATAAAATTTTAAAAAGTAAAAAAAAATTATTGGCCAGCAAAGGGTAAACTAACGCAATGAGGAAGTAAAATCTGTGAAACTGCGGAATCTTTTATCTTAAGATAATATTCCTTTAATCTTTTACTTTTTCTGCAAAATAGGCATTAGGTACTTTTTTCTGCATAATGGGCACAAAAGAGAAGCAATGTGTCAAAATTCTTTGATATGAGGCATGTTTAGCACGTAAGTACCGTTAATATCTCTGCTGCAGCGATGGAATCACCGTTTCGTGCATGTGCGCTGACTCCCATCATGATATGATAGCTATATTGTCACTGGTGATGAGACATGGGGGTCTCAAGTGACTCTGGAATCAAACGAGAATTGGCAGCTGTCAGAGGCAATTCTATGAGAAAAGAATACAGAAATTGGTACCCGATTAGGAAAATGAGGAAACCAAGTTAAAAAAAAAGAAAGAAAAAGAAAAAAATAGTAATTTAGGGTATAACTGATCAGATAAAATGTAGTAATTAGAAAGTTTTATTTTTTATTTAATAGGCCAAGCGGATTGAATTTATGAACATGCTTCGTAGAATATTTCCATTCTCTTTCCATAATGAATAATGCTGTGAAATTACTTTCGCGTATATATTTTTATCAGTTCCCGAAAAAACAGTACCGGTTTCCCACAAGAAAAAAGTATTACTTAATTAGAATTTCTGGCAACTTTTATTAAATTTTCTAAGGAAAAAAATGAAATTGAGGTGAATGGCAACTTGGAATTTTACATATCCCAGCGTTGTGTCATTGAATTAATTTCTGAAAGAAATGGATTGATGAATATAAACTTAAAGATGTCTATTAAAGAAGCAAGGAACATGAACAAGTTTAAAAATTAGCAGTTAAACATTAACAGAGCTAAGAAATAAGATTGGGAGATGCAAGTATATAAAATTTGAAGCCATATCTTGTAGATACTTTGCTTCATAGTTATGTGAAAGTAAATTTAAATATTCATATTTTAAGTCTTTAATGCGGAATAAGAATTAGTAAATTCTACATACGATATTCTACATGCTCAACTAAAATTATCCAAGATCTGAAAGTTGAAACGATTGGCCTGAGAATTACGACCAAACTACAACACAAGTCTAAAAAGAAAGGAAAAATAAAATCCTGAAATTTACATACCTAAAACCTAGTCTAAAAATTCAATGTAGAAATGAGCTAATGCCTCAAGCATATAAAACCTCATCTACGAGTAAGGAAGTACATTTTAAATATCCACAGACAGAATATTTGGATTTTTGCCGTTGTCTGTCCTACACGAATCTTGTGTTACAATTCAAATTCACAAATTTGAATATTCAAATTCAAAATTCCTCTAGGAAAGAATAAAGAATAAATATAATTAAAAGATACAAAGACTTCTTTCTAAATGTTTAATAGACTATTTAAGAAGGGAATGAGTGACATGTGGGGTATTTTCCTTCCCCTTCATGAAATGCCGATGTGAAACTGGAATGTGAAACATCTCACGATAAAATTCTAAAGAACAAAGCTACAATCTTTTAACCTTAACAATAAAGATTTCCTTTAATTATCAGGCAAAGTTTTAACCATAAGAATAGCCTTAACCTCTCTGCAGGCCATTTTTTTTGAAATATGTTGATTCTAGATGTTTGAAAAAAGAATTTTATGTTCAAAACCTATGATAAAGAATTCTTTTTTGGTAGTTTCATTTTCTAGAACAGACAGGAAGTAGGGGGAACTGGAGTCAACTTTAAAAATTCAAGTGAAAACATAGATCATGTAAGGTATCTTTGGATAGTACTTTTAAGAATAAACAATGAAAGTACTTGAAACTACCTGTTTGTTCCCCTTACTTCCTGTTTGTTCTAGAAAATGATACTACCAAAAAAGAATTCTTTATCATAGGTTTTCTACATAAAATTCTTTTTTCAAAAATCTAGAATCCATATCTTTCAAAAAAATGGCTGGTATGGGTATGTACAAAACAAGCTAAAACATGGCTTGGCTTAACATACAATAATTAGGAGACTTTTTATGTTAAACTAAAATAATGTATACAACCCATTCGTACTTCTTACATTTCTTGGATTTCTTGAATTTCGTAACAGTCATGAATTGTCATTTTCTCCAGGGATTGTTTAGTGTTATTGGGCCAATGTTTTAATCAAAGACACGGTCGGTGGACTTTATTATCTCAAAATCATAAAGTATGAATTTTTCCTGACGATAGAATTCGAATGCAGTACTACAATTTTTTTTATAGGCAATCTCGATATGCATATCTTCTTGAAATCAACAGGAATTTAAGTTTTTCGGAAATTTTAGAACTATTTCTGAATTGTTATTTATAAAATAAAGTTTTCAATGCAAAAAGATATGCTTGAATGGTTAAGGAAGATAGCTTAAATATAATATTTAGACATACATGTGTTAGTTTTAAACTTTCAAGAATAAAATCTTAGCAGAAATGTATTAAGGATTGGAAATTCCTGAGAAGGAATTCAGAGAGCTGGTTTCATATTCAAAACAGATTTTTTTTCCCCTCCGTGAACTTTTTTCTTCAAGACTTTTGAAGTTCTGAGAATTCTGATGTCTAAGAACGGTTTACGAATAGAGCAGAGTTTTCTTGATTAATATCTTATGTCGTTGCGTTTCACTTCTCTTCAAAGCACTACACTTTGAGTGAGGAATTCTAAATCTTGTTAAAATGAAAGTAAAGCCCATGTACTCTTCACATTTACAACTTTTAATTAAATGAACGCTATTGATCGTTTTAAAATTTTCATTGGAGAGTTCAACGCATCTAGATATTTGTTGAAGAAAACTTGGAGAAATATGTTTTGTAAGATGCACAAAAATTTTTAAGGGGCTTTCTTAAGTACATTAAGACACGAAAGAATTATCTTTTTTTATATCAGTGCCCAATGAAATTATACGATGATCTTCAATATTATGCTATATTCTGAATTTTAAACTATTCTTTCGGTTAATGCTTGCATTATGCTCCAAATAAATTATTTTGAAGTTGTGAGCTATTTGCTTCATCAAATCTGTCAGTCGTTTAATACAATAAAAGTAATTTTATCAACGATATTAATTGGAATTTATCTTGCATAAGTTGTTTCTCTAGTATCTAATCAGAAGAGCTTTGGGACCATCGGATTGATAACATGTGGGCTTTTATATGTTAAAAATAAAATTTAGATCTCTGGATTGAATAAACACTTCATGTAGTCAAATTTGATGCCAATCGACGGTAAATAAAAAAAAGAAAGTCTCAATGTTCGGATCGTAAATTGCTATCCCTTAGGCCCATCTCGTAAATTATTAAAGAGCTTCCGGGCAAGTCTACTAATTGAAGGGGAGGAATCGCTGATCAAATTCGTTACTTCATGAATATTAATGCCGTTTAAAATGTACTTTTATACCTGTCACTTCATCATTAAAGAGATTTTCCACAAAAGCGTTGCAAACGACTTTGATTCAGTTTTGCATTTACAATAAACAAGATGTTATAGTAATAAAACAAACTCAGTAATTGATCTTTTAAATGTATCTCAAGTAAAAGGTTATTAGATGTAAGCACATGCTATTTTATAATTTGTGATACTAGATAGATGGTAGCAATTTTCTAAAATGACTTCCTCTTGCAGGATGATAAATTTGTGAATCGATTGTGTCGTGAGAACTGACGTTTATATCGTGAACCCCATGCAAGGAACCTTTACTGCTTAAAATTACAAGCATCGAGCGTTTATTTATTTATTTATTTATTTATTTATTTTTTTGTTTAAAAAAGTACTGCATCTCAATTAAATATCAAGTAATATTTGCAATTTTGTTGTTTGCTTTTTTGGTATTCTTGGTCCTTAGTCATCAACAATGTAAAATTATGAATGAAATCTAGGAAATTATGGTTTCCTTATACAGTGCTGGACAGAATTATAAACTCACATGAATTTTGAACCAAACTTTACTAAAAATAAAAAAGATCTACTTCAGCTTTTCACATACCATTTTTCAAACATAAATTTACCACTTTGCTGATTATCATTCGTATATTTTGAAAATTTTATGAACAACGACAATAAACTCATAATTTCACTTGGACAAAATTATAAACTCACCCTTAAAAAACAGAAGTATGACGATTATTTTTCATACATTAGTACTTTGTTGGTTCTCCATTGTTTCTTATGACTTCAAACATCGAATCGGCAAGTTTATTCAAGTACTCAACGGTGATAGATTCCCCATCCTTCCATGATGGCAGTGGTGAGCTCTTGAGTAGTTTGGAATTGCCGATGATCTTTATAAACATGACGTGCTAGTTGTCCCCATACTTTCTCAATTGGGTTGAGGTCTGGGGAGTGTGACGGCCAACATAAAACATTTATCTGCTGCTCTTGAAGCCATTTTTTCATACGGTTGGAGCGATGGCATGGAGCATTTTCTTGCTGAAAAGACCAGTTTTCTCCACCAAGAATTTCACCATAGCTTGAAAGTTGACTTTGCAGCAGCACTTTGTGTCTCGCAGAGTCCATGCGTCCATTGATCACTACCATATCACTTTTACCCTGAGTAGAAAACGCCCCCCAAACTATTAATGAGCCACCCCCCATTTGACGACTCAGTTTAAGCTGTTCATCTTGTCTGATGTTATGCCAATAATAGTCCCATCCATCGGGACCATCAAGGTTGAATTTCTTTTCATCAGAAAAAACCACTCTGTACCACTCGTGAGTGCATGACATTTTTTCTCTACAAAACTCCAATCTTGCATTTTTGTGAGCTTGGTTTAGATGTGGTTTTCGTAGAAATTTTTGGAGATTGTTGCAGAACCCGTACAACAGTGCGCCGAGAGCAGTCAAGTGAAAGTACATCTACAATGCGTCCAGCAGAAAGGATTGCCTCCAGTTGCCAGTCGTCGAATATGAGATTTATCTCGAGAACTTAAGATTTTTTTCCTTTCTGTTCCTTTCTTCGCTTTCCCATCAACTCCCCGTTGTAATAGACTTAAAACAGCACACTGCGATCGGTTAAGATGAGCTGCATTTTCCTTTGGGGCGTTCCACATTCATGCAACATCCATACTTTCCTAATCTGTCTCGCCAAGCTCTTTTCCTCGTGGCATTGTTTTACATAGTATAAATCTGCAGGAGACACTTTCTTACAATAAGTGGTTGCAAATGTAACTTTTTTGCAATTTGCATATGATAAAAATAGACGGGCGAACGCATTTTTAAGGGTGAGTTTATGATTTTGTCCAAGCGAAATTATGAGTTTATTGTCATTGTTCACAAAATTTTCAAAATATACGAATGACAATCAGGAAAGTGGTAAATTTATATTTGAAAAATGATATGTAAAAAGCTGATGTAGATCTTTTTGTTTTTAGTAAAGTATGGTTCAAAATTCATGTGAGTTTATAATTCTGTTCAGCACTGTATTTTATGCAAACGTGGCCTTTATGAATGCACACAGAAAATATTTTTTCCTCATCTTTTGCCACAGAGACGCTGTTTTCATATGAAATCCTAGCACAGAAATCGTTCATAGACATTAAGATTGTGCAAAGAATTTTTGTAGTAAAAAAAAAAAAAGTTAAAATGCAGTTTAAATTTTTACTAGATTAAAATTCATAAAATTGATTTATGTTGAAAACCATTTCAAAACAAGTCTTTTAGTAATGATCATCCATAATAAATTTAACTTGTGGACTTGAGGAGATCCATATTTCACACAAGCACTTAAAAAATGGTTAAGGACCGAATGCATCAAAAAATTAGATTTTATTTCAGACGCGTTTCGGCATTAAACCTTCGTCGGTTAGGTGAACATAAATGCTGAATTCCCAACATTATCACCTGAGGATGAATATATTTCGAAATCATAATTTCGAATACTTGGTTTCAACAAGAACAAAGTAACATGATTAATCAAAACGACTAATTTGTAAAGAATTTTTATAGGACATGAAAATTAGAATAATATTGCCTTATTATAATTTTTTTAATCAAATGAAATTTAATTTTTGCTCGTCGTATTTTGAAGTTGATACATTATTCGTTATTCAAGTGGAAAATTGAATAGAAACATTGTTTTCAGCAAACGTTTTTGGACCCATTTTTATGGATATAGTAATTCAAATATACTGCTTCTTATAGTAATTATTAATGGTACATATACTACTGTAAACAAACACTATATAATTTTTAATCTTTCGCTGTACAAAAAATTTAATTTTGAATAATATCCTAATCTTAATATAAGCTTAAAGGATCCCCTTCATACCTGAATTTCAAATGGAACCTACAAAAACAACTAAACCACAAACTCAGTATCGTCTTTTGAAAGTGGAAATCTTAATTTTTTTTTTCAATTTTAGGAAACCACCTAAACTCCCGAGAGAAATAAGAGCGACACATACAATTTTCAAACTCCAAGGTTTCGTGTTTTCATCAAATACATAACTTTACTTTTTTAATATTCTTCTTTCTTTCTTTTTCAGCTATCAAAGGAGCGTCTTGCCGTGTAGGGAATCATACGTATGAAGATGGGGAGTCATTTACCCCCGACTGCCGGACCCAATGTTCGTGCCAGAACGGAAGTTATGGGTGCGTGTCACTCTGCGCATCGGAAAACGTTCGCCCGTCGCCCGGATGCATTAACCCCAGACTCGTCTCTATTCCTGGCAAGTGTTGCCGAGAGTGGATTTGCGATTCCACAGGTAATCAGTTACCTAATGATGCATAATTTTAAGAATCCATGCCCCGTCGATGGTGGCTAGTTCATTTCAAAAAGCAAAAGGTCTCCTAAAGAAATGACATTTCTTGAGTCTGTGTATTGATTTTCCCCCCTCTTTTTTTAAATTGGATAACCCTCTCATTTTAAAGTTGAAACTTCAAAAGGTTAATTTAAAAATTACAATTGAGCAGGGAAATCGCTAATTGCATGCAAACATTAATCTCGCCTCGCTTGGCAATATTAACCAAACGTTTTGACAAGCGTCTCCATTTAAATTTTCCATTTTACTCCCGCTTCTCACTGTCTCTGCTATTTTGTTTATTTGTTTTGACTGTTTGAAAGAGGTAAATTAAAGCTTATAAAATCAATTAAATTCAAAATTATAATTAAAATTTTCAAATCACAATTCTCTCTTTTCATGGCTCGATTTTATGAAAAATAAACGGTTAGCGTAGATTACACTTTTTACTGTTTAAACTACTCTTATTTTTATTTATTTTATTAAAAATATAAAAAGGAACTCTGGTGCTGAATTGCCTGCCAAGTAAAGAGGGAAAACTTATCTTTTTTATTGTAAGATTTGGCAATAATGAAATATTCTACAGAAATTCTCATTTAAAAGGGAGTTAAATTTTTGCGTATGAGAATTATTCGTTAAAGTTTATTTTTTTGCATTAGTACATTTTTGAATTTTGTCATAAATAAAACAAACGTTTTGAAGAATCTTCTGAAATGGAGATCATAAAATAAACACGCCGTCAAAAGGAATGCAGAGTAAAGCAAATGAGCCAAGCTAAAGTGTTGTCACGGAAAGCATATAGTATAAGAAGTTGCAAATGATGAAAAATGTAAACATTCATTTCTACAACGTTGTGCGGCTGTTCGGCGTTGTCAACTACTTTACACAGTCATGTTTGGACTCAACGGTCTTTTCCGATATTAAATGCAAATTTCTGACAGTCCATCGTGACCACTTCGCTGTGATGGTATCCAAGCTAACTATTATTTTCCTTGGCCACCTGATGAGAAATACCCTAGATTACCTTAGACAACCTGGTAATAAAATTCCAAAGCCCCCCCCCCCCTTTGCACACAAATTCGGATCCAGATTTTAGACGGAATTCCATCAATTACAAAGTCACATCTATTCGGACCGGATCCAAATAGAGGCAGTCTTATTAAAACGATTAAGTGTTAAATCTTAATATTAAAATAAAAAATGAAATTAACCCATTAAGTCCCAATTTTTTTTTAAAGTTTTTCCATGAGATATTTATAGGAGTGATTTAAAATAGTTTAAATAGAAGGTATTTGGTGGAAATTTATATTTTTTCAGTATATAGCTATATACTTTTCAGCTGGTCCATTTGAGATCGCTGGGACAATATACAGGGTCTTTATAATTAAAGTTCTATTTTGACATGGCCATAAAACAAAAGTACTGGACCAAAAGCTATAATACTTGGTAATATTATACAAGAGGGCATGGGAAGTTCATACCCACCAAAAAAAAAATAGTTCAAAAGGTCACCACACAGGTTAACCTGCTTTCAGTAAATGGTGGAGACCACACTCAACATGCAACTAATTTTAGTAACGATTAAAGACTTGTTAACCTGTGCCTTCGTGTACGAATATTGCATAGAGCGCCATTCCATGCTGGCGGTGACCTTTTGAACTAATTTTTTTTGATGGGTATGAACTTCCCATGCCCTCTTGTATTACCAAGTAATAATATTACCATGCTATAATATTACCAAGTATTATAGCTTTTGGGCCAGTAGTTTTTTTTATGACCATGTCAAAATGGAACTTTAATTATAAAGACCCTCTAGTATCAGTAAAATATGGTAGACTACACTGCATGGCAAAGAAATGCAATCCAAACCTAATATTATTCTATTACTTATTTATTTCAATATAAGATTTTTACAAATTTTGATTTACATAAAATGTGATTCTTAATAGTATTACTTACATGTTAGTGTGAAATTGCTTGAAACATTTGATGCACAGTGTAACTTTGCATTTAGAGCAAAAGGTTCTTGGTCGAGCTTCACATCCTTCTAGTTAGCAATGACGTTGATTCTTCCCCTTCTCCAAAATATGATTCTTACCATCGTATCTTATCGAAGGCAAAACTTTAGAGCGTGAGGTTAATGGTATAGTTATTGGGTGCCCACGAGCGATCCTTATATCTTTTTCCAGGTTCAAATAGGTTCTGGCTATTTCTCGGCGAACATCTTTTATTCATATGGTGTAATTCTCATGTATTATTTTGTAAACGGCATACGAATTTATTACGGTCATATCAATCATCCTTGTAAATAGGCACCAGTACCATTTCTTGCCACGAATTACAATTGCATGTTCCTCCAAGAGCCAATCATGTTGATCGATCCAGCCCATATAATTTTTATAGGTATTTATAGCTTTAGAATGCCAAATATTTATTTTAACCTTTTTGAGTGGGCACCATCGTTTTACTTGTATTTGGGGTTGCACTGTGTCAAAATTACCGGCTATTGCGAAGCATTTATTGTCCTTCCATTTTACTACCAAAATTTTAGTTTTGTTGTCAAACTTTCTGTCAAAGTAACCTCCTTTCCTTTTTCTTTATTTCCTTATCAGAATTCAATGGGCACTTTTTTGTTTTCACTTCCCTTATAGTTCCTGATGCCTTGAAACCTTTATTTTATAGTGTAAACCATAACGAATAGAATAGTAAGTGTGATTACTTGCGTAGTTTTCTGGCGCATCCGCAAGATGTCACTGCGTGCGTTTTCGACCAGCGAGTCGCAGGTTTTTTAGTATTCGCTTACAAGGAAAAGGATGGAACGTTAACAGTAGTTTTAAAAATTCATTTTCAAACACGAGTTCTTTTTTTGTTCTTACTGTTTATTTGTTATTTAAAGGTAAACTCCACGGAAAAAATTCGAAAAGTTTATTTTTTTTTTTTTTTTGCATCCAGGGTAATATATCATTCAAAAATTTTCGATTTATCCTAATATTTTATTAATGGATATTTATAAGAGAAAAGGACGAGACACAAAAACCCTGGAATGCAATAAATAGTTAATAAATACAACTGAAAAATAAAATAATAATTAACAAATTATCATAACTTTAGGATAATTCTCTAATATTCTCTTTGCTTTTAGAGAATTATCCTTTTTTGCTTTGATAAAGGATAGGCTCTATCCGAAACGTCAGCTCTTTATTTGATTTTTTAGTTTTATTTTGATTATACTTATATATTTATTATTTTGTTATTTGTTAATTATTATTTTATTTTTCAGTTGTATTTATTAACTATTTAATATTTTATTAAGAAAAACGCCTCGATAGATTGAGCAATTCAAAAATTGGCCCTCTCGTCCCCTCAGGAGAACCAGCGGAACAAGAAGTCATTTCTAGCTTAGTCTTGATTCTAGCCTAGTTTCGATTCTACATAATGCAAGAGTTTGCTTGCCTTTTTACTATCAGAATGCCTTTAACTTGTTCTCTCTTTGGATGTGTAAATAAGAAATCCGAAAAAAACTTCACGTTTTATATATTTATACAATCGGAATCGATTAAGAAGCAGCGGATTACCTTTAGCCAGCGAAGACTGTATCCAAATGCGAACAGCATCGTGTGATCAGTTTATTTCGAAGCATCATGCTTTTTCTATAATCCTGCAGTTTTAAATTCATTGAAAATTAAAACGAAATTCATTGAAATTCGAATCTGATCCAACTTTAAAAGGGCCTAATTCTGTTGATCTTTACAACGACCGCGATAGTCAGACTTAAGGAATGAAGTAGGCCTATCTGCTGCCATAAGGTACGTGCACGAGTAAATATAACGAGTAAATTTTTTAAAATACGAGTAAAAATACTGTTTTAAATTGTAACAAACGATATGCAAATTACACTATTAACACATTAAAATAAGCTCATCACGTATAAATAGTGAAACAATAAAATATACGACAGAAACTGAACACGAAACGTGAAATATTCCCATTTGCAGCCAGCTAAAAAACGCCTCGAAGTTGGTCGAAATCGACAGCAGCGATCTTGTTTCGCACATACGCCGCTCGCCTGATTTTTAGCATTGCTTAATACGAGAGTAATCACACTTATTTATTCTATTCGCTATGGTGTAAACAAATAGCTCATGACTTGTAAAAAAAGTTATCCAAGAAAACTCTGTTTAGAGGGATCCTCAATGCACTGCAACATTTCCAATACAACCTTTGGTCCTAGTTGATTTTCCGCAATAAAGCGAAAAATTGTAGCATAACCGTCATTTCCACATATGTCCCAAAGTTTATATCCAAACCGTGTTGGTTTTCCTCTAATGATTTGCTTTATCGGATAGTGGCCATAGTAACGTACTATCATTCGATCAACTGACAAGTTTTCATGAAAAATTCCCCACTTGTGAAAATTTTTAGACAATGATTCCATCAAAGGCCGTATCTTGAATCCCCATAGTTACCTGACTCTGCTAAGTTATTGTTCTGAAAGTGAATAAAGTTTTTTATATCCATATATGTACAGAGTCGAATCACATTATTATGACCACCAGCTAATATCCCAAATAACCACCTTTAGCGCCCCGAACAGCAGCTAGACGGCGTGGGAGTGAGTCAATAAGATTCTGGTAGGTTTTTACTGGTAGCTGTTGACATGCAGACTGTAAAGCATCCCATAGCCGATGAAGGGTACACGGCGATTGTTCCAGAGCACGCACATGACGATCGAAGTGATCCCAAAGGGTCTGGGGAATTAGGGGGCCAAGATAGTACTTGAAGTCTTGGCCGTGTTCCTCCAACCACCCCCGACAATTGCAGCCGTATGACACTTCGCATTGTCTTTCTGGAACGTGCCATCGCCCTTTGGGAAGACAGTCGCCATGTATGGGTGTACTTGATCTACAATTATGGATAAATAACCGAATCGGTTGAGAAATCTGTGGGCCCAGACAATGCCATAAGAACACTCCCCTGATGCCTCAACTTCGTCACCTGCCTTATGCCTCAACTTCGTCACACAAATGCTCAATTGGATTGAGATCTTGTGATTGTGGCGGCCACCTAAGCAAGGCAAAAACCTCCTTGAGGCTGCATCACATTTTCCACAATATATGCTTCAGTCAATTCATGATTTCATCATAAGATTATCATTTGCTGTAATATAGAAATGAAAATCATTTTATTACGTCTTTCTTCATAGTTGATGAAAATTGATCGAGATAGTCTAAACCAGAAGAATAGATGAAGGTAGATTTAAGTCTAAACAAGAGCTCATACGGGCTTTTATGAGCTCTTGGTCTAAACCTACCTTCATCCGTTCTTGTCCAAACGTAGAGCACCTATCTCCGAAACTAACGGACGTACACGCGCCAAAATTGGAACGATTAACGGGCTGCGTGCTCCCAGGAAACCGTCCAAGTTGCGTGCAGTTAGGTGGCATAGGAGCCGAGTTGTGAACACCATGACGCGGCCGCCACCAGCCTGGATTCGTCCAACCATGGTTTCAGGATGCTTGTTCTCGGAAGTTTCTCGCCTCACCCGCCAACGGCCGTCAGTTCTGTGGAGCAGAAATCTTGACTCATCGGAGAAGGCAACTTTTTTCCAGTCAGAAGTGGTCCAGTTTCTATACTGTTGGGCAAATTGAAGCCGTTTTTGGCGATGAACCTTCGTCAGCATAGGTGCGGTGACTATCCATTTGCTGCGGAGGCCCATACGTAGCAGGGTCCTCTGTATTGTGGTTTTAGAGACATGTCTGGTAGCACCTTCGTTGGTTTGAGCGGTAATTTGGTCCACTGTAGCTCTTCGCTTGGCCTTCACACACCTTCGCACCCAACGTTCACCTCTCTCATCAATGGCACGTGGTGCTCCACAGTTCCCATACCGTCTATTCTGAACGGTCCCATTTTCCCAGTCATGGTACACTTTAACTACAGCAGCACGAGAACAGTTCACAAACTGCGCAGTTTCCAAAATACTGCCACCCTTGACCCGAAAGCCGATTATCATCCCTTTTCCAGATCTGATAAATCACGTTTCTTACCCATTGAAGCAAATGAGTGATATGTTTTTAACATAGCGGAAACCTATCTTATATAGTCACCTAACCAATTTCCAACACGTGACATAGTTCCTCGGCTGGGCAACCTCGAAGACAAACGTAGGGGGTGGTCATAATGATGTGACTCGACCCTGTATAGCTGCTCATGGGATCCTTTACGAGCTGACCAATAATCCTTTTGACTAGGTAATGTGTGGTAAGTCAAAATTTTTATAGGAAACTACTTTCAGGTCATAAAATGTACATTACAGAATAATAATATGAAAAAAAACTCTTTACCTCTACTTTAAATATATGTATTTATAACAAATCTGGCCGCAGCAGGTTCACATTCTTAAAACTTCAAGATGGCGATGCAAATTAAATGCGGGCCTTTCAGAAATCATGTGACCAGAGAACAAAAAATAAACCTTTATAAAAACGATTTTTAAGTGCTTTTTTCAAAATAATTTCTCAAAAAAATTTCTCGATTCCTGACAGCGTCTGCGTAGGGTGTTTCATCAGCTGACCGCGTGTGAGAAAGGATTCATTAATGGTGACATCAAAGTTTCAAAATGCGTTCGTCGGGAGCGCGAGGAACATAAAGAACATCCCCATTCACGTCCAAGTAATCCACAGATAAAGAATGCAAAGGAAGACACGTGCAAATTTTATTCGATAGTCAGGTGTTCAACAGCATTTTTCGCCGTCGTATCCACGCAGCCGGGCATCGTGCTCGATGTTCAAGACGACGAGTACCGCTCACTGCAGAAGCAGCCAGAATAGACACCAATGGAGCAAAGCCGTAAGACACTGAGAAGCATAATGGGCATATGTAGACTTCAGTGATGAATCCTACTTCTGTCTTAGTACGGTTGACGGTCGAGTACACGTGTGGCGACGAGTGGGTGAAAAGCTTCAACACACGTTTGATTCAACGCAACACAAGAGCTGCACTTGCTTTATACTGTGGGGCGCTATACAGCTCTCGGACTGCTCTACTTTTCATAGGAGTTATCTAACCAGCAATGATATGCATATCAGATGGTTAGGACCATCGTCATCCCCCTCATGGCTACCATCCAAGGTGGACTGTTCCAGCAGGACAATGCTCCTCCACACACAAGCCGTGCGACTGCGGCTGTTTAAGACTGTGGATATCTAGCATTGGCGGGCCAGATCACCGGTGGACCACACAGAGAGACAGATTCGTTGTCTTCCACAACCACCAAGAGATGTTGCCACCCTACGGAGGGATTTCGCTACAGAGGAATATTTCATGTCTTCTCGAAAACAAACAACTGTATGTGTCAAGTGATATTATTGCATTTTCCCGTCAAAAATAAGATCTGAAGATTCTTTCTGAAATCTGGTATTTTTACATTTTAAGCGAAAACAAACAAAAGTAGTATAAAATTCTTGTAAGTGGTGTGGCGTTATAAATGATGAAAATAGAATATTACACTTAGTTCAATGTAGTTTTTTGCAGGTTATAAAAATAAGATTCTACGAAATAAAAAGGGTAAAAAGAAAACTTATCGAATATCTTAAAGGTAAACTCCACGAAAAAAATCGACTTTATTTTATTTTATTTTTTTTTCATCATAACATTAATCCAGGTTAATAGAGTATATATCATTCAAAAACTTTCGATTTTTTTCTAATATTTTATTAAGAAAAATGCCTCGGAAAATTGAAAATTGGCCGTGGGATCTTCCATCCCTTCTCCAGATACACGGCGGAAGAAGGCGTCATTTCCTGCCGCGAGAACCTCGGGGAATTTCGTCGCCGAGATTGATTCTACATATCGTAAGATTTTGCTAACCTGTTTTATGTCGGAATGCCTTCAATTTGTTCTCTGTTTGGATGCGTAAATAGACAGTCAGATAGAAATTTCACGTTTCATAGATTTCCACAATTAGAATCCTGTAGATTAGTTTTTGACAGCGAGGGAACTGGTATCCAATTCCAAACAGCATCATGTGCTCAGTTCGAAGCGTCTTGCTTTATCTACGCATCCGACGTTATAAATTCAGTATCAATTCAAACAAGAAATTCGCTGAAACTAGATCACGTATAATGTGGAACTAGATGCTCTTCCAACTCTAAACGGGCCTGGCATTCTTCAAGAACAACGACCGCAACAGCACTCGTTAAACGCCGAAGGAATGAGGAGGTAAGCCTATCTGCTGTGTAAGGCACACGCCGCCCTAATATGCACACGCCGACGCGGCAAGCAGAAGATCCCGTTTCACGGTTTAATGCATAGGGCTGTATATCGCAGAAGTTGCAGTAGCATTTAATTCTGCTAACGGCCCTTGTATATCACTGTCACTGTTATCAAAATCGCAGTCGTCACTATCGGTCTTGTTTCATATCCATTGCGATGCCCAACTGACAACTAACCGATAGTGTCCAATGTGTGAGGTCATGATTTGAAACTCCTTCGCACTTCTTCGCAACTTGTGACGTAACAGTTGCCGAAACATGGCGTCAGTGTCGATAGCAGGGGGAGGGAAAAATGAAAGTTTTTTATATATTTTATCAGTTTTGAGTCCGAATTGAAAATTTTTATACATGTTACGTTGTTATTGAGACCCTCATCTTTCATTTAAAACAAAGTTGTTTTGAGTGTGGAGTTTACCTTTAAATTTTTATTTTAAGGAAAAGTACTAGCTTAAAAATTCATTCTGGTGAAGTTAAAAAGTGGACTACCATCCTACTTCCTAATGTGGCATCTGTTTAGAAGGGAAGAAGGCTCGAAAACTTCGGCTTCGGAATTTCAAATAGGCCGAGATAAATTATTAACCCTTTAATTCCCCCTGTATCTGCGCCAAACTTCCGCGAAATAAAATATAAACGTTTGCGCTCCCGTTAAGATTAAAGTTTGATATTGAAAGAAAAATAAGAACAGTTTTTTAAGACGACTAAGTTTACAGATGTGTAGAATGGTAACTGAACTTTATTAAACATCTTAAATTTAACCATTTAATTTTGATCTTAAGCACGTACATTAAAATATATATAAAATTCTACTTGAGAATTGATTACTCTCTCCAGTTTATTTATACGAGTAATTCCCATCAATGAAATGCAGTCTGGTGGTATTAAAATTTCTAAGTATTATGATAATTTCTTTTTAAATGTAAAGCATGTTACATGTAATTTTACAGCAGTCGTTAACAAACATAGAAAAACAATGGCAAACGACCTATGTAATAAATTGCCAAGAATGCTGGATCTGTCGAAGAACAGAACACTCATTTTTTATATGCAATTTCACTATTTTTTCACAGAATCATTAAAATAGGATAAAAATGCTGGACAAAAATATTTAATGAATTATTAAAGACGAACCATAACATTAATTTGGCTATTTTTCAGATGAGCTTACAGAGACTTTTTCCTTTTTCCTTAATAACTGCAAACTAGTATTTGTTCTCTTTTTATTGTCTTAAAAATATGGTATCAAATGTTGCAGTTTAGTGTGTTATAACTATCGGAAAATACAGGATGTAACAAAGCTTCATCACATTTCAATCGTAAATAGCTCGGCAACCGTTGGTCGCAGGTCCGTGAACCGCACACTATTTGAAAGAGGGGGAACGTCAAGTTTTTGTTCAATGCCGATAGAGGTCTCTAGCAGCGTTGCCAAGTTGGGGAATTCGTCCCTAGATCTAGGGGAAATTATTTTGTCTGGGGGATAATCTGGGGACAATTTTTTTGAGGGTAAAATCGGGGGACAAAAAATTTTGAACCTGGGATTTTTGGGGATGGCATTACTCATGGCTGGAAGCTGCCATCGTTCATCGCCACTGCAGTGCCACTGCCTGTCGAGTATCGCCACTCTGCGGTCACTGTCGCATGCCACCCACGATTGCCACGGACGGCACGTGGGCACGAAGAAAGGATTCATTTAGTTTACGCAAGCTTCATTGTTTTCTATCAACTTCTGCATTTAAATATCTCCTAGTTGTGATATGAACAGGCTACGTTTACATATTGATATATGTATAATCCGTATCTTTGTCCGCTTTATCATAGAACATGAGCTCGACGAAAAAAAATTATACTCAGAAATATTCGAAAGCGTGGGAAAAGCTTCCACAAATGCAAGGTGTTTTTCCTACCATACCTAATTACACACTTATCCAGTTGAATATCTCAAACATATAATTTTTGATTTGTTCCTGTTATTTTAGGATGGCGTTGCTCCTGACCCATCAGGGAATTTACAAAAGGCATTTTGTAATATTGCAACACGTTTTTAACTGCTCACAAGCGAGATCTGCTGAAACATGGAGCATCTCAGAAACATGTCGCCCGGGTGGAACGTGAAAGAGCTGCAAGATCATGCGGAACTTTACCATTCACAGTGTGCATACCAGATTCGCATAAAGAAGCGGACCTGAAGCAGAACATACTTCACTAAAATCAGTGGATCACCTTTCTGAACTCTTGCCATCATGAGTCGATAGAGAATCGGTTCTCAACAACATAAAGTTACACCGTACAAAATGTACAATGTTATTGAAGAATGTCATAAGTTCTTGCGTGCTTAAAGAACTTATTGAAGACATTGGTGAAAACCCTTATTCCACAATTATTGACGAAAGCACAGACTGAGAATTATAAGATATTTTTCTGAAAAGCAGGAGAAAATAATCACATTTTACCGGCAGTGCGATGCTGCAAGTTTAGTTAAGTGCTTTAAAGATCAGTTAGAAGAAGATGGATTAAACATCAATAATCTTGTTGGAATAGGGATAGACGGTACAAGTGTATTGGTAGGGGCACATAACTCCTTTTCTGCCCTTTTAAAGAAAGATTTACCTGATCTGGTAATAGTGAAATGCATTTGCCATTCCCTTCACTTATGCGCAGAATATGCCTGTGAGCAATTACCACGACAACTCGAATTTTTGGTGCGAGAAATCCGCTTGTGGTTTTCTCATAGTCCTAAAAGACTGATGAAGTACAAGGAGTTGTTCAACGCGATCCCAAAAAAATACGTGGCCTTGCTGGAACTAGGTGGTTATCCCGATATTCAGCGATTAACAATATTCTTGACCAATGGGATGAATTATCTTTGACATTTAAATTAGCTGCTAAAACGAAGTGATGCTATACAACAGAACAGCTTTATGAAAGTAAGAAATGTCCTGCTTTTAAGTCACATATGATATTTTTGAAATCGGTGTTGAAAAAAGTATGTGAGACAAATATGTTATTTCAGAGGGAGAATGTTGATCCGTTCAGAGTCTATGAAGACATTGTCTTGCTTTATAGAGGTCTATTACAAAAGACTGTAACACCATCTCGTATGCAGAGTGTTTCAGATGAAGAGCTGTTGTCTTTTGATTTTACTAACACGTAATGCACACTACAGGAATGCATTTTGGTTATGGCTTTGAAATGTGGACCTGAAATGCCAGATAACCTTTGCAACCTCCAAAAAGCTAGACTACTAAATCCAGCAATCGCAGCTTCAAAAAATAAACAGTCAATATCAGCAATTGCGGCTTCTTTCAAGTAATTCCATGGGTCTGTTGACATGATCTGTGAAGAGTACACAAATTTAAGCAACAAGACATGGGAAAATTTAGCAATACCAACACAGTAGCATTTTGGAATGAGGTGTTTCGTGAAAAGATTCTGCTGGAAATCCCAGATTCCAAAACATTTCAATGTTAGCAGAACTGTTCTTAACTCTGCCGATTTCCAATGCTATCGTTGAGAGGGCATTTTCCACGTATGCTATAGTTAAAAGCAAACTGCGAAACAGATTATCATTGGATGTTGTTCAGGCTATTATGTTTGTTAGATATCACTTATTGGTACATAATATTTCATGCTTTAAATTTAAGCCCACCACGGCGATGTTCAAATCAGATGGTGTATGATCATATAAATGTAGCGGGCAAATCCCATCCAGATCCAGAACTTGAAGATGCTTGTACCTTGTTTGACCTTGGTGATTAAAATAAGTTAATTGTGATTTTTAATTTTTTTCATAAATCTTTAATTTTTTTCATAATAAAGATAAAAGTTTCATGAAGGTTGAGATTTAAGGACAAACTATTGAATTTTGGGACTTTTTAGAAATTTCCTAGGGACAAAGTGGCTTGGGGACTTGGCAAGGCACCTGTGCACCTGGAAGACGTAGGGATGTCCCGTCAGTTACTGTCAAGATGGCGAACGCACAACACAAGCCTTTTTGCGGCCACATCAGATCCCCAGACCTCACTGTTAGTGACTCCTCCTTATGGGGATACGTAAAATACTAAAGCTCTAGATTAGTGACTCCTAATCTAGAGCTTTATAAATGACCGTATTTTTGTGCCCCCTTTCGGCAAATCTGAAGGAGCTAAAAACTTGAATAACAGGCGCCATTCATGAAGTGACTCCAGATATGCTTCAGCAGGTATGGGAGGAATTTGATTATCGGCTAGATGTATGCCGTGCAGCTGGAGGAGGACATACCGAGCACTTATAAACAAAGATTATTACAAACATTTCAATATGTCGCCCATCTCTGTTTCTTCATTTTTTGTAAAAAATATAGATTTTTGAAATGTGATGAACTTTTCTGTTACACCCTGTACAAATTGGCCAAATTATTATCAGTACTTCGTTGAGTCACCTTTTGCCTTCAATACTGCATTGACTCCACGTGATGTTGAAAGGTGATGCGAGGAATCTGACACCATGCATGATGAATAGCACTGTCCAATTTTGTGAGATTTGATGGTTTTGGAACCAGCTGCCTGATGGCTCTTCAATTTCGTCCCTCAAATTCTCAATTGGATTGAGATCTGGTGATTGTGGGAGCCATTTAAGCAAGGTAAAGTCTCTCTCATGTTCTTGAAACCACCCTTGCACAATACGAGCACCGTGGCATGGCGCACTGTCTTGTTGGAAGAAGTTATCTCCATTGGGATGCGCCTTCAACACGATAGGATGAACTTGATCAGAAATGATACTTAAAGGTAAACTCCACACTCAAAACAACTTTGTTTAAAATGAAAGATGAAGGTTAGGTTAGGTTATAAAAATTTTCAATTCGAACTCAAAATTGATAAAATATATATAAAAAAAAAACTTCCCCCCCCCCCCGGTCGACACTGACGCCACTTTTCAGCATCCGTGACGTCAGAAGTTGCCGAGAGCTGCGAAGGAGTTTCGAAATCGTGACGTCATACATTGGACGCTATTGCAGGCGCCGCTATCAGTAAATTGTCAGGGCAGTGCAGGCATCGCCATCAGTTCTCCCGCTTACGAATATGAACTACGAATATGAAAACAAGACCGACAGTGACGATAGAGATTTTGATAACAGTGACAGCGATGTAGAAGGGCTGTTAGAAGAATTAAATGCTACGGAAACTTCTGCGATATACAGCCCTATGTATTAAACCGTGAAATGGGATCTTCTGCTTGCTGTGTCGGCGTGTGCACATTAGGGCGGCGTGTGCCTTACACAGCAGATAGGCTTACGTCCTTATTCCTTCGATGTTTAACGAGTGCTGTTGTGGTCGTTGTTCTTGAAGAACGCCAGGCCCGTTTAGAGTTGGAAGAGCATCTAGTTCCACCTTATACGTGATCTAGTTTCAGCGAATTTCTTGTTTGAATTGATACTGAATTTATAACGGCGGATGCGTAGACAAAGCAAGAAGCTTCAAAATGAGCTGAACACACGATGCTGTTTGGAGTTGGATAGCAGTTCCCTCGCTGTCAAAAACTAATCCACTGTTTTTTAATCGCTTCCGATTGTGGAAATCTATGAAACGTGAAATTTCTATCCGACACATCCAAACAGAGAACAAATTGAAGGTATTCCGACATAAAACAGGTTAGCAAAATTTTAACGATATGTTGAAAGCGACTAGAATCTCGGCGACGAAATTCTCCGAGGTTCTCGCGGCAGGAAATGACGCTTTGTTCCGTCGTGCTCTCTGGAGAAGGGAATGGAAGATCACACGCCAATTTTCAATTTCCCGAGACATTTTTCTTAATAAACAATTAGGAAAAATCGAAAATTTTTGAATGATATATACTCTATTAACCTGGATTAATGTTATGATACAAAAAAAAATAAAGTCGATTTTTTCCGTGGAGTTTACCTTTAAGTATTTTGTGCTATTCAGACGTTGTTCCACACGAATTAAAGGGCCCGAATCATGCCAGGAAAACATGGCCCAAACCATACCAGCTTGAAGGGTTGTACTCATGCTTTCGTGCTGTTTCCTCCAAATTCTCACTCTGCCATCTGCAAGTTGCAACTGGAAACGTGATTCATCGGACCACACTTTTTTTCCAATGCTCGACTGTCCAATCCTTGTGTTCCTGTGAATTGGAGACAGCAAAAGTGTTCGAAGAGGCTTTCGGCTTCCATATCCCATACGATGCGGTGTACGGCGAACAGTGCGTTCAGAGATCATTTAAGAGGATCCCTGAGGAAAATCTGCAGTAATTTGATGCATTGTTGCCCTTCTGTTGTCTTGTACCAGTCTTGCCAGTCTCCGTTCTGCCCGAGCATTGACTAGTCGCTGATGCCACAACTCGCACGTTCAAACCCAGTTTTGTGGGTGACAGTCCAGTCTTTAAACACTGAACAACAGCTGTTCTTGAACATTTAACGAATGCAGGTGCTTTGCTGATACTCGTTCCATGGCTCCGAGCTAACCCATATCTTCAGAAACAAATCACTTCTACTGTCGTGGTAAACAACCTGCTTCCCTTTTTATAATGATCTGGCCCTCTAGCAAATTCAGCGCTAAAATATAGCTAATTTGCATATAAACGTCAGGTGATCATAATCTGACCACTTGACCACTCAGTATACAGGATGTTTACTAAACATATGACAAAAATTCAAGGAATGATTTTGTAGGTTATTTTAAGAATCTTTTATCCTTTGATGGTTTTCGGAATGCCGCTTTGTTTGATATAATCCGATAAAGGTTTTTAGAGAAAAAAAACACTACTAATATCTTTTAATAAAATTCTAATTATTACTAACTGGTGTTATTCTGCACTTACACCTTAGATTTTTTTCTTTGGGTCCATCTGAAGTCGTTAGTTTACGCTACTCCAGTGGAAAATGTAGATTTGAGAAAACGAATAGTTGAGAAAACGATTAGTTGGGATAAGAAATAACTCTGGTGTTTTTGAAAGAGTTCGGCAGTCAATGAGAAGAAGACTGGTTTCATGCATCGTGGCTGGTAATAGTCATTTTTAGCTGTTATTGTAAAGGGTGGGCCATAAGTCCCTTACCACCCTTTGTACAATTCGCGTTTGTGGAAATTGACGGACAACTGCCATGGGGGGGGGGGGAGGACATATTAGGCCTAGGGAGGAAGTCGTATGGTACAGGTGACCGGGACGGCGGTCATCTTACAGCCACCATCTTGGATGCACCGTAGGGTTTTAAATGGGAAGGGGGTCATGGGGCACATGATTTCGGGCTAGAATTTCCCAAGGAAAATAATGGTGCAGTCAGTTTGTTCATATCTTAATTTGTTCAACAGTTACAGGCATTCCAAATGGCGATTCTCACTGTTACATATGGTGCTCCACGTGAGCCCCCTTCTGTGCTACGCACGTGTGCAGTCGTTCCACCCAATTATCCAGCCCTTAGCAGTGTGTCCGGTGAGGTTTCCGCACAGGCTGCAAAGATCCGTTGCTCCAGGTGTCCAAGATTCCGGATCTTCTCGGCGTAGACATTTGTCTTGAGATGACCCCACAGATAAAATTCTTATCAACTCTGTCCTCTCCTCTGTGGTTAGTAGCATGCTTTAGCATCTGCAACAAAGGGCAAATAACAGTGAGAATCGCCTGTAATTGTTGACTTCCCCTAAGCCTAATATGGCCCCACATGGGATTGTCCGTCAATTTCCACAAATACGAATTGTACAAGGGGTGGTAAGGGACTTATGGCCCAGTCTATAGATTAAAAAGTTTTACATGCAATATTAGGTAATAAAAGACTGTTTTTGTCGAAAAACCTTTGTCGCCTTGTATCGTCGAAACAAAGCCGCATTCCGAAAAATCTTCAAAAGACAGAAGATTCTTAAAATAATCCAAAGAATTACCACTGTATTTGCTGATGATAATATATTTAATTATATAAGTTTTTTTTACCTTGACACCGTTAATAATTTTGCCGAGCTTATTACCTAAAGATCTTGATAGTTTGATTACATTTAATGATATGCTACACAAGATCTGTACTTTTTTATTAATAAGGAAAAGCCTAAATTAAAGAAATTAATTTGGAGTTTTAACAAAATTATATTAAGTCCAATTCATAATGGTGATCGAGTTATTGGTGATCTTATTAATTATGAAAGAATAAAAAAAAACCACGCCTCAACATATGTTTTATTAGTGATTGGTAATCTTTACTGGGGATTTTTTTCTTTAATGGATTTCTGTCATATCTTACGGAAATAAATTTTATTTAAGATATATTTCCAATCAAGTATCACCTATAGATTACTAAATGGACGTACAGGTGTGGGTTGACAAAAAGAAACAAACGTTAATGATTAAAAATTATAAAGAAACCATGCTGTAACGATTCAATTTCTTGTTTTTATTCGCAAGTCAGATCACTTCTGGGAATTCACTGAATTACGTGGTGGCCTAGCTTTCTACTTTGGCCCAATAAATAATAATATATGAAGTACAATCTTAAAAATTTTACTTTTGACTTTTGGAGAACTGTCACATGTATTTAAGCTAAGATTTGGAGTAGCGCAGTGGAATTTAAATAACATGCAACAGCGCACAATATAGTGTAAACAAAGATAAAGTTTATTGTAAATAAAGCAAAAGTATTAAAGATTAAAGAGGAGTCAAATGGGCACCTCTTTGCAAAAATAATTATGAACACTAATCACAAAAATGCAATTAAATGATGGTTTAACCTAAATACAAACAGGTTAACTTTACCTGCACCTCAGTGCAAGACAAACCTATATCTAAAGATTAAAACTTACAAACAAGCTAAATCTTCAAGGCACGCTTGTCCTATCGGTAAGTTACCTCATAGGCTTAAGCCTAAACCCTTACATTATAAATCAGCTAGTAACCTAACTAAAGCTCACAAGCTAAACAAATGAATACGACAATTAAATGTCTAAACGAGCAAAAACTGTAATTACCAAATTCACCTAAAAGTAAATTACATCAAAGGCTCTAATGTAAGCCTTTACAATTATAATTAAGCTAGTAACCTAACCAAAGCTTACAAGCTAAGCAATTGAATACGACAATTGATGTCTAAACTGTAAATACCAAATTCATCTAAAAGTAAATTACATCAAAGGCTCCAACGTAAGCCTTTACAATTATAACTCAGTCATTAACCCAAAACAAAGCTTAAGAGCTAAACAAAAGCACACAAAGCTACAAGTATAAATGACTTCAAAAGGAATATTGCCATACAGAAAAATTTAAGCAGCTGAGCTGTTAAATCAAAGAACAATAGCCTATTAGCCAAAAGTTAAATTGCTTAATACTAGACAAATGAAATAGGTCAAAATAGAAATAGCAACTTAGCTGGGTCGGTATCTGAACACTTTAAAGTTGGCAAACCTACAGCTTAAACATTCTAAGCAAATAGAACACATTAAAGCATACAAAGGCTTAAACTAATTACGTCTAGCAAAAACCAACTGAAACAGATATAGTAATTTACAGTGAACATTTACATGAATTTCGCTGTAACACAATAGTATACGATAACACAAACGGCGCATTCGCGTACTAAAAGTTCCAATTGCGAGGGCCAGAACTAGTTAAATGAATTTCATCACAAAAGTCACTATCGGTAAAAGTTCTACAGTCAGGGGGAGTCCATTATCATAAAAATTACAAACAAGATAGTCACTAAAGCACACAATAATTAATGTTATTATTTTCCAGTTCGGGGATTCAAAGTCACAAACGACCTGCGGTAGAAGACATAGAAATTAAAATCACAAAACAGACTGTGCTAACTTATTAACACTAAAAGCACAGACAGGCATAATGGGCTATTACGTGACTTAACATTAGGATAAGATTTGCACATGAGGAAGGAGGCACTTCACTTGGGCATGATTATTACGAAGCCAAAATCGTTCGTGAAATAGGCTCGCATCCCGTTGGGCCAAAGACCACACACCGACGAGCACACACATACGTCACGGCGACTTATCTCAGGGAAGGCTCTCTTAACTAATACGGCCGCACAGCCTACAATAAACGATACACTCACCAAGCCGAATCCACGGTCGGCGGCTGAAACACTCGGTGAACGTAGAAGCAAGCTGAGCACCGGCGACGTGCGCCCTTCACGTTGCGGGCTCTCGTATTCTGCGTCGGAATAATTCTCCGCCAAACGAGCTTCTCCGCATGGCAGTGTCACACACAACGAAGCGCACTTCGACTCCGTAGCCGTATCCGTCGCAGACGCTTGAGGACGAACCCTCTCCTTCGGCGAATCGGTCACCAAACCGTCCCGATGCCTCGTGTCGTTCGTGGCCAGGAGATTCCTTATCCTCAAACGTCCATCGGTCGTCGCCAAACTCCTTCTGTCTCTCTCACCGTGCTCTCGCTTCGAGCCCGCACTCGAGAGCGTCGCTCCTCCCTCATTGGCTCCTGCGTTATGATGTTGTGGCGGATGATGACGACGTCGATTCCGTTTTCGCTCCGAATTATAAAACACTCTAGAGCGAAAACGATCGACTATGTCACCGGAATTATTAATATTATTAAAATTCCGTGACAAGAACAAGAAATAGGCAAAAATGCAGTCAGGATAAATTGTAAAATATTGAAAACTCTTCGAATTATGATCGTTTGTATTCCTGTGAAGTTTAAATTTTCCTCGGGAAACTTTATCTCACCACGAAAAAAAATTGAGAACGTACTCTAGCTTAAAGTTGGGGGGGGGGGGGGAGGTTATATAAATATTTCATTAAACAGTAACTATTTGTGAGATATATATATTAAAATGTGTGATTTAGATCATAAAATAATAATTACACAAACTATCTCGCTCTGCTTTTCTCTTACAGTTTTGCTTTAACAATAATAAAATGCAGAAAAAGCGTTTTCAAAATACACAATCTTTTGCATTACATTTGCGTATTTTCTAAATCTCGAAAATAATTCACGTTTTACCATAAAATGGTGTTATATTTTAGATAAGTTGGTTTGTGTCTTCTTCTTGTTTTTCATGTAGCAGTGATAATAAAATACAATTTAGAATGTAGCACCGTAATTGCATCTGCTCTTGTGACGTTTCTTAACTAAATTATTCCGCTGAGAACCAATAAAAAGGGAGTTGGATGTTCGGGCGCAGAGAAGCCGCCTTCAAATTAAATTTTTCTCTAATTGAAATATCACGTTCATTAGAATTAGCAAGATAAGTTAAAGGAGTTGTCATTTCAGATTAGAAGAGCTTTGAGGGAATTATTTTATTATCTTTATCACTGTAAACTCTAGACATGAACATTAATTATCCTTCGCTCTTTTTTTCTTTACCTTTTAATTTTTATTCATGTTGCATTCAAGATGCGCAGCTGTGCGCATTTATTATTGCGAAGCATCGCAGCAAGTGCAAATTCCGCTGCCGTCTTCCATTGCGGAGACAACCAGAGAGTTGTAACTTAGTTTGTTTCATTAGTTTTCTTCTTCTAATCCCCCTTCATTTCTTTTCTACTTCCGCCTTCGTAATCTTGATGTATTATTTGCACTAAATTTACACACGGCTTTCTCCTTAACAAACCTGGATAAGCCGTTGTAATGATGGGTTCTGTCAGTTCGTTTTTCTTTACTACTATTATTATAGATGTTAATAATAGAGTATAACCAGAAGAATTAAAGTTTACTGTTTTAAAGACATCTCCTTTTAAAGATAGAATACATACAATTAAGTATATCCTCAAAGCACAATCACCAAGATTTCCAAAATTCCATTAAAAAATTGGTCAGCCCGTTCCAAAATTTTGAAACAATAACTTAGACTATCTCTAAAAGCATCGATGGAACCGCCATGTTGCATGAATTTTTTGTTTTATTTAAATTGAAGTAATTTTAATAAGTTTTAACGTTTTTATTTAATAAACTTTAAATTCAAAGCTTTTTAAAAATTATTTATTAAAACAAAAATATTGGCAACTTCATTTTAAGTGCCCAACCTTTTGCGCCACCCTGTATAAGCTAGCGAAAAGAAATGCAAATAAAATTTTAATAAAATACTTATTTGTTTTAAATCTTCCCAGTGTAATGTTGAATTATGTTATAACGGAAAATAAATAGCGAATCTGATAAAAGCTAAAAGTTGGTCTTAACGAATCGATTCAGAAACATAATTATCGTTAATGTTGCTTTGGAAATTTCTTGTCATATGTCTAATTATGTGAAAAGACCTTTTTCGTGTTGCTTGCTAATTTAAACTCCCCACCATCGTGTTCTTCGTCGCGTGAATGTTTCCAAAGAAAGTCCAGAGCTAACACATTCAGCTAATTACAACAATTAACTTTGACAAGGTTGATCACAACTGCTTGAAGTTAATGCTCCTCTTTTTTTTATGTGGGGCAAAACAATTGCATGTTGGCAACTTACACAAGATTTAAAATCATTATTAAAAGTTTTTACAAGTAGAAAATATAGAAATAAAAAAAACAACATAAAACGTTTGATTTTCGCATAAGTTCATTTGATCAAAAGAGAATCGAAAAATTTTAAAGTTACGTTCTCTCGGAAAGCAATTAGAAGCTTTAGCACTTCTTTAAAAATAATTTTCTTTTAACGCTCAGGGTTGCGATTCGACTCATCATTTGAAGTCAATTTCTTGTCTCCTAACAGCTATTTTCTTATCGATTGTTACGCCAGATTAGAAAATTCATGAATCTGTATTCGTTGAAACAGAACCGTCGAAATTTAAAGCAGAGTTATTAACCGACTTCAAAAAGGAGGTTATCAATTCGATGCGTATGTATGTAATATTGTTGGAATTGCACAATATTCATATATGTTAGTCTATGTGGACTTCTAAACATGTATGCCAAAGTTCATAAGTACGTATGTATGTAAGTTTGTTCACGTGTTTCTCAGAAACTAGAAATCGAATTGCAATAATTCTTTTTTTATTGGATTAAGTATCTTTCAACTTACAAGGGAATCCCTCGAACATGTATGTCACAGATTTCCACCAAATTGAAATATGTTACTCATCTGGAGCTACTATAGATGCTTGCAAAATAAGAGAGTGCAAAATTGTGTTTCTTTCAAAATAAACAAGGACTCCATAACCGCGAAAACGAAAAAATTTCAGCATACAAGGACTCACTATTAAAGCGGTTAGGCTATGTGGGGTTCCCTTGTTAGGGATAAATCCAAGTTTCATCAAAATCGGTTCAGTAGTTTTCAAGATATGGGCTGATATAGCTAGGCGATAGTGAAAATTTCATTAAAGTCGGTTATTTTATACGTTGTTTAATCTTGTTTTTCTACGAGGGTTGTAATAAAGTGGCAGCAACATGCGTACAAAATGCAAAGTCCTTAAATTTACTAGGATTAAATAATTGCATTTCTTCACTGTAATATGTTATCATGGTCTGCACCTGTTTGCAAATTTTTGGGAGCCGCTAACGTTCATGTATTCTCAAATATGAATTTTTCGAAAAAAAAAAAAAAGTCTTTTTGAAAGTCTTGAATAACGATGTTTTACAAATCAGAATTTATTAATATAGAAAAAATAATTATATCATCTTTGCACAATGTTTGAGGTATTGTAACATCAATAGGTCTATCACGTGATCATGCGCACTAGATATAATGATGTTTTGTTTCGTCAACGTGCTGTCATTGAATACCTTATTAAAGAAGAAATCTCCGCTGCTGAAATTCACCAGATTTCAGCGTGCTATCAATGTTAGAAAATGGGTGAAACATTTCAAAGATGGAAACACGTGCATCCAACTTCTGCCTCGTAGAGGTCGGCCTCGAGCTGCCTCTACTGAAACCAAGAAGGAAAGGATTGACGTCATCGTTAACGAAGACAGACGTGTCACAATATCTGAAATCGCAGCAAAACTTATAATAGGACACAGTGTCTTGGTCAGCTGGAAGGGAGTTCTATATTGGCACGGAATTTTCAAGTTGGCAGAACTAAGGGAAAAATGCGTGCAGCGAAATAAATATTATGTTGAAAGGTGAAGAAAAGTTTGTAGATTAAGATGATACACTTGTCTTTTTTTGTATCAAGTACCATGCGAGGTAACATTTTCTGATCTTATTAACGGCACAAATGTGGCATCTTCGTCGTTTTGACATGTTTTCTTGTGGGTTGTTAGCAGAACAGATTCTCTTGTAGTTTCCAAAATCCATTAAATTAATGAACGCACTTCTCATATGGTAAATAATTCACTTGAGAACATCAAAACAATTCTGATTTGTAAGATACTGTTGCTCATGGCTTTCCGAAATATTTATATCCGCGAAAGATGTTTCAGCATTTCCCATTGCCATCTGCCGACCCATAAATACTGCTCCTGAAATCATCGTTAACTACAATGGGTTAATCCAAAACTTAGCTTTTATAGCTTCCATTATAGTTTCCTTTCCTTTTATAACTTCCATTTTATTCGCAAATCAAACTTGCTTTTGTGAGGATGTGCCAAACAACTTTAGCATTGTAAGAGTGTTTTTAGACAAGTTTCCTGAGCCAACAGAAATTGTTCTATTCTTTTGAACATATTTTATTTATGCTACTTTAGAGCATTACTCCTTAACATGTGACTTCTTCGACTTGTCGCATTTACAGTGAATGTAAGGAATGCATTGGGTAACGAGAGAGGATTAACTTGTAGCTTCTATTTAAGGTCACCTTTAATTCTTGGTAACCTATAAAAAATATAATTAATTAAATAAACAAATAAATAATAAATAAATAATACAATAACTCAAGAATGGGCAATGAGGGTTTATTTTACGCCACACCTCAGATGTTTAAATTATTGATGAAAATAGCGCTGATGGCGCTAACCAATTGTCCCACCGTGGACATGGAAATTACGCTATCTGCATGTCCTTTGGGCTGATTAGGGAAGTTACCTCGTTAACAGGTTGGGAATATCTTGCCTAATGGCGTAATATTCATTAAAGAATACTTCAAGAATGGTCAATAAGGGTTTATCCTAAGCCACATCTCAGATGTTTAAATTATTTATGAAAATAGGAAAGAAAAATCCCACAGCCTGGATCCGAACCAGGAACATTCACAGAAAAACTCAGTTGTCTTAATGGCAGCATCTGATGGAGCGTTGTCACGATGTTTCGGATGCTTCTCCCTCCATTTTTCTAGAAGTTTTGGCACTCTTCTGTAATTGTCTTTTTGTTTTCAAGCACAATAGTGCACGCATGTCCAGTGGAATAGAAGAAAGTTGCCATCGTCATCTTCCCAGCAGTCTCAGAACGTTTGCATTTCTGTGTTGGTCCTTGCCCTCTGAGGAGCCACTGTTTGGATTGTTCCTTAGTTTCGGAGTCGTAATATTTCGTCACCTGTGCAGATTCGTTGACGTTTTAATGCCTCGTTGTTAAATCGTTCGATTATTTCTTGGCAGCACTGCGCTAAGGCTGCTTTCTGCTCTTGGATCAAGAAATGAGGGATCCATCGTGATAAAGCTTTCCTGATTTGTTTTAAGCGCTGAAAATCCGATGCCCAGGCTTGCCTCAATCAACGAATAGGTTATACCCGATTGTCATTTGCGATGATATCCGACACAGCACGGGATGTTTTCCGGCATAACTTTATCCGCTGGCCGTCCAGTGCGAAGTTCGTTTTCAAGTGACCGTCTTCCCCTCTTGAACTAGCGATACCAGGACGAAACTGTGGCTTTACACAGAGCTCTGCCAGAAAATTTCTGTTGTAAAGTTTCAAAACAAACCAACGTTTCTCACCTTTGGAATAATCATAGAAAAGATAGCACATCATGCCTGCTGATTCAGCTCTATTGTCTTTTACGTCTGTCTGCTAGTGCGCGAGGTTTAGAATTGTGCCACGCGAAAACAATGGAACGTGGCACGCTCAAGTCTTGCACGTGACCATATGATAGAGTGAAATTCTTGGAGAAAGTCAAACAAATTTGGTGGGATGCATGTAGCGTTCCTGGGTAAAAACTTTTACAGTTCCCTCGTACATAAGAAAGATTTTGTAGTAACATTTGAGTATTAACAACTTTTCTTGACGCTTCACAAAACTATGATAGACATAATAAAAAACATTGACATAAGTATTTATGCCTCAGTTTTGGATTTGAATATCCTCGTCTTGTATAAATGCCCTTATTGTTGTACAATCATTATTGAATTATTTTCATAGAATTTTAATGAACTTTCTTTCTTAGAAGCACTTTGAGAGCGATACTATAAAGTCTCTGATATTTCTCAAATTATTTTGAAAATTAATCTACTAATGAATCAGCTAAAGTTTCATATTTCCTTTTTAAAATCTAGACACATCTTTGTTTATTTTTATTGAAGCTTCAAAACTTATTTTATGAAACACGATATTCATCGTCTGACAGTCAACGAAGCCAGTTTAGAAGACAAATGGGCTTCTTTTTATTTTCAATTTCGAAATAATTTATCCTTTTTCCAGGTTGTCTCTTGTATACGGTAAATAAGCTTTAAACACTCAGTATCTCATATTATTTGAAGGATAAAATGAAAAAAATTGTTGGAGAGGTACAGCAAAGGAGGGGGGAGGAAAGGCTGCTTAAAGGCGAAAGGCTCTCTACTGTCGTTCCACTCAGCCGCCAAAATTCGAATATTCATGAAACATTCCACTGGTGACTGGAATAAATTAAGATTGAGCTCTTTATTATCATAAAATGGATAAATAATTCAAGGTGCGCGAAAAGTTTAAAATTAAATAAGATGCTGTGCATTTTCTTTTGTGGATGTCCTGACGATATAATCCGGCGGCGAAGGAAGTGTCATGCTTTGCTTGTCACCTGAGAGTGAATAATGAACGGCCACCACAATAAAATGTCATAGCGTATAACGTGTCGCTTCATTCACTGAAAAGACATACTTGATAGATGTCAAGAAGACAAGAAGGCCTTTTATATTAAAAGTTTTTGATCTTTTGCAGTAAACAGAAAGCCAATTAAAAATTTATGAAAGAAGACGGGCCTAGATACACTTGTCTCTCTTTTTTTTTAATGTAATAGAAAGTCTTTGGCATCTTTAGATTCTTTATAAGTTATTTTTTGTTGCCGTTGCTACTCTATTATCTTTTGACATGTTTTCAAAACTAAATCCCATTGTTGTTCATATATCTCATTCGAGATAATAACATAGCGATCAAAATGCCAATATTCGAACCGCCTGTCATTTTCTTTGTGAAGTTCAATAAAAAACGAGATATCTTGTCTCTTTATCTTTTTATTTTTTTTAAATTTAAGAATAAATGTTTCGTATATCCTTTATAAAGGTAATCACTTAGTAAAAATAATCTATTTCAGTCTACTATTATCGACAGGCTGCCGCTGGATAAATTAGAACGTTTATAATTACAGAGAAAACTCATCTTCTAACTATTGAAGAGCTCGGTATTGACTTTTTAAAATAGCTATTACAGCAATAGACTCATGACTTAATGTGGTTTTGCGTTTCTTTTACTCTTTGAAAGTTTTGTGCAATTATTTAACCAACGAGTGTTAAAACTTCTGTAGGTTTAATCTGTATACTAGAATTGTGCAATTTTGTATGTTGTAATATTATATTAAAACAATCCGACTTGCCAAGAAATAGTAAAAAAAATCATTCAATGAAGAATTTAGAGAATTTCTAAATTATGTTTTACCTAAATATTCTGGATGCCACCCAACAAGTAAAAAGATAAATTGAATCTGAAGTTATTTGTTGACCTTTACTTTAGACCATTGGGGGAAGACACACATGCTACATTTGGTGTCTTCGTATAATTTATTTGGCACTCCGCCAGAAACGTTTCTTCACCGCTACGTTAAAGTGTACTTAATTTTCGAGTGATCAGATTTCTGTCGAAAACATTTTAAGTTTTCTTTTAATTCCAGTTGACTTAAAAATATTTTTTTTACCAAAGAGAATATTATTTATGCGTTTGCAAAGCTCAGTTAAGAGTTGTTGGACACACTCTTTTCCGGAGATTTATGCAAGTTTTTGCCATTGAGGATTATGTAATTCATATGCATGAGTTCAAGAGAAATATTTGTTATATTACATTTTTTATGTAAACATTGAACGGTGGAGAGAATAAATTACGAATTTTTCTTTCCACCCGAAGCGAATTTAAGAACACCCTATGCCAGCACATTAACGAAGCCCTAGACAGCCATCATTTACACTTCTTTTTCCGCCTGTCGATTCAGCACAACGAAGGAAATTAAATCTTCATCAAGTATGATAAATTGCAACTTAAATTTTTTTTCTTTTTAATTGCTGATACATATTATTTGAGTGCAATCCTAGCCAAGATATCTTGATTCAAGAAAAACAGTTGCAGACAACTCCAGTAGCATTTTTTGAAAATTGGGTAGGGCCTGCTTTTGAATTACACAATTATATTGATGGTTAAGTTAAATAAAAGAGGTTACTTCCATATCTCTGTCAAATAGCTATTTCTTCCGTTATCTATCTAGTGAAGCTTCATATCTACTTATGCTTCTTTTTAAATTATGAAGAGAAAATTTTCCCACTAAATTTTTTTTTTTTTATTTTTGTTAAAAACTGATGATGTGATTAATCTCGTCAGATTTCTGTTGTAAATAATCTTATATTTTAAATTCATTAAAAGAAAATAAAGAAAGAAAGAAATATGAGACAAAAAAAATTAAACCGCCTTGAATGAAATTTACTAAGCTACGTTATGTTATTTTTTTAATGAATTATGCTCTCTAAGTTTGTTTATAAATTGCATGGGATAATAACTGTGCATAAATTAATTTAACGAAAATGTACTTCAGTCTTGCGATACCTCTTGTTTACAGTATTGTGAGCACACCTTAGGATTTCGCTTATTCGTACGATTTCCTAAACGCATTGTTAAACATAGGATGGATTTTGGACGTCTGTACGTGATCTTGAAAGCTGCAGTCGCGATAAATCGGGACGGAGCTTTTACCCAGCACACACAGGTCGTAAAAAGGAAATCTGAAAGACCCCCTCTCTTTCAGGATTGGCTCGTGATAAGAGATTTAAAGATAAGAGATGCAAACTGGAAAATGAAACTCAGAATCGAAATGGTTAAAGAACTTCATACATAGGGATTAACTTTAAAAACTGAAAAATTTAACTTTGTAACTGAAATGATAATTTTCTGTATACAACTAAATTTATAACTTTATTGTTGGTTTAATTTCGTATTTATTATTAAATATAATAATTTTATAGTGCATGTTTAAATTATTGTATGTAGCTGAATATTTTCATAAGTATTTGATAAGCATTGATAATGTTTGTAATTATATAATAAAGAATTAGTGTGAGAAATTAGGAACCAACTAAGCACACATTGTGCAAATTACGTTGAAATGAATTAGCATTGCATTAATTAAAGCTTAGGGACACTTTTAAATTGCAAACACGTCTTATACGACTTGAGTATAATTCTTAAATGAGAGTCCGAATATCCGACATTTCTTGTACACATTGCATGATTCTTGTTGAGGCAAGAATCATCTTTTCCATCAAATCCCGTTTTCTATTGGATGAATGCTGACAGAATTTTGAATTTTGAATTAAGTATCTTCTGAGCATTGTAAAAATTGCTTTATCAAGCCGAAAGGTGATGTTATCGAAATAAGTGGTCGGCTTGGTGGCCGAAAGCGCTGGGATTCATGTATCAGTGAATCTTGAGACCGTAGAGTTTCGTGTTTAAAAGGGGGCAGCATGGATTTTTGTGTTTGTCCTTTACTAACCATGCGGAAGGCAATGGAAAACCACCGCATTAATTATTCCTTGCTCACCAGGAATGTTATCTACTGGTGAAAATCCTCCGAAATAGAGAAAACACTGAAGAAGATAAGTAATTATCCAGTAGGACGAGTAGTTATTTAGAAAAAAAAAGCATATTTAGGCATGCAAAAAAGACATAATCCTTCATCGCACTAGCTTGTGGTGAATCAATCCTAGCACAAAAGCTTAAAATTGTTTACGGCAAGTATAATTCGCCCAAACAAATTTTCATATTTTTGTTGCGAAAATAACGCAACACCCTTCGTTCGTTTATAACTCACATGGCAGCCATACAATTGCTGTGCCACATTGATCAACCATTCATGTTACAGAACACTGCATTATTTTTGCTGCGGCGGGGACACTGGTCCTCCCTTTCCTATCTTCATAATCATATCCTGAGATTGATATTACAGTAGTTGAATCTTCATGTTACTTTCTAAGAATTGCAATGACCCTGAAAAAATATTCCAAAAACGGATTACGCCTGCTAAGAATGCGAAGAATCATATTTAGAATGTTACCAACACAATGAGACAATTGTGTGCATGTGTATGTGTCATTTCGCAGTTTTTTCATTCCTTCTCATGCCCCATCTACTAATACATGTCAATTTACATGAAAAGAAATTTGAAAAATAACTGTAACTAGAGGGGAGGTTAATGATTTTATATTTGAACATTTAAAATAAATGTTAAACACAGGGTGAGGCAGCGTTCATAGTAGGATATTAAAAGCACACCATTAGGATGTAAATGTAATTTATTTATTATCTCATATGTTAGTTAATAGTTAAAGGTATGCCATTTACATATGTGTTAGTCATTGACCATTGCGTGGATTACTTTTTGAATATGACTCCTGTCAAATGATGCCCCCTCTGCACAACACATTCATCTAGACGGCGTTGGAAGCTTTCCATAACTCGGGGTAACGTATTCCCTGGGACATTGCCCAGGGCTGTTCTGATGCGATCCTTCAACTCAGGAATGGTGGCACAACGTGTTCGGAAAACTTCTTGCTTGAGGTAGCCCCAAAGGAAAATGTCTGCACATGAAAGATCAGGTGATCGAGGCGGCCAGGAGATGTCACCATAACGAGAAATTACTCTCCCCGGAAAGGTCTGTCTCAAGAAAGCTCTGCAAATTCTGGCTGTATGCGAGATCGCTTCGTCTTGTTGAAACCACAATTGGTCGATATCCACATTCAACATTTATTCCAATAATCATTATTCCAACGCCACTTAGGGGACATCATTTGACATGACTCATATTCAAACATTAATTAACCCAATCAAATATTGACTTACAAATTAACAAATGGCATACTTGCAACTACTATTTGACATAAAGAGCAATAAATCAAAAGCATTTATTTCCTACTGGTGTGCTATTAATATTACGCTATGAACGCTGCCGCACCCTGTACTTAACTCTAACCATTTCTTAAAACCGAGAATTTCCAAAGGAATTCTCGCCATTGGAAGAATGACAATTCATTACGTAAAACGTCGAAATTAGCGCCGGTTTATCTAAAGGCAACAAAAGGGAGCAGAACTTTTGTCCCTACTCTAATTTACTCAAGGTTTGAGAGATGCTCATTGTACGAGGATATATCAGAAAGTAACGCCATTTATTTTTTCAAAGAAAAATAACAAAACATATAAGTAAACAACTAAGTGCAACTGAAACTATACGGTCTTTATCTACTTTTCCACATAGGAACCGTGACGATTTAGGCATTTATCCCAACGCTGCACCAGTTTATACCCCGCTTATAGAACTCTATCGGCTGTGAATACAGCCAATGGCGCACGGCAGATTTGAGTTCCTCGTCAATCTCAAACCTCTGACCACCCAGAAATCTCTTCATGGGACCAAAGAGATGGTAATCAGAGGGCGCTAAGTCCGGACTGTAGGTTGATTGGTCCAGAACCTCCCAAACGAAACGGAGCAGTTTGCTTGGACGAGGTTGGCGAAAACGTTTCACTCACTTATTTCAAGGAAATGCGACAGTTTTCTCTGATTGTGTTGTTAAAGTCCTCGATAATGGCTGGTGTTGCGCTGATGCAGGCTGTCCATAACGCTGTTTATCGGCAAGGCATTTTACACCATTTGCACCAGATAATCGGCACCGTAAACTTCTACAATCAATTCCCCCTTGAATTTTCGCGGGTTTCTTACTTTTGCGAAAGTAAAGCTCGCTGTTCTTCCATTGTAGACGATGTGATAGCGGCGGCCATTATTTAAACGATTTCTGTTATTCAATGTCTGTGCATGTATTTGGCCTTCTTTTTAGCTATGTTAACTTCTACACAGCGACCATATTTCCTCCGTTAAAAAGTAGATGGCGTTCTTTCTGATATCCACTTGCATATTATGAAATGTATATATATTTTTTCTCATCCAGGAATTTGTTTTATTGGAGTTTTCAATAGACCACAAGTTCCACAATTCTTTGGCTACACAAACGTATTTTTCCACATCTCTCCTTGGTATGTACCTAGATAATCAGAATCTGTATGCTCTCACGGTACCACCCTCCAGATCTGTCTCTCAGCTTCGATCTTCTTCCGACGATGATGACAACATATGCGTCCAAAATTTTACAGTGCTTTTATCCACTGCAATCTCTTAAAATCGAAATAAATTCATTGTGGCTCTTTATTTGTGATACACATCACTTACAGACTCCATTTTGAAAGTCGATTGTGTCGTTGTCACCTGCCGGAAGATAACGAAACTCTACATGAGATAATGTAGGAAGATTAAAAAAGGCTTCACATAAAACATTTTATTTTTGCAACAGAAATTTGCAAGAAAAAATGTGTTGCTTCTTTTATTGACTATTCCTCGTATATTGATAGGATCATAACATTTCCTTTCTTGAATTGATGCCTGCATTTAATTTTTAACTGATGAAATCAAGGCTAAGCAACACCTCAATGATGAAGAGGAGCAATTCACAGTGGGATTGAAGCCTGTAACCCTTGATGCTGACGCCTAGCTCCCTAAACACTAAGGTAACCCATGCGGACGCTATCTTGGCAAGATCATTCTTGGAAAAGGCGACTAATTCAATAATTACCTTTCCAACAAGGAGTCCCCTGCCTTAATCTGAAATCTATGTGATACCATTAACAGTCCTGTGAACTGCACCCCAAGGCATCAAAAGAGACCCTTCCAAGATCTCTCAAGAGCCGTTATCGACTAAGAGTTGCAAATTCTGAACGAGCCTTAAGCTGAATCCAAAGCACTAAAAATACTCCTCCCTCCATGTTACATCTTTCAGTTCATTTTTAAAATTAATTTTAAAAAAACTATTTGTGCATTCGTTTCTTCAAAGGAAATTTTTTAAATATTTTCTTTCAAGTCAGGAGTTTGGAATATGAATTTGGAATATGAAATTTTAAGTAGTTACTTTGAAAGATAATTATTTACATTAAAGATAATGCAAATGATTCTGGGGACTTGGTGATCATGAAAGAAAAAAAGTGGGGTGGGGGAAATGGTTTCAAAAATAAACCAAAATTAAATTCAGTAGTAAAAATAAATTTTAATAAAAATAAAGAAAACTTCGAAGTCTTTTCAAATTAAATTATGCAAAAATAATTTGGACTTGATGATTTCGTCGACCCCTGCTATCGACCTAATTACAGCGAAGATGTAAATTTTATGCAAATTTTTCCTTTATTACTTTCCGCTTTTAAAGAGCGTTTCGGTGTTCTCGTCAACTGGGGAACGGCATTTTCGATGCTCCCATCACTTGGCGTTAGTGGAGTTTTCCGCTTCTCCTAATCACAAATGGGAAAAAGCTTCCACTGCTTCCAAAAGGTATTTAAAAATAAAAGACAAAACCATAAAAACCTGTCTTCGTTTCGCTCTGCCAGCAAAGAATGATGATTGTAGCCATCATTCTGTCCGTTCGGACACATTTCGCAACAATTGGTCGCGTTATGGTTTCCAGCAACAGTTTTGAAATCACGTTTTCCATATGGGTGGATGGGTGGATATGTGGGCATTGGGGGGGGGGTGTTTAAGAGAGTTCCATGTAATGTATGCTTCTAGAGGAAAAAGGGGTTAAAAGCTTCGTTACGTTTTATTCGAGACGTGACTGAGGTTTGAGACAAAATGTTAGAAGAAAGGGGGATGAAAATTCGATCAGAATGCTAAATTCTTTCAAGCCAGGAAAATCTTAGAGGGGGTTAAGTATTTTTTGCTTTGCGTTATTTTATTGATATATAAAAATGTGCTCTGAGTAAGGCTTAATAATTTAAGATTTAAGTTCCCAAAAATTAATAAATCATGTATCGAATTTTGATGGCATATCTGTAAAAAAGAGAAATATTTGATTGATTTTTCACAGTGCATTGAGTGTATAAAAATATTTCTTTAAAAAATTATAAAATACTGCATAAGAAAAACAGAGTAATTTTTGATCTAACAGAAAATTTGTGTGCAATTTGCTGAAATTTTTTTAATTTGAATTACACAGGGCAAAAAAATAACTTTTTAAAAACTTTTTTAAACTTACGAGCTGGTCCATATGCTTTTTGTGTGTGTACTGAATCCGTATCTGGCCAACAATTTTTTTTTCTATCACTCACAGATTTCTTGTTTTTAAATGAAACATTTTAAATTATTCAGAGTTTGGGGCCTTATAAATTTCCTTGTGGCCTAAAAATATGGATACTTTAACATTGTAGCCGCTTTCTTCACACTCATTACTTTAACATTGGAGTCTCTATAGTAAAACTCCATCTAACCTCTCCCTAACTGCGCTTGTTCGGCTTTCTCACCCTGCGTATGATCACATTGTTACTTAGTTTTAAGGACTATTAAACATATGAATTGCATTTCTTTATAAAGAAAACAAAATAAAGCGCTTGCAGCACGATGTCGCATTGTAATTAGGATTCGACCAATCGCAGCTAGGGAGAGGATAGCTGGAGTTTTACTATATGTGCATAGTAACTGGAAACGTGAAGTGATAGAAAAAAATCTAAAAGCATATTAGGACCCAACACACTAAAAGTCACAAGAATAAGGCAAATTCATTCAACAAGTTATTTCATTTTGGCCTGTGTTATTATTTGAATTATTCTAAATATTATTTAATTTAAGTAGATTTATATTTAGTTTGCAAATAATTCTATATTTCCAATAAGTTTTCAAATGATTCTATAATCCAACTGAGTTTTTATTTTATTTATAAAAAAGTTATGTTAAGTAAAGAAAAATTATTTTATAACTTTAAAAACACAAAAACAACATATAAGTTTTCTTTTCATGCATTTTATTGCTTTTAAAAATGTTTTAATACTGATGGCGACATCTGTTGTTCATAATTGAAGATTAAAGCAACCATTGAATGAGAAGGAAAAGTAACGGATATTCGACTGAAGTAAAAGTGATCAAAATTTGTTAATAAATTAAAAATCCCTAACGCACGGATTAAGCTTTTCAGTTTCGAAAGAGATAATCTAACATTTCTTACAATTTAAATCAGACGATTGTGCGTTGTTCGATTGCTACAGTGTTTCTGGGTGGAGTGTCAGGTGAGAAAATTATACGAATTTTGCGGTGCCTTAAAGTAGCCAATCATACATCAAATCTAAATAGATTAATAGCGACAATTCAGTTCACTGTCTTGTTCTAAATAAGTATCATTCCAACAGTTAGAGATAATGATTTATTTTATTAAAATAGTATTACTAAGTTTTAAAGTGTAAAAAGGAAATTTACCGAAAACAAACGCGTTTGAATGATGAGCGTCAAACGGTTCCGTTTTTATTTTTTTTTCACCTTTATTTTCCTTTCTTTCCTTTCAGTTCCCAGTGAACCCAAGTGCCGTTCGGTGTCCAGTGAATGGACATCATGCTCCGCCACGTGTGGCGTTGGCGTCTCCTTGAGAATATCAAACTTCAACGCCGACTGCATGCTGAAGAATGAGACTCGCCTGTGTCAGCTGCGACCGTGCGACATCCGACGGGTCCTCACCACCCACATAAGCACCCACCATGTCAGGGTAAGCGTGCTCTGAATAGACGATTTGCCGTAGTTCTAATTCTTTCCTGTAATACACTTTAACGGTTGGATTGGAGGGGGGGGGGGGCTCAAATAATTTCTTGAAATGAAGACTTGTTTTTGGTCGTTTGATCGTTCACCAATTTTTAGAGCACAAATAGGCTTATATCTTAAACATTATTATGCAGTCATAACGTATATTAAAATAAATCATGTCTGGATGCAATTATTAAGTATATATGTTATTAAATAGCGGAGCACTTAGTGGTTTCACAATTTCAGTCTGTTCTTAAGGTTGAAACAGACTTCTCCTCCACATTTTTTGACGTAGAACGTTGAAACTCGGAACGTAGCTTACTATGTCCTATTTACTTATTAGTTTGGGTTTTATTGGCCCATTGGGTCGGAGTTACGGAGGTGGGAGTTAGAGGGGACCAAATGATCTACATAATATTCGAGCTCAGGGCTCCCGTTACTTTCCTATATCGTCCTCGGGAGGATTAATTTCTTTTTTCTTTAGCCAATTTCATAATGTTTGGTTAACCTTTAAATTTATTTTCCTTTTTCGGCTGGAAAACTTCATTTTAAACGTCAAGATTTAAGCTTCAAGATTTCACAGAAAACAATCGCAGAGTTTTAGAGATTTTAATTACTTCGTATTTTTTCATTTGGGTTACACACCCTTAGGTAGATAACCTGTGATAGGGATGAAGTTACAAAAAACTCAGTAGAATTGAGTCTCTATTAAAATCCATTTGATGGACATAACTAGTTCCTGATGAGGGTGTTTCTGCGAATACCTAGAAAGTTTCTTAAACATTGATTTTGTATTAACTTATTAAGATTATGCTCATAAGACGATAACCCCTGGCAGAGGTAAAATTACTTTATTTTCACGTCGTCAGTTCTCCAAAAACTCAAAACAATTTAATTTTATAATCTTTTTATTTATTTATTGATATTAAAAGTCAGTCTGAAATGAATTTCTTCGGAGCACCTTTTCTTAGAAATACTCAGCATTCTATCTGGCCTTTCTTAAATTAATGCACATTAAAAAAACACCCTAAAGGAAAGTTCATCGTAAGTTCATCGGAAAGCTTTAACGTAAATAATTTTTTACTTTAATTCTATTAAATTTTTGTCTTCTTTGATCTGAACTTCTCTAATGAAAACTATACTCCTTTCGAGTATCAACTGCGGTCGCTTTGCGTTAATGGCGCTGTTGCCATCTTGTGGAGAAATATTCAGCATGCGAAATTGTTAGACTTAATCTGGAGTTAATGCTCTCAACATAAGGTAAAGATATTCGTGGAAAAAACGGAAGGAAAAATTAAAGGATTCGAACCAGGGACCACGGAGTATCACCATAGCCTAATGATGATATTAGGCTATGGTATCATGCACGTCGCCTCTACCAACTGGGCTACCGCAGACACGGGACATCAGGGCTATCTACAAGATAGTCAATATGGAGGCTTAATTGTAGGGCAGGCTTCCAGCTCATAGATCGGAAATTCCTCCTTTCCAAACCATCAGAAAGCCGATTAATATTCATACGAAATTAATAAGTTAAATTTGGAATTAATGTTCCAAACATAAGGTAAAGATATTAATAGAAAAACGGAAGGAAAAATTCCGCAACCTGATTAAAAAAGCCTGCATAATATAATTTTTTAATATCTTCTTTTATTATTGAAAAATTTAAAAAAAAGTTTGGACGTCCACTTTTATAAGAAGATTATAGACGGTGACGCTAAAAATAAGTACAGAACAAGTCAAAATGATGGACCCGATTTCAGGCATTTATTCTGTGATGTCTAATGAACGTATCGTAATTTGAAACATGTGCTTCGAAAGGTTAACTTTCACAGTTTAATTTCACAAAGGAATCATCTCAATGGAGTATTGGAGCAACGTTGGATAGGCCATGCATCTCTGGGGGATCGACCTCTACTTCGTTATCCAAAAGTCACATAGATTATCCAGATAAGTCAATGTGAACAGAGATCAAAGGGAACATAGATTATCCAGATAAGTCAATGTGAATCAGACTTTTATAAGCACACCAGGCAAAAAATTAGTCATCGTTGATATTTCTACGATGCTTCTATGTAAAGTAGTTTGAATATACAAATGAATGCGCATGAGCTCATTTCATTGCGAAATAGCAGTAGCTAATCAACGTACGAGCATTGTTAGCAGCATTTTGTGTTATTCCGTGTCGAATTTGGCTGCGAAAAGTGGGTCATAAGCCAGAAGAATGTTAATGGCAAAAAGGGGTCATAGCATTTGGCGGGCAAAAGGACATCCGTGCAAGAAGTAGCTACCTTTCTCGGAGTATCAAAGCGCAGTTATCCGTGAGTTCAAAAAATGGTCCACAGGCACGTCGGGTGGCAACAACCATCGAAGCTGTGATCGGCAGTCAGTGCTGACTGAACGGGACCTAAGACGAATATCGCGTCTGGTCCCGGCCAACCGCTTACAAGCCAGGCAAGAAGTCAATAATGGTTCGCATAGACGAGTTTCTGAAAGAATCTTAAGGAGGCAACTGTATAAAACGGACATCTGGAACCAGGTATCTCGCAAGCGTCCGATCCTCGCTGCAGTGGTGCAAGTGATAGCAGAACTGGACTGTAGACGTCTGGAAAAGCGTGAATTGGTCGGACGAATCAAAATTTTGTCTTTATTCGAATGACGCTCTGAGAAAAAACAATGAAGCTTTCACTGAGTGACTCTGATTGTGTGGTGCAGACGGTTGGTGACTCTGTGATGCTGTGGATGAAATTAACACCAGGCTTAACCAGCATCATTATCGTGACTGCTGTCTTTTGTAAAGATATCTATTGCCTGGACCATGTCTACTATCAAGAAGATGATTGTAGGGTTCACAGGGCTAGATCCGTGCAGCACCTCGACTGGCTCGCCAAATCCCCAGATTTGTGAACCCAATAGAGAATTTGTGGGACCACGTAGAGCTGTGTGTTAAGCTGAAGAATCGCCATCCGACTAATATCGCCGACCTGCGCGATAAATTATATGCAACATTGTTAGAGATAGATAATGACTATCTAAAAACGCTTGTACAATCAATGCCCAAGAACATTAAAAGCTGTAATTAAAGCGAAGGGATGTGCAACGCGCTATTAACAGCAGGTGACTGATTTTTTTTCCGGTGTCCTTGTAGTAACATTTATTTTAATAGTGGAATGCATACATATATGCTTAAATAAGCCATTTCTAAGGATATTTGAAACTGACCATGAGTTCAATAGGAATATTATTAAAAACTCAAGAAAAGAGATTTTCACATGCATTTCAGTATAGTATCTATCCACCTTTGGCCGAAATCGTCAATAGAGGGAGGAGGTTCTAAAATATCGTATTCCACCGCTAGAGCGCTGACAGTTGCGTAAACGACCGCATTCTTGAACGAGTCCCTACCTCAACGACGGATAGCTCGCATGCGGAGTGAAGATCCTGGCTCCTTAGTTCTGGCCCCCGAGATCTCCTGATCTCACGCTATGTGACTTTTTCCTGTGAGGGGGTATGCAAAAGAAGCAGCTTACATATCACCTCTATCAATAATAACCGTATCACAGCAGTGGTGAACTCATTAGCACAAGAAATGCTTCTTCGCGTGTGGGACGAGTTCGGCTAACGCTTAGATGTTTGCCGTGCAGCAGGAGGGTGTCACATTGAACGTTTGTAACTTTAGAACCTCTCTCTATACTATACTAGGTATGATAGGAGTGATGAATATGCGATTCTAATCAAAAAGTTCATATGAACGCTAACTGAAATATGAACAGAAATAAAAATGCCGCCACTAAGATCAATAACTCACTTTCTACAACATTTAGGATGATGAAACTTGGAAGAATAATAGGGTACATAAAATTGTATCTAGCGTTAAAATTTGATCGAATTCCAACGTAGTTTCCGAGATACGTAGTCAACATCGTAACACGTGGTGGTTAGTACTCACATGTGAGCATGCGTTACGATGTTGAGTGCGTAACTCGGAAACTACTCGTTGGAATTCGTTCAAATTTTAACGGTATACACAGTTTTATGTACCCTATTATTCTTCCAAATCTCATCATCCTAGATGTTGTAGAAAGTGAGTTATTAACTTGTTGATCTTAGTGGCGGCATTTTTATTTCTGTTCATATCTCAGTTATCGTTCAAATTCGGACCCATGTTCATATGAACTTTTTTTTGCTTAGAATCGCATATTCCATCACCCCTATCATTTTTTGACATGAAATTTAACTACATCCTGTGTACAATTTATATTTCAAGATATAAAGATGAATTAAATTGAGTCCATCATGTTTAATAACCGTGTATAATACATTGATACTGTTATTTCGATAATTTCGCAACTGAATCCTAAATCGTGAAGATACTAACTCGATGACAGCAGCGTCATCTCTTGACGAGATATATAAAAAAATTCTGTTATGTGTGTGGGTGTTTGTCTGTTTTTTTTTTTTTTTTTGTTTTTTTGGGGGGTTTTTTTTGGCACTAAATATTGTTGTGGGCTTCTCCGTTATGAGAGGGTCTAAATCATGGCCTATAAATATGGTCATCGAGCTGCACTGAAACATAAAGCTAAAGTTTTTATCGCCTGATAGAGCGGGAACTCCATTGAAAAATGGCGCTGCATGTATACTCGGCTCAACTTAGAGCATTGTAATAGAGAGTACGGACAATTGGACTGCGGCGGCCATTTTGATACCTTTCTTTTATTTACTAAAAGCTGAGCCAATGAAAAAGGACTCGCTATAAAACTGTTTAAGTTAGACAATATAATTCCCCCCCCCCCTATTTTTATCATAAAATGTTACATATCATTTTATGTATATTTACGAATGTTACAATTTAAATTTGTCATTAAAGTGATTTAATTTAGGTAACATACTAGTTAGTTATGAAATAGCAGGATTCGCCTTAAAACTGATTAAAAATTATACAAAATTATATTTTTCATATTTTTATAATATATATTATTTTATTTATATTTAAAAATGTTACACTGAAATTTTAGTCATTAAAATGATTTAAGTTAGCTTATTTATTTTACATCCTCATTAGCAAAATTAACAAAAAAATTTTCTGACAGGAAAAAAAAAAGAAAAACAATATTTTTTGTTACTTTTATATTTACTCCACATCTCGCATTGCCATACTTCTACTGTCATATTTTTTTTTCCTGACAAGTAGAAAAGCAAGCGGCTAAAACTTAACGCCCTTAAATTTCATAAGGTCTTGAAAACTCAGTTTTGATAATAAAAAGCTGGCTTCATTGCTGCTTATAAATTTTTCTGCTTCTTCCAGTAAGTTGTTAAATGCAGCTGCATTTACAAATTATAAAGGCGTTTGTTCATTCAAGTTCTAAAACATCTTAATTCAGTGATCTTTTGACATAGAATTGTTCCCAATTCTTCACCATGTTCAAATTTTTCTTCAGAAAAATGTTTCTATGAAACATGATTAGATTTTTAACATAAATAAAAAGAAAATTCATTAATGTAGTATATTCTGCATTTTACGAGTTGTTGTTCAATGGAGGGTAGGGCAAAACCCCCAGTCTTAAAGTGCAAGGGAGGAAAAAAACCTCAGAGTAAAAACACAAGTACAAAACCCTCAGAGATAAAAGCTATGGTAAAAGGATCAAAGATGACATAACCTGCAAATGAAGCCTTAATTTTTATATCATTTTTATCGAGTTATCTGAAAATTTATTGAATTTTTTCCTTGTATTGTGTAGCGTGTGTTGGGGGGGGGGGTCTTTTAAAAAGTGTTTTTTAAGATTAATTTACTGAATAATTTATTTTTTTTTTAATCTAGTGATTTAGTGGGAATTATTCGTGATTTGTTACTGCAGTTTACTGCACAGCAGCACGGCATTTCAGAAGAAATTGAAAGTTAACAGCTTTTAATAAGCATTTTCGTACAGAAGCACATATAAAATGACTACACAAAAGGCAACAAAATGGCGATCGAAGGGTCACGTTCGACGGACCAGCCAATGAGCTTGCGTAACTGGCGGCATACTTTCGGGGAAAAGAATGTCCGTACTCTCTATTATAGTGCTCTAGCTCAACTGCGCATGCACCGCCGCCCTTTCGGGAGCTAGAAAATTTAGTTTCATCTTCAGTTTCAATGGAGTCGGGATTGAATAGGGCCAGAATTTGATGACATACTACTGCCGAATTTACTGACCCTGTAAATTTTTTAAATAAGTAATTGATAAACCAACTTGAATATATTATACAGCTCACTCTTAACATTGGGCATCACTATATAAATAACTGTACAAGTAACGGAATTCAAATCACACTAGATGCCGCATAGATAGCACTTGGACCACAAGGTCTTTTATAGATCTTGTTGAGCCATTCTTGTATTTGTTCCTTTGGGTTACACATCCTTAAATAGACAACCCCTGACAGGGATGAAGTTACCTTTTTCAACCCCATAAGAATTACATGAACAAGGCAACTACCGACTTCCATATTTGCCTGCGCTTCCTGGTGAGAAGAAAGCATAGTTAATTTTTCCAGTTGCTTCATGAGTAATTTTTCCCGATTCCTGTTAGTATTAGTGTGATGATTGGATTAAATCATGATTGGTATTTATTGCTGTATACCAAATTGTTATAACAACAGTTTGAAGAACAAAAATCTCTCCTTTCATCAGTTTCCAAATTTAAAAGGAAATGGATATATGATTGAGGAAGCACTGAGGCCTTTACTTCAAAATTTCCATCTTCATTCATGGCCAAGAAAATCTTGGAACATGTTGTAATCAGCCTGCTTGTGTTTTCCACATCCAGTTGCCCTCTTCACTAATTCATTCTCAATCTGCAATGCGAGAAGTTTGTTGGAAAATGAGAGAACTCTTGTGTCCATAATATTTTTTTTGAAGAAAATGCTGCCCATAAAAAATAACATCCTATTATGTTCTATCACTGGTACAAATAAGGTTTTTTACAAGTTTTTTTCCCGCAAAGATTGTAGAGATTTTTTGTAAAATGAAAACTTTGCGTTTTTACATAAAACAGTGGAGGGTTGGGAAAATACAACCTCTGACAATTAAGTTCGGTGAATGACGTCACACCCTAATCTGTGCGAGCGTTACGCGAGTAACAAAGCATGTGAATACAAGCCCAGTCATTGTTTAAGCAAGTTCAGACAGGTCACGTTTGTGCGTGCAATGGTTTAGCAGATGCTCGTTTCTTCAGTTGAAGGTGTAGCGTGCTCACGTAACTGTGGATAATGGATCAAAGAGGAACAGTTTCTGGCCAACAAAGCGGTCGTATCCATAGCTCATCCACCTTATTCACCAGACTTGGCACCGGCAGACTTGTTCTTGTTCCCACGCCTGAAATGGGCCTTAAAGGGACACAGATTTGCGGACATTCCAGACATTCAAGCAAATGTGACACGTGAACTTAAAGCCATCCCTAAGGAGCTTCTAGGACTTATACACCCGATCCCAAAAGTGTATTGCCTTCCAGGGTGATTATTTCGAAGGACAATAAAGTAAATGTGGCTCTATCTGTTTTGCATTTTGTCGTGTGAACTCATTCACCGAACTTAATTGTCAGAGGTTGTATTACGAATATCAGTCAACTTTTTTCGTTCTATTTAATCTATGCTATCTGTTGGGAGCAATAATGAAATTTTAGTTCAGCACATGTCATGGTTTAAACATTTTGTTTACAAAATTGAAAAATCGTATTTTAATTATAAACACACACACTTTCCCCAAAATCTTCAGCGGACTGCTTGTATTAAAAATCTACAAGTTCAAAAAGTTAGTCAGTAGTTAATACAAACGATAGTATTTGAATGGAAATTAGTGTTTGATGAAAAAAAGTGAAGTTTCACCTATATGATCGTATCTTAATTAATTTTGCGCTATTATCTTACATTCTGATAGAAAACGAATAGGAATTAGACGTCATGAGATGTGCTTCATGATTTTAATATGCACATGAAAATGTTTAATTGGCTCCTTTTTAAAGATACTTCATGTGGTTTGATGAAATATTCACTCTAGTTAAAAAGTAAATTTATCATCAAGCACCTGCCACCTAATAGGAACAAATTTCTCAGCATGCTTTGCGCGATGCTCTCTCCCTCGGGAGCGAGGAATAGTTTGAAATATGCAAGTCGGGAATTGCAATGTTATCAAAATCCATTCGATAGACTAGCAAGTTGAGATCGATAATTGTCATTTCAGCAAACACCTACGGTAAAAGCACCAGTAGTTGAGAGTAAAATTGATAATTTACGATTTAAGGTCTTTAAGTAAGGTAACAGAGCAAGAAAAGGGACTGGTGTTGTCACCTCGTATTAAACAATGTATCAGGCTTCCCAGAACAGCAAAAGACTAGGAAAACCCTATCATGGCCGCAACCATGTGTTATTTGTTCAATGCCTTACTGAATCGGAAAAACCTTCTAATAGATCACTAGGCGAGGGTTTGATCATTTGAATTATCTTCAATAATGTTATGTGATACTTCTTATTGATTTTACGTGGTGGCCCGTTTTATGTAATACTTTTAGTAGTAACAGAATTTCAAATGACCAATATGCTAACTGTTTTAACCCACGGTCACCTACTGGAATCCCGATATGCCGTTCACTAGTAATTGACATAACCTGTCGAATATTGATAATTTCTGTATTTAAAATTAAAATTACTAATATGGTGTAGAATATAGAGTAATAATAAAAGAAATATGATGATTTTAAGTCTAACTACTTAATTTCCAGTAATTGACTTAGCTCTGTCAATTATAGGAACTTGACTGTCAATTTCTTGATCACCCATTTTGATACAAGTCTTCTAGGCCCTATTCACCAATTATTTTGGTTTTGTCACAGACGATCAACACATAACCCAGGACAAATTATCTTGCAAGAATAAAACTACCATTCTATTTATTATGATAAGAATCACTACATTGGATGAATTTTGCAAGTAGGAGAAGAATCGTCAAAAATCAAAAAGATTTTCGATGCCAAGATCTGATGACATTGCACAAGTGAGAAAAAAACCCTTCATTTTCTATGGTCCTTGCAATCTACATAGAGCGAACCGACTTAATTTATCATTTAAAAGGGGGGAAAAGATAAATGATCTATGTGAACAACTTAAGTTTAAAAAAGCATAGATTAGATTTAAATTATTGAGAATGAGCGAATGCTGCTCAAGTTGTTTGGAAAGCAAGCATAAAATAAGACTAACAACACTAGTCAACACACATTTTGTGACTAAGACCACACAAAGTGTTGTTAGTAGTAATTTGTAGATAAAATCCGAATCTGCTTTTAGATTTTTTTTCTATCACGTCAAGTTTCCAAGTTATGCACATCGATACTTCTATGTTAAAGTAATGGGAGTGAAGAGAAGCGGCTACATTGTTAAAGTATCCATATTTTGGGGCCGCAAGGAAATTTACCAGGCCCCAAACACTGAATGATTTAAAAATGTTTCATGGTTAAACAAGAAAACTGTGCGTGCTAGAGAAATTTAAAAATTATATTCGTAATCAGCAGAAAAAATACTACCAAAAATCACCCATTTTCATTTTGTGACAAGAAAAATCTTAAATTTTGTTGGCCAGTGTAATTTGTTAAATATATTTTACAGCTGTTCTTTATTATCATTATTATTGTTATTAAAAATTTATTTATTTTCATGCTCGATTTAAATACTTTACACATTGTTAAAAATGCTTTATTTTATCAGGTCACTAGAAGCTACTTTTAAAAGGCTGTCAATTTTTTTTTTTGTAAAAGTATATTTAAAAAATGTGTAATTAAAATTTTGTCAATTACTGATGAAACTGTTTTCAATTTCTGATGAAACTGTTTTCAATTTCTGATACACTGTCAACTACAGGTGAACCATATATTAATTAGGAAAAATTTTAATACTTTAATAACTTTTAAAAGATATAATTGACACATTCAGCATTATATTTATAATTTAATAGTATATTCAGAAAAATTTCAAAATGCAATTCAAAATGGTTTCACTGTAATATCTTAAACTGTCAATTTTTGGTATATCTACCTTACATAAATTCCTTACTTTTTATTAACGTACATCGGTTTTGCTCATAAGATGATAACTCCTGGCGGAAATGAAGTTACATTATTTCTATTCGCCAGTTTTACAAAACAATCAAAAGATTCGAATTGGGGAAATTAGAACTATTCCCGTTTTGAATCTAAGTTGGTAATATTATTAAAGAAAACACAATATTATTTCTATGGTAAACTATGTTACAATATTACTTCCCTTCAGTCAACCTCTTATCAGAGCTTCTTAGCACCCTATCTGGCCTTCCTTAAATTAATGGACATTAAGAAAAACGCCACAAAAGAAAATAATCCGAGTTCATCAGAAACCCTTTGCGTAAATATTTTTCTTTTAATTTTATTAAACTTCTGAGTTTACCGGTATATGAATTTATTTATCTGAATTTCTCTTTTCTCAGTGATGCATATGTCCTTTACTCACCATCACTTTGCATCAATGGCGGTGGCGCTATCGTATATAGAAATATTCTGCAAAAGACTAATAATATTCATTAAAGAATAATAATTGGATGTTCTATGAGGATTTTTATACACGCCATACCTCAGATGTTTAAATTATTGATGAAAAATAGGAAAGAAAATTCCACAGCCTGGGATCGAACCAGGAACCTTCTGCTCACCGTGCAGATGCGCCAGCCAATTGCGCCACTTCGATTATTACGCCAGTAGGAAAGATAGTCCCAGCCTGCGAACTGGGTACTGCTCCAGCCAGCCCTAAGGGCATGTAGATAGCGTAATGCTTCCATGCCCGCAGTGGCGCAATTGGCTGGCGCATCTGCACGGTGAGCAGAAGGTTCCTGGTTCGATCCCAGGCTGTGGAATTTTCTTTCCTATTTTTCATCAATAATAATATTCAGCATTTATTTATTCGACCGCCAAAATAATGCACGAGATTATTAAGATCAGTAACGAGCATAGTCCATTTTAGGGTGAACATTTGATATAATAAATTCACTTTTTTCAAAAATCAAGTAAAATCGAATGGATTTGTCACAGAAAAACTGGAGCAAGAGTGAAAGTGATAATATTCATCCACATTCTACCATCGCTTCTTCAGTTTGAGTTTTTGTCATAGCATAAAGATGAGGATCAATTCAGACAAATAAATACCAGGAATTTTTCATTTAAAATCAGCATAAAATATATGAATAAAAAAAGTTTGCTGTAAGATAGCACCAGAATTTGTATAAATTTGCAGACTCTGGAAGCACTATGATCTGTAAAAGGTGGAGACTTGCAACTCCAGCTGTTTCAATGCTACGTTTTTTTCCCGCTAGTTCTTGTGACAGTGACATACGCCTGACAACAGCACTGGTGTCAGCTTCGGGACTATTTGAGAGCTTCACAGCATTGAATTTCAGATCATCGATAATATCATAATTTTTATATCATTTTTCATCTTCATATCATTATCTCATCGAGATGTGGGAAAGGGAAGGTGATTTCTACGATTCAAAATGTAAATAAAATAAAACGAACTTTACTTTTTACTTTACTTGAAACGATTATCAGGAACTGTAGAAGGATTGGTATCCTCAAAAAACTAAGTTCAGAGAAATAATGAGCCGCATGTGGTACTTTCCGGGATGCAATAGTGGATACCATTCTGAAGTAAAACAAAATTCCCAAAAGAGGCATTTTTTCGGATTCCTAAAGAAAGATAACAAAAGAAAAGTGGATAAGAAAGTCCCTAGAGACAATGAACGCTTCTGGGTTGATAACGTTTTAGTATGTGACGTACACTTGGACGAGAGACATCGTTAGAAACTGGCATGTGAGCATTAATATTAGGAGGGGTCGACATCACACTCAAAACGCACTACACTTTTTTTCACCAGCCACACAGAGTGGCGTCACTAGGTGCGTTTAGTGCGCACATGTCGAATGTGCCTAATGAGAACGCAGCACTTCCAATAAATATGAATTTTGAACAATATTAAAATGTACTCACTGCATCTTGCATAAATTTTATCACCACCATCCTGACTAGGAATGTTAACAAGTTCATAACATGAGCCACAAACACATACAAGAAAAAAATTTTGTAAATGAAACAATTTATTTTATTAAGTGTTCTGAAATTGCAGTCTTTACGGTCTATAAAATTCCATTCAATATGCTGCTTCAAATATCTATTGTCAAATAGCAGGGAAATAGAAGATACACTGCCTGGCCAAAAAAAAAAAAAAAAAAAAGTCGTGCAGTTTAATATTTAGTTGCGTCGCCTTTCACTTGATGAATATGCGCATTCATTGTGACATGGATTCAAGAAGTTAATGGATCTTAAGTACGTCCATTTTTCTCCAGTGGGTTCAGTAAGTTTTCACCCAGATCCTGCATTGCTGCGGGGAGAACGGAACCTCTCTGTATGTCCCTCTCCAATACATCCCAAAGACTTTCTATAAGATTACGATAAGGACTCTATGACTAGTTGATGTGTTGAAATGACCAGAACCAGTCAGATACAATTTGGGCTTGGTGAATCCTGGGATTATTCCAGTGCAATCAAGAAAAACTCGTTCATGGATGGAATAACTTATTCAGATACTGGGTTGCGTCATTTTATTTCTGCATAACGTTGCAGACCAAGAAAAGCAATCCCAGATCATCACATTGCCTCCACAGGCTTGCGCAATAGGTATTTACATGATGGGTCCAGCGCATCTTTCAGTTCTCTGCACCCATTACTCTGGAATGGGACAAACCTAGATTCATCAGACCACATGTCTTTTTTCAACTACTCAACATTCTAATTTTTTTGCTCCAGCAAACAGCAATAGGTTTTTTTTTTTATTGATATCACTGACAAGCGGTTTTCTAGGGCAGAGCAGCTGCTTAGTCCCATTTCTTAAGGTCTGGTCTCATCAAGGGCACATAGGGATATGCCATCAACTCTTGGTCGTATTGTGCGTATGGATATGCTTTTGAGTCCCTTGTTAAAATTTCCCGTCAGTTCTAATGTGGAATCTACTAAGTTTGCCTTCACCTTCGGTTTGCACCTCCTGGTCCGTAACTTTTTTATTTGTTAATCGAATTTCAAAATTCTTTTTGTATCTGATAACTGCATTTGTCCTCTATGTAATGCACTATTCACTTTTCGACATAGTCCCCATCCCTTTCCACGCATTGCGCCAACGCGTGACTAGTCGGATGAACCCGTCGGAGAGGAATTCCGGAGTTGTCGATATGAGGATTGAATGGCATCTTTCACCTCGTTGTCAGAAAGCAATTCTCGTCCCTTACGGTTCTCTTTCTTCGTTGAGAAGTGGTGAAAGTCGCAAAGTGCAAAGTCTTTAATTTTTGAACTGCAGTTTTTCATCTTTGAAATGTAGGCGCTGCAACGCCTCTGGTGTGTGGCAACCGTGTACGGGCGGCATTATCGTGCTGCAGAAGAGGGTCCAAAGCTGCCATTCAATCCCGCACATTCATTGAATGGATACGGGGTGAACATAAAGTCTTTACTTGATAAAGAAAATTAATAAAAAATAAAACTACGTTACGGAATGAGAAATACGACATAGGTAATGAAATAAAAATGAAAGCATCGCATGAACGTATGTGGGATTTGAATCTTTATGAGCGTGTGTGTACGATTTAAAATTAGATAAATTTTCAGCTGAATGTTTAACACATTTTATTTTTTAATATCATACCAATTTCGTTCAAGCCATAACGATCGGTTTAAAAAAACAACACCTTTTTAATTTAACTTCGAACATCTTTCATTTTTAATACACAGTGTTGGCAACACTAACCGTTTTTATTTTTTTTTTTTTTTAGAGAGGTCACCAATGCAAAGCGACCGTGCAAGACACGAGAAGCCGTCGCCTTCGATATGGCAACTGCTCTAGTGTCCGTCGCTTCAGCGCCAAATACTGCGGGGTATGCGACGAAAACACCTGCTGTTCTCCTCTCATAGCTTTTACAAGAAAAGAATCTTTTGCCTGTGAGTCGTCAGCTCTGGCGGAGGACGAACCGTCGATGACGCAAATCTTCAACGTTATGATCATCAAGCGCTGCCATTGCGGTCCCTGTGAAACAGAGGATGACGATGATGACTCCGACGACGACGATGATGACGCTGTTATACAGATGGATGAACAATTGGACGTATGACAGGGAGTCCGCCTAACCAAACAACACTAACACCCATCACACAGCAAAAAATGAGAATCTTTCTTTTTTGTGGCAAGTTACATGTGTACAAAAGAAGGGGAAAATACACCCAGGAACTCTTTCCAATTAGTGGCTTATATTTTCACAAAGTAAAGGTTTTTCATAATACTAACAATAAAAGCTCTATTTCAACACTTGAACGCTATGAAATAATACTAAGATGATGAAGCAAGCATTCACGTTGTTTTTTATATTTTCAAAGCGGAGAAAAATGTGACACATTTCTTCATATTCGCACAAAACTTATTTCTACATAATTTTCACTGTGCAGCTAAAGGAAAGGAAAATTCAATACACATAATACCCATCACATAAAAATTCACGAAACACCTTTATATTGGCCTAACATATTTTAATTCACTATAACATAATAAGTCAACAACACGGCCTTCACGTTTTCCAACTTTTCATATCGAAATAAAAAAAAATCCGTTAAATTAGACGAATTTCTTAAATAATAACGATGCTTGAGTTGAATTCCGAAAACGTACGAGTAAATTTATTTATTGTTAAGTATTTTCTTATGAAAAGGAGACTATTTCAGTTCCACCGAGATTATAAAGAAATTATTCCCATCCACATTAAGTGATTTTCCTAAAATATTTTACATCTTAAGCAAAAGTTATAACTACACGTTTATTAATTACGTATTACAAATAATTTCTGAAGCAATGAAATTTTAGTTTCTTTAATTTCATTTAAAGGTGTTTTGCTAACACCAGCACCGATATTCAACAAGCTTCGTTATTAGGAAAATAAAAATAAATTTCCAAAACATATCACCTAATTGAGATGGCCGATTGGATATGGGAGGAGGTTAATGTAGTTTCTTTGTCACTGATAGATGGTAACATACGTGGCAAGAAAGGTCTGTGAATGGATTCTGATTCACATGACCGTTCCTGTACTGCACCCCCTCCCATGTTTCATTTGTCAAGGTTTGAATAATTTCACGGTCGACATGACATAAATGACCCGGACAAAAAAAAATCTTTAGAGCATTTCATCTGAACATATCTCGAAAATACCCCAAGAAAATAAAAATAAATTTTTTTGTAATTTTAAAATTTTGAACTAACGTTAAAATATGTGCATTGTTGCGGATGGTTTTATAATCTAAAGAGTATCATGTCTTGTTAAGAGCCAGTTTATAATTTAATTTGCTTTCATTTCTTATTTTTTAAATTATTTAACTTAATACAATTTGTTTTGCTCTTAAACATACAATTTCTACCGAATCTTATAATTCGTTAAGTAAAGGATAACTGTAAACTGGTCGTGGCAATTGTATTCTTTTAATCTTACCATCAATCTATTTCATTCGTAATTTTATAATTCTTCTTTCTTAATTTATAATCTTCTTAATCCAATATTGTTTTAAAATAACATTAAGGCCTATATCTTATTCTTTAAAGACGGTTGTTATTTATAGAGAAAAATATGTTTGCAGATTATTAAATTATTAATGATCTATTTCTTCATTTATATAGCACTGCGTAAGAAGAAATGCCATTAGCAAATACAATTACGGTGATTTCTATTAACTGAAATTATATCAGAACGATATTGTGTTGTGCTTACAATTATCATTGGATGGCTGGTTTGATTAAAATCAATTGCTGTCGGTATTGGAAAAAGAAAAATCAAATTCAATGGCTCCGAATTTAACATTTTTATTTTTTTACATTTGGTTCACTTTTAAAGATCCATTTACTAATAATGTGGTTCTTTGTTAACACTGAATACACGAAGGCTGCACCGCCGAAAAGTACAGTATTACACCAACGAAGACTTAAACACTAGCGCATTAGAATAAGAATATTTATAATAGACTTCTGTTTCTCCGATTGTGTTAAAACTGAAACGGAAGGGAGTTCTAACTTCACGTGGATCATGTAATTCTAATCCTTTAAAAATTAAACTATTTTGTCATTTCAATTATCATGTAAATTTATGAATTCCATAAGAATGTGTGTTTATTTTTATTCAAGTAAGATATTGTTTAGCAGTTTATTGACATTACTTTTAGATTGTTTTTGATCAAAGATATTGTATCGTATTATTTATAGTTTTGTATATTGATAAGGTTAATATCGATAGTTTCGCTCGAAAGGCTGAAATGAAATCACTTTCGAGAGCTAAATGAAGTAATAAAACTCCTTCACTGTGCTATTTTTGATTTATCAGAGAAATTTGTATCTTTGTTTTAATTCTTGAATTCTGTATAGTTATGTTATTATATTTGTACTAATAGATATCAGATTTGCTGGTAATTAAATTTTCGTTATTAATAACTGTCACTTCAAATGCAAACGGACGTCTTCATAATAAGAAAATTTAGCGTTTGAAGCTGTAACGCAGAAAACAAATGGAAATTTTAATAACTTCATTTCCTGAAAATATCACGAAGATTTCAAAGTACCAGATTAAATATTGAAACCTGAAATATTGTAAACATGTATAGTGAAACTTTATATGCACAGAATTGTATTAAAATATGCGAAATGAGAAATGATGAAAAAAGAAATAAAAAGAAAACACTTCACATCAAATGAGTTTTTCAATTTTTTTTTAGCATTTTTAATTATATTTACTGTCATCGCAAACAACACTTTTCCTCATTTTTTTCGTCAGTTGAATTCCCATTACGTTTTTTTGCTATACGCGGTAGTTTTTCATGTTAAAAAAGAATGCTAGTTGTCATCATAGCTTTAATTATATGGTTTATAATTATATAATTATAATATGAATAAATTATTGCATTTCATAAACTCATAACAATAAAAAAATCTTTCGCCCCGCAGCTGCTCTTCTCCTCTTTGACTCTCTTTGATAAAAAAAAATTAGAAATTGCTTTTCACACTTTTTTTTTCTTTTTTTTTTTTTTTTTTTTTTTTACCTTTCCCAGCTTTATTTTTTTTTCTGTTACAACCTTTTAATAAGCTGTTTCCAAAAATAAAAAAATAAAAACTTTCAAACACTATACCTACAAAGACCCTTGAAACTTTAAAAACAAAGAATGAAATTAAGTTTTGTACTAATAGAGGAATTTTAATTTTTGCTCAGGGAATTTCCTTTCTCTTCTTTTTAAACCGTTCTCCAGAAATTAAGAAAGGTTTTTATGAAGGCTTAAATGAGCACCATAATTAAAGCTACGGCCCCTTTGCATCCCGTTTCTAGGGCTCCGAAAACCCCTTTTTTTCCTTTTAATTAAAAAAGAAAAAAATAATTTACCACTCACGTACATGAAATTCTTTTGTAAAATTACGAAAATAACAGTAGTCTTTGTATAATTAGTATAGCTGGAAAGGCTCGTAAAATTCACACCACAAAAACATAAAGAAATACGAAACTAGAAACGGTAATGTACGACAGGGAATTTTCCTTAAATAGGAAATGACTAATGATAATAAACACGACAATGATGAAAGAATTAAACACGGGAAAAACTTCAATTCATGTAATTAAAGTTTTCATAGTAAATGGAGAATATCTTCCGATTTAAAGTGCATAGATAACTTTTTTTTTTAATTTGGATTACAAAAAGAAAGAGGAAAAAAAAGCAAATCCATGTAACATTTTTAAATCTTATAACAAAATTATTAATCAATATTTATATTTTTTTAAAAAAATAAGAAAGTTTAAATTTGCGCATAGTTACTTACGATCTTTAGAGCAATTTTTCGAGATAGTAACACAAATGACTAAGTCGTCAAATTCAAATTATTCTAATGGTTTGGTTTGTTTGGTATTAACGTCCTTTTCAACTGCTATGGTCATTTCAGGACGGCGTTATAGGGGCCGCAAATTTTGCCTCGCAAGGGTTCTTTAACCACACGGGACCAACGGCTTTACTTCCCTTCCGAAGGAAGTGCGTGATCTCAGGATTCCCCCCTGAAAAATCCTCGTCGTCCTCGGCCAGGATCGAACCCGCGTACTCGGGCAAAAGAGGCGATCACGCAACCACTGAGCCACCGAGGCCGATAAATTATTCTAATGAACAGCTGAAAAAGATGTTCGGGTTTCTTTTTTTAAATTCGGCCTCTAATTGCGGATAAATTCTCAATTTTCTTTATAATTCTCACACAAAGAAAAGCTCCTCATTTTTGAAACATTGGCCCAACATGTGAATACACTATACAACTCTACGGTTTCTTTGTGATTTTTTTTTTTTTTTTTTTTTTTTTAGATTTTAAATAGCCGTTATAAAAGAAATGAAATTGCTATAAGAAGTTTTACTGAAATGTCGATTTCAGGCATAATCTGGTTACTTAAATTGTGCCCCTGCGAAATTGCTTCTGTTTTCAACTTCTTTAAACATTTCAAAGCTAACGTTCTCCTTGATATCGAAAAAAAAGGTAAGTCTTCGGTAAGAGTGGGGGGTTTATTTTTAAAGGAAATTGCAAAATGTCGATAAAATTTTATCGCGTCTTTTAAAGGAATAACTTTCAAAGAAATGCTTGGGATGCTGGTTATATATTTCAATTCCATATATTCCAATTTTGATTTTTGATATCATAATAACTAAATGGGCGTGGAATACCAATCTAGTATATAATGAATGTTAGGTGTTAACAAATGAGATTTTTAAAATTTAAAAATTTAACTATCCAATCAGGAAGTATTATTATCAAGTCCATTGCTGGGATTGGCGGATGTAAACAATTTGAAGAAAAGTAATCGCTTTGATTATTACGTACATTAATTAAAATAAACATTATTGGAATGGAGAATTTCCTGTACCAACCTCCTAGAGAGAAAGCCTCACAACTGAAACGTCATACATTGTTACATCATCATAAGTTGACCAAATTTAGGGCTTATTATTGGTAGAAATACGATTAACAATAGTCGAACTAGGATGATATAACAATGTATGACGTTTCAGTTGGAAGGCTTTCTTTCTAGGAAGTGTTGCCTGCACTGTCCTCCTGATGTAGTTCATGGAGATCTTGCAGTACATTGTGAGAAAGAAAACGCAGAATTTCTACCGGTTTCTCCAAGGACACAAAGCCAACGGATTTCTTAGCCTTGCCGCAGCAAAACAAGTGAAAACCCACACAGATTGACTTTGTGGTAGCATGCTCAGATACATTCACATTTTGTATTTGCAATAATGATGCCCTATAGAGTTAGTCAAATTTGGCAAAAAAAAAACAGTCTTAATTTAGTTATTCTAAAATTTACCCTAAATAACCCGAGCAGAGCCGTGTGCCTAATCTAGTTATAAGATAAATAAAAAATGAGAGCATTATCATCCAACAATTTATTATTTGGAAGTTTAAATTTTAAAAACGTATAAAAGTTATTAACTTTATTTTGTAACAAGATAAAATTTTGAGTATTACCTGGATGCCAGATCCAGATGCCGTACATTATTTTAGATAGGATCAAAGATTTAAAAAGGGTCTAAAAAGTAAAGGGGTCTTTAAAAAAACTGACAATCTTTTATATATTCCAATTCTTTTACACAGATCTTTAGCTAGAAATTTTATATGAGTGGCAAAAGATAGAGAGTTTTGAAATAGGATACCTAAATATTTAACTAAAATACCAGAAGAGAGAGGGACATAATCAAGATGGTAGTTAAAAACAAAGTGAATCCATTGTTACGGCCCCAAGCCGTAACCACCGAGAGAGAAGGCCTCTGCGATGAAATGTAATACATTGTTACATCATCATATTTAGGGCATTGTTATTTGTATTTCTACCAACAATAAGCCATAAATTTGCCTTGGTCTTACGTTAATGTAGTGAGCAATGTCAGCAACGAAAACATTAGAAAGCACGGGTCCTAAAGGAGACCGCTCTTAATAACACCCTTCCCAATGGAAAAAAATTTTTCCAACAGAGAAGGACCTTCCAATTACGCCCGTAAAAGTGAGCGAAACCAATTTAATAACGAGGGGGAACATCCAATGGAAGGGCTCGGTGCAATAAGGACCTAACCACAGACGAAGTTTTTGAGAAAAGTTATGTTATATTGTTTAAAAATCTGTAAATCTATATGGCTGATGTTTTGGTTTACTGTGATTGCAGTTTACTTGTGCAATTTTACTTGCGCTTTTACTGAAACTACTTCTTCTTTGCACAGCCTTCATCTCCAGGAAGTAAGGAGACTAGCTGATCACGATTGATAACGAAATATATACAGAAAATTGCATTTTATTTCTTAAATATGCATACAAAATACAGAGGAATGCGCTTTTATACATAGGGTCATCAATGTAAGCGGACAAACGCAAACAACCATGCCCGTGGTGTGACTCGAACCCACGACCCAGCGGCTCAGAAGTCAGCGTATTAGCCACTTTGCCACCTGGGCGGCTACTGAAACTTATTGTAATTGAATTTCACAAGCAGTAATTATTACATTTAGTAAGAATTTCTTCCTGCGGGTTAGGTCCTTATTGCGCCGAGCCCTTCAATTATCCTAATTTTTTCCAATAATAAGCTAATATTAACGTTATCAAATGCTTTCGAGAAGTCCAGGTAAGTTACATCAAGTCCTTACACATCCTTGGTTACATCAACCTGGACTTTTGCATCCATATTTTTGGCAACATACGACGTAAAACCCACAAGATTAGAAACTGTAGACCTAACCTTCCTAAAACTGTTTTGGAGGAAGAAATCGATCAACAAAAAGCAGACAAAGACTTAGCAGCAAAATTCAAGCAATTTCGCTGGAAACGATAGCAGTTATCGGCCGAAAATCAGATGTAGTCGGGGAAGTAATCTTAGGTATAAGATAGAAATTAACGCACTTCCAAGCAGCTGGATAGGTACCTGAATTTAATGAGATTGAACAATTTACAAAACGGACTTGCAAGAATTTCGATACACCCCTTGTAAATATAGTCAGGAATACCATTTAAATCAAGCTGCCTGGAAACTTTAATTTTTTTGGCTGTTGAAATAATTATTGTCAGTTCCGTAATTGACATTACCGAAAACAGGGTATCAATTTTACTCCAAAATTCGGATAAACCTTCATAATCCACCTTTAAAACAGTATTGTGGCTAAAATTTTGTTCAAGTTCCTTTACTAACCTAGTGCAATCCAATTTATTAACTTACTCTGTATTACCATCCAAAAGCTTCTTTGTTACCGACCAGAAATTTTGAGAATCATAGATAAGATCAGTCTCCGTTTTGTGAAAATAATTTTTACAATCAATTCTTCTGGACAGTTTAAATTACACTTCCTTACTTCTAGATTTCTTGTATAATGTATACAATTTATTTTTACGATTACACAAATTTATTGATTCTCTTCAGAACCAACAAGGATAGACACGCATTTTATGCAAAGAAGGCAAAATCAGTTTATTTTAATAGTTTTCACAATGTAGTCCCAAATCTGATCTACATCAATGAGCTCGTCTGATGGTTGCCAACTGCATGATTTAAGATAATTAAACAGCATATCAAAGTTTCCAGAGCGTAAATTGTACAGTTGAGGGGAATAAATAAATCTTTTTTTTTTGAGATTCATCTGAAATTGTATCTGAAGCGCAGGGTTGTACTTATCTTCCGGAACAATTGAGAGAGAACTGCGTATAATTTTAAGAGGAAAATTTGAAAATACTTTTTCTAATGTATCATTTCGAAAATTGAAAATATTGTTCTTATCGGAGATGTTCAATTCATTAGCCCACAGATCGGTTTTTCTGAGCGGGTTGTGCAGTAATAGTTGGTATTAACAGATGAATAATAAGTTCCAAAATTAAAGTCTCCCACAATCAAGAGTTTACCATTGAAACACTCAAAATTGTTCAATAGCTCGTCCAAACATTTTTCAAAATTCTCCTTAAAAGTAGCCGGGTTGTTCTGGTTTGGTTTGTTTGGTATTAACGTCCTTTTCAACTGCCATGGTCATTTTAGGACGGCGTTATAGGGGCCGCAAATTTTGCCTCGCAAGGGTTCTTTAGCGTGCAGCCGGCAAACGACTACACGGGACCAACGGCTTTACTTCCCTTCCATATCTCAGAATTTTCCCCCTGAAAAAATCCTCGTCGTCCTCGGCCGGGGTTGAACCAACACCTCCTAAAACTAAAGCCTGAGCACTGAAACGTCATACATTGTTACATCATCATAAAAAGGCATTGTTAATCTTATTTCTACCAATAATAAGCCCTCAATTATGACTTCTTATGAAGATGTAACAATGTATGATTTTTCAGTGCGCAGGCTTTAGTTTTAGAAGGTGTTGGTTGAACCCGCGTCCTCGGGCATCAGAGGCGATCACGCAACCACTGAGCCACCGAGGCCGATAAGTAGCCGGAAGAATATAAAGAATTACGATATTCAAACACGAAATCTTTAGAGTCCTTTAATCTGATAGTAACCCCAATTATATCAATGGAGGTGACAGAGCAAGTAACATGGTGTTGAATGGCATCCATAGAGGTTGGAACCGCACTTAAAACTCCTCCACCTCTTAAGTCACCCTTGCGATCAGACTTAAAACCTCTGATCGAAAAGCAAAAATTTTGTGATGGAATCATCTAACCACGTTTTAGTAAAGCAGAAAATAAAGTCATGATAACACGCCGTAGTACTACATGTATTCACTTCCAGCAATTTGGTTCTAAGATCGCGAACATTTTGATAATGGATTCTAACTAACATTGGCGGCAGATGGAGGGGTCTCCTCCAAACCCGTCATTATCTGATCGTTGCGTAATTTCCCGTATAATTCAGACACTAATACCCTCTCAGGCGACTAATAATAAAAATAAATTTATTAAGTGGGCCTTTAATAAAACACTTACATTTTTTTACAAAATATTATTACTAAATTTCGTATTTTTCGCTTTATTGAAATTCATTTTTTACATTTCTTAAACCCAAGAAAGGGCCAGACAGAAAAGTTCCTGTTGGAACTAACATTTTTGCCTTAAATATAAGTGTAATTGAAAAAATGATTTTACCTAATTGCTGAATTATAATTGAAAATCATTATCAATCATTTTTCAATAAAGGCAATAAGTAATGATGCAGCCATTTTTAGGTTAGAAGAGTACAATTTTGTTTAAAATTTTTCAGCAATTTGTTCTTTACTAGTTAAATATGTATTAGAGATAGAATTTAACGATATTTCTAAGTCATTTAAAGTCAAAACTTGAATGTTTTCTTTATTTCAAATAGCTTATTTGAATTGATGGTTCTTAATTGTCAATGAAGCTTTCAAATTTCGTTATTTTTGAATAATAGATTTAAATTTTAAATCTAATATTTGTTGTTCTCAATAATTCGTTCGTTTTATTTCAGTTCGCTTTCCTCTTTATTATGCCCGACTTGGTATTTTTCTAAAAAACAAAAGGTAAGCTAACGAATGCTCGGTGGGAAGGAGATTCCCCTCCGGTTGTTTTCTTTATTCCCTTGAATTAAGAGATCGTTTAACTTTTTTGTTGTTTCTGGTAATGGAGCGGAAATCGGTGAAATTGCTTAGGGAATTCGATTGATCAAGGAGAGAGAACATGGTGAAGACATTTCTCTTCAGGTCATCAACGATTCTCGGCGAAGGGAACATGATGAAGAGTGACACTCAAAAACAAGGGAAGGCCCTTCTCCTTCCTCGGGTTTCACCTCATTTGCGTAACTCGTCAATCCAATCAAATCCGACAAAGTAGATGAGTTTACAAAGAGGAAAGAAATCTCGAAAGATCCTAGAAATAATTAATTTGAACGCTCCACAAATCCAAGCAAGCGTCTTTTTTTTTTCGTTGTAGGAAATCAAAACAGGTTGAAATCCATAAGATGCTCTCGAGTTTTTAATTTATTATGGCATTTTTATTCATCAGCTTTCATAAAAGATGCCAAAATCTTCCTCGTTTTTATATATTGCAATATACTGCCGTTAATAGTCGAACGCATCTAGGAATGTGCTTATTTGGTCAGTGCTAGTCTAGCGTCAGTATGATATCGATCCATCATACTTTACTATCACAATCTACCTTTCGAGAAAGACTTTCCACCAAATTTCGGTAGTATCTGCAGGTATTTTGGTCTATTTATACAGGAAGATGGCGAAAAACTATGTGATGCATTTTGGGTTGTCTGGCTCGCAACCGGCGCTCAGCAAAACACCGACGTTTCTACTATCTTTTTGCTTGAATATAAAACTATATCCGAAACTTCCGACAGCATCTTCCTCTACTGTAGGAAATGCCACAGACCTTAAGCATTTCAACTTTACTCTATACAAAATGTCACAAGGCCCACAGAAGTCTTCAGTGAAAAGAGATCAGGGCTTTGAGCCGGCCATTCGAGGATATTCACTTCCATTTCCTCGAAGTACTTGGTTATAGCCTTTGCTTCATGAAGAGGCTTTGTCACACTGAAAACTACGAAGGCCAGTTCTGAATTAACGCGCTTCTCCGTTATCGTTTCATAGTCTTCGGCCTTCAGGGTTTTCAGACACAAAAAACAGTAGACTAAGAAGACCAAACTAAGAGTAGTCTATACGACAACTCCTCTTAAGTCGAATTATTCTGTGGGGACAATGAACTCTGGTAAGTAAGGCTTACTCAGCATTCGCTATGCTTAAACGTATAGCTCAGTTCGCCAGAACATGTAGCGTGATTCGATACAGTAGAAGATGCTCTTCTAATGCTAAGTATCTACTGGCGACATGTTTTGCATCTCTAATCGACGTGCAGCGTTCCTTATATCACGGACAATGATAATTGGTTTTTGCACTACAGCTAACCCATGGCACAGCCTACTATATAGGTAACAGCCTGTTCAATCGACACGATTTCCATTGAAATCTTAAGACCGCCTTAGTTCAACAACTTCTCACATGAGGGCGCTTTTAATGAGGGAAAACCTTGGTAACAACTGTGTTTACTTATGCACAGAGCTACAGCTGATCAAGTCTTTTTAAGTGTCAAAATGAAACAATATTCCTAGATATTAATTAATATGCACCATTAACAAGCCAAAGAAGTTACTTTTCAAAAAAAAATGCGACATGTTATAAAATTTTTTTTTAACAATTATATAAGATTAAATATAAGATTATATATATTAATTTTAATATATACAAATATACATATAATAATAATTATAAGATTAAGTATTAAATAAGATTAATATATAAGAATAAATATATATATAAGATTACATATATATGTAAATATGCAGCCTGTTTATAGGCTAACCAGTAGAAAACAATAGAATGGTAGCAGTGGTAAGGCTTTTTCAATGCTAAAAAGGCTTTCTTCACCCTACTTAAAAGCGCCCTCCTCCTTTACTGCGGTGAAACTTGGAAACTGTCCATTGAACCGGCTGTTATGTATATAGTAGGCTGTGCCCATGGAATCAAAGTGCAAACACCTCTCGACAGATGACACGAGCACTGCCGTCACTTATTTCATCGGTCGAGAGGTGGCAAAATTTCACCCTACCGTAATTTAACGAAGCCTTTCGATGGCACACATCGGAATCATGGGCAGTCCAAATCTGTCAATTGTTCCGTCCTCTCTGGTCGGCAGGGTTTTAAAACTCCAAGTTTCCATTTCACCACTACATCGCTTACTCTTGTAGGTGGTAGCTGGAACTTATTACAAATCTCAAGGTTGGAATTACCAATAGGCTCCAATAAAGATGCCCCATTCAAATGTAATTAAAACCACGTTTCGATATCTGTAACTGCTATTCGCTTTTACTGATACTCACGGTAGTTTAAAAGAAATATGACATTGGTTGACGTAACGTGATCTAATGTACTTTCCAATGGATATGCGGTCATTAATGAAACTGTAGTATTTAATTTGGATTAGAGTTTGATTTTGTCTATTGCTTATATTCCTAAACGAATTACAATTTATTCGACCCTCTTAAGCGCTTAATGTAACACCAAATTCTCGCCTTCAGTGAAAGAATAGAAACATGATGAGAGGACGTTGTAAGATAATAGAATTACGGGATGCTTTGCAATTTTTGTTCTCCACTTTTACTTTACCCAACTCTCCTAGGAGATGCAGTGATTTGCATTTGTCTCTTCTAATTAAGAAAAGACCGCTGTGAAGGGGTTTTAAAAGTACTTTCTTTCTTAGAATATTCCGCTAGGGGAAGGGACAAAAACTTTCATACAAAGTGGCAAGTAAAACTTGAATAAAGACGAAAGATAATTTCTTTCATTTCTTGGCAAGTAGTTGCGCTTCCACTTCATTGCTGGAATCAAGGTATTTCCAAAGAAAATAGCGTTTTTATCTTACTTCAAAAACGTGAAAGAACAGTTTACAGTAGACTAAGATTATCTCAGGTTATCTATATCTCAGTTTAACGTATTATGAAATTGAAATATAAATAGCGTAACCGTTAATACGTATCCCAGATCGGCACTAACACAAAATCACTTATCGAAACCTTTCTGTTGTGGATTGGGCTATACAATTGCAAAACACTATCGATGCGATTGCTGTTGCTTATTATATGCTGAAAAGCATATATTGGTTTCGCTCTGTTTATGTGTCTGTCTGTCTGTCTGTCCGTCCGTCCGTCCGTCCGTCTGTATGTCCGACGATTTCTCGAGAATGCTTTAACTTTTTCAAGTTCTTTTTTCGCTGTTCGATAGAGACCCTTCCTGAGCTCACCTGATTAGTTTGTAGTCGAAATCGGTCTAACAGTCACGTGACTATTGAGACCCAAACCCCCCCCCCCCACCCCCTTACCATTAACGCATGTAATATGTCATTCGAACGGGAATGACGAGCACAAGACGAATATGACATTCTTTTCGATTTTCGAAATGCTACGTCCGAGAAAATGACCCCCAAAAAGTACTTCAATGACCCCTTATTACGAGCTTTAGCTAAAGCTATATATAAGAATACAAGCATGATCAGTACCTTTATGTGCCTGGCCAGCCATCGTTTGCACGAAAACGTGAAAATGGAAGAACTTAACAGCGATATATCAACTTTTGATGAGCTCTCGTGGACCCCTTCAAGCACGTGCACTAATGTTAAGAATATGAACTTAGGGCATGTAATATATCAATCGAATCCTACCGACGAGTCATAAGTGAATACAGTGTTACTTTTTGTTTATCATTTAAGCATTGTTGATGGCAGCCTGGAGCACGTGCCCGTTATGAAGCTTTCTTGATGCACGTGCTCATTTCATTTTAAAATTCAGTGCTGTTAGGCCTATTGTTAAATGTGTTAATTAATGTTAGGGCGATGGTTAAAAATGGCTAAATAACGTTAGGCCTATAGTTAAAATGACTAAATAATGTTAGGCCTGTTGTTAAAAATGGCTGA
>JAHWFO010003124.1:949184-1129661 GCA_023313115.1 Rhysida immarginata
AATTTATGTTAGGCCTACAGTTAAAATGACTAAATAATGTTAGGCCTATTGTGAAAATTAGCTAATTAATGTTAGGCCTATTGTTAAAAATGGCTAATTAATATTAGGCTTATTGTTAAAATGGCTAATTGAAGTTAGGCCTATATTTTAAAATGACGTGAATGCATATAGAATCAAAGGTATTTCCACTGTTTATTTAAACCAAGTGCAAGTAAAAGTGAGATATTAAAATTACATCTGCATCAGAGCTAGAGCTCCTTGGAATGCTTAAAATATTTTACCCGGCAATGCTTTGAAACAATGGTTTTTCTCTCTTGACGTTTATGATAACTTTGATCTAACAGTGGAAAGAACATAGACCCAGTAGTTTAAAACATTTAGACGTGCGAGGATTTCATTCTCATTTCGCGCGCGTTTGGAAAGATTCGTGTGAGCGCTGCAATCGAATACGTAAATTTACATGCAGTTTTCGCCATTGCTGTATATAAAAATATTACAGTAATATTAAACAACAAATTTTTATATTCTTCTTTTCAGCATATTTGAAAATCGTTTTACGAGTTATATTCTTGTTGTTACCTGCTATTGTTTCATTTTAGATTCATGTTTCATGTTTAATTTCATATAAATTTAGCAGTTAATTATGATAAAAAATGAAATTATAAAAGAGAAAATAGACTACAGTTAAATAAAATTAAATTTTAATTTTGAGAAAAATCGAACTTCATATTCTCCTTTAATTTTTAATAATGGGTCGTCTGCTTCTGGTCTTCATTGTACTTTTATGTGATCTTTCTTCGCAAGGACTTGAACCTAAGCGACAGATTCCAAACGGACAAAGTAACCTGATTTTGACTATTTATAGATTTTTTTTAATAACATCCAATAAACTGCTTAGGATTGTCAGTTTGTTAAAATTGAATGCTATAAAATAAAATGCTAATAATCAAAGAAAAACTGCTACGTACGAGATAATTGGATTCAATTCAAATAGAAAATATTTTAACAAGCAAAATTTAAAGTTTACACATTTTGCATTTAAATACTACAATATAACAAGAAATTTAAGTCTGCAGAAACGTAGCGGAAGCCCTGAGTTCATCTATATTTACCCCTTCATCTGCACTTTTTATCAACACCACCTAGATTAAAGAAGGTGGTGTTGTTTTTACCCCCATTTTTTTATATCAAAAATTGATTTTCTCGAACTTAGTATTTAGAAAATATAAAAGAACCCTATATTCTTTCCTTTCTTCTTCCTAGCTTCTTTCTTCCTATCTTATTTTCTCATAGTTCTCGATCGAATGATTTCACACACCATATGTTGTCATATTTCTTAAGACCAAGTGACTGCCACCCCACAACTCCGACCCCACTGGGACAATTTGGCCCAAACTGCATAGGAATGTAGATTTTGCCTACAGGAATTTGCATATTGAATTTCACTCCTTTACATACTTAAATACCACATAGATCACTTAGTCCCCTCTATCACCCGCGTAATTCCGACCCCAGTGGGCCATCAAAACCAAACTAAATAGTGAAGAAAAATAATTGAATGATCTCAAGAGGATCAAACCCAGGTTCGAACCCAGGCTGTGGAATTTTCTTTCCTATTTTCATCAATAAATAGTGAAGATACTCATGCCCACAGTAAGCTACATTCCGAATTTCAACCTTCTACCTCAAAAAATGAAGAAATTATGAAGGAGACGGACAGACAGACAATGTGAAACCAATAAGTAGCTCCATTCTTCCGCTACTTAATAATACAAGTAAAATAAATTGAATCTGAAAATGATAACAGATATTTACAGCCTCATATCATTCAACATACCAAACCCGATACTGACTTGAGAAAGCTGGGCGAAGCCTATTAAATAGGCTTTTAAGATGCCAATTTAATCGTTCCAACTTCTTTGACAGATAACAGAAATGAGTTGTATCAAATATAAACTGTTTTAGTATAGAAGTCACGGCAGAGCCTCTCTAGAAGATACTTGAAAATGATGATTCGGTAGTATTCTGTGGTTAAGAAAGTTTTTTTTATCTTAAAATATATTCATTTCACCGATTTTTTTTTTTTTTGCTTGTCGCTAGCTTACTATAAGGCCGGAAAAACTATGCACCTAAGTTTTCTGTAAATATAATTTTCTTCGCTTTGTGAACCTTTGTGAAACGCTGGCCCGAAAGTTTCTTTTTCTTAATAAGACGAGAAGTTATAAAATTCTTACATTAGGACTCGATACTGTGCCGCAGCCCGAAGGCTGAAAACCCCTGCCTTGGGACATTTTTCATTTTGAAGGATTTTTTTAATTATCATACTGAATAAGCCAAATTGTATTGAAATAGAGTAAATTAATTAAAATAAATACAGTAAAATAAGTTTTTTTTGTTTGTTTTTTGTTTATTTTTTTTACTGTAGTTTCTCGAGGTCATTCAGCCGAAATAACATCCGGCTTGAGCTACAGCGTTTGCTTCTGATGGTTTTCTTTATTTTTAGACTTGTTGATTTGAGCAAAAATAACTCAAAATTTATGATTTCCTTCGAAAATTTGTTTTTCATCGTTTTTCCGACTAGAAAAACATTTCTTCTAAAAAGCATACGCCATTCGCTAGATTTCAATGATATCTAATTCGGTGTATCATTTGTTCATGTTCATGAAGCCAAATAACTGTTGCTTCGCAGAATAACTAGCAATTTTGCTCAAAATAACATCAATTTTCTTTCTTCTGCTCAACTCTAGATGAACAAAAGTAAAGTTATTTTCACATCTTTAATTATGATAACAGAGTTATTTCTAAAGTTACAGTATTAGAGGGCATTTGCAGGGGCATAAATTTCTATTCAACCCCAGAGGGCATAAATAACTTCCGCATTTTTAAAAATTAAGACTTACTAGCCTTAATTATAAATAAACCAAACAATCGGAATTAAGAAAAGTAGCGAAAGGTGCTGTTTTAAGTTGGGGAAAAAAAGCAACAGTTAAATGTCTAAGCTTCATTAACCTTTCGTCTGATACTGTATATTAAATGGTAAGTTGGATTTTATTCACATGAGTCAATAGAAAAGTACATTTTTTTACTTGCTTGTTTTCGCCCATTGTTTTACCAGCAAAAGACGATCAACTTACTCTGTAATTCTGCAAATAGAACGAAACAGTTTTCATCATTTTCTGTCCCTGAACGGTTATTGGGCGGTCGAAAGTAGTCGATTTGGCTAATATTCCAAATCGAGCGAAAAATAGACGTAGCTGTCAATTAGTGAAACCAGAACTCAAAAATTTCGAAGTCCTTTCAAAGGTGTCGTGTGTTCTCCGTATAGTCAGAGATATGACTATAACGCAGCTTGCACAATTTAATGAATGGTGCTTATTTTAACCTTTTAATTACAACGTTTAATTTTATCATGCAGTACTAGCATAAACGGTGTGCCCGATTTGAAACACGTGTAAATCAATTTTAATTAAATTCAGATACACAAAGTTCGTACCAATAGGGAGAGAAACTCAGTTTTGTTCAGTAGCGGAGAGCGGGTAACAGTGAGACGCCCTTTATTCGAAAGTTTGCATTTCATGTTATATTGGATCAAATGTAATGATTTTTTTTCACAAAATGCTATACTTAGTACCCTATTATACAGGGTGAATACAAAAGTCTGAACCCCCCCTTTTATTTTTTGAACCGAAGCAGATATGTCAATTTTGATGAATCCAATGAATAGGAAGTTGTGGGTGGCCTATCCCATGGTGCACTTTTTATCATCCCAAATATGCAAATTAGGACACATTCAAAATTTATCTCAAAAACCAACGATATGAAATGAGTAGATCGCTCATGAGCTGCTTTCAGCGCCACCATCGTGTCCCCATTTGAAGGCCTGGCGGCCATTGCTTTGGTAGTCAACAAATGGCTTTCATCGATCTTTACGTGTAATTTTGCGTAGATAAACGCACCAAAACTCAATGCCGATTACTTGTTCAGCTTTAAATTGTAATAAAAGATATATTAAAGGTTCACCACTGACCTTTCACAGGTGTATTTTTTATTTTCTGCGTCTCAGAATGTTTTTCTCATGTAAAAATCCTGGTCTTTCATATTCTGATTGGTTGATTAGATGTATCCAATGTTGTTATCGTCGTTTCAGTGATACCAGAATGATTGTTTAGAGGTATTTATGAAATTATATACCGCATTTATTAAAAACCTTCTGAATTTGGGAGATCGCATAAGAAATTTCAGACTACAAGCACGATGTTGATGGGGGAGGGGGGGGGTGCTTTCTCAGCTGGCGACAAAGCGGACATACAGTAACGGCGCTTTGGCTGGCGATATTCAGACTACCATAGTAATGGCGCCTGCAGTGTAATAACATGGAAGAATGGAGATTAGTTCCACTTTTCGCCGCCTTCAAATTGCCCCAAAGATGGCGGCCAAATAAGCGATCTACTCATTTCATATCGTTGTCAAAAACCGTAAGGGATAGAGAAAAAAACCCAATTGCAAACTTGTTCAGCATAAAAAACAAACAAAACAAAAAAAATCATCCAAATCGGACCAACCAATCACCCACAATCACGTGGTGAACTGTTTGTAGCTTACGAACAGTCACACTGCACAAACAAGTTACTTCAAACAGTTTTAAAAAAAAGTTAATCAACAAAATGCTCGATGTGACGACCATGGGCACCATAACACAATTGGGCACGGAACCTAACTGACGCCAAAACATCGGCAAGCATGGCTGGTGTCACTCCTCGGCACGCTTCCTGGATTCGTTGAACCAGATCCTCCAGTGAGGCGGGCTGCGTAGCATAAACCTTGCCCTTCAGGTATCCCCACAAGAAAAAGTCAAGCGGTGTAAAATCAGGGGAGCGGGGTGGCCAACGAACTGGTCCTCCTCGGCCTATCCATTGTTGTCCAAACATCTCACTTAGACGCTCGCGAACGACCAACCCGTAATGTGGAGGAGCTCCATCATGCTGAAACCACGTGCGCTGATACGAGGCCAATGGCAAATTGTCAATGAATTCTGTGACTACCACGTTGAGAATTTCAGCCCGGTAGCGTTCTGCAGTCAGTGTTCCATCGTAAAAATACGGTCCAACCACAGTGTCATTGTACAATCCACACCACACATTGATTCTCCAGTTCACTTGATGAGTTGCTTCTCGCAGACATCGTGGGTTTTCGTCTGCCCAATGATGATGGTTGTGCCTGTTGATAACTCCATCCCTGGTGAACTGGGCTTCATCTGTCCACAACACCTCATGAATGAAGTTTGGATTGTCATCCAGGCAGGTAAGTAACCAGTTGCAGAAGGCGGCCCTAGCAACATAATCCAATGGCAGTAACTCCTGGTGACAATGAATACGTATGGGTGAAAATGATGTGCGTGTAGAATGTTGATGACACCCAACATCTGCAGCAATTGCTCTGCTGCTTGTGTGGGGATTTGCACCAACTGCAGCCAGAACTAGTAGTGTTGTATCCTCGTCGCCTTCTGCCCTTGGTCGTCCTCGTTCTGCATTAACAATCCCTGTAGCCTCGAATCTTTGAATAATGTGACGCATTGTTTGACGAGATGGATGGCGTTCGTTAGGGTATCTGCCTCGATACAACCTAACTGCAGCATGTAGGTTTCTCCTTGCCTCTCCAAAGCAGAAGATCATGTTGACCATTTCCGGAACAGGGTAGCTTGCCATCCTGCAATTGTTCTGTTTTCTGTGTGCTGAAACATGCCTTTTATTTGCTTTTCCGCATGAAAGTGAATGTGAGTATGGTAATTTATGTTGATTTTTTGATTTGCATGCTTTACATGGTGGAAATGTCAACATTCAGTTTTCCTTGTGCAGTGTGACTGACGTGATTGTGGGTGATTGGTTGGTCCGATTTGGACGATTTTTTTTGTTTTGTTTGTTTTTTTATGCTGAACAAGTTTGCAATTGGGTTTTTTTTTCTCTATCCCTTACGGTTTTTGAGATAAATTTTGAATGTGTACTAATTTGCATATTTCGGATGATGAAAAGTGCACCATGGGATAGGCCACCCACAACTTCCTATTCATTGGATTCATCAAAATTGACATATCTGCTTCGGTTCAAAAAATAAAAGGGGGGTTCAGACTTTTGAATTCACCCTGTATAACTAAATTTAAAATATTATTAAGAACAATTTTCGCTGAAAATAATTTATATAAATCTGAAGCACTTTGTCTCACTCTTCCCCAAAGGTGGGGAACAATGAGATACGAGTCATGAGTTATAAATACTATACAGAATTTCAATGTCGTTATAATAGTTGTAGGCGTCTCTGTAATTCTGTGCAATCGTTGTAATAATTTTCACTTTATTGCAATGTCTTATGAATTCATACCACCATATATAAAATCCATGTTCAGAAAATGCTCTTGCATATCTCCATTTAATAAGTTTTCGTGTGATATAAGTTGTTTAATTTGATTATTGGCCGTCCAAAGGTGGCCTATGTGTTCGTTTCCCCAACTCAGAACTTTTTGTTTTTTTGTTTTTGTTTTTACGGAATTCGACTTCAAGAAGATATTTTGAAATTTTGAAAAAAAAATCCGTCTCCACGTATGTTCGTATGTTTGTATGTATGTAGCCAATTTTGTGCAGCTAACTCCTCTGAAAATGCAAATAGCAGAACCAGCTAAAATTAATACATACTTAGAGAGTATCTTAAACTGTATATTGACTATTTTTATAACAATTGATCAGTCTTTTTAGAGATATTAAATTTTTTCTTATAATGAAGAAATGGCTATACATTCATACAAACTACCTAAAGTCAATAAATTCGAATAATTTTTGTAAATAGTTTGTTTGCCAACCAATGATGAGCTATTTTGGAGATATTAATTGATCCTCATTCCTGCCAAACAGAAAAAGATTTTAATTGTGTTTTCATTGTAAAAATAAATACATTGAAGGGCACTTAAACAGACTTATTTTTTTAAGAATATTGGTTAAGCCTTTTAAAAGAAATTAATTGTTTTCTAAAAACAAATAAATGGCCGTAGCATTTATTCCAGCAAACAAAAGTCATGTATTGATTCCTCTCAATATTTTTTATAGAAATTGTGGAGTCATTATGAAAATATAAGTTTTTATGGTCCTCCCCTCCCGACGGAGCGAGTGACGTATTTTCTCGACCAATGAACAAGTGGATCATTTCCTTTCTCGAGACGCAAGTTCCACACCACCCTCTAGTGAGGAGTTAAGTCGTGATTCTCTACGTTTACAGGTATAACTGTGACTGCTACTTTTTGATATCAGTGATTTTACCTGTGAATAATTACCTGTGATTATTCCCCGCGATTTAGAAACAGTGATGATGATTCACTAATGATGGTTAAAGCGAATGTGTCCGCGAAATAGACATTCTTTGATGGGTTTATTAAGGAGTATATAATCTATAACATTGCCTTGATGAAATAAAATAAATCTATATTAATTCGTTTTATAAACTTTTATTATCGTGATTAATTCACTCCCCTTTAAAAAATAAATTAGCTCTTTATTTGCGAATTTACCCACCCTCCACCCTCTAAGAAATTTGTACTTCCATTAAGTTTGTTTATTCAAATTTTGAAAATTAAATACTATAATTCTCGAAAAAATTATGACCCTTTATTATTTATTTAATAATATTTTGTCTTCGTGGCTAGAAATACAGGTTGGGGTACTGCAGCTCCTTAGCTCCCCCCCCCCCTCCCCTTGGCTAAGCCCCATTTTAAGCGATTAAAGCAATTTAATCATTTTAAGCGATTGTATTAACAAACTGCTTATTATTAGTATATACAGGGTGTTTCATAATTGGTGTCCCGTCTTTAGGTCCAAATAACGACTCAAGGGGAACAGATTGGGGGGAAATGAAGATTTTTTCAGAACCAAGAACGTTTTCAGAATACGAATTGTAATTATTATCATATTTTTGACCATTCCGTTTAGACAGGATTCAAATAGCTTGATTGAAGCTTACTTGTGATAACAATCGAACTGTTTGGATGGAACGGTTAGACGTCTCTGAAAAAGCAAAAAAAAAAAAAAAAAAAAAAAAAAAAAGACTCGGAATTCATTATTCAGCTTAACAACGCCGGCCGATTAGAAACGAAACACCATGTGAGCGTCATCTATAGAATTACAATTCAATTCAATAGACCCCATATGTGAATGGCGCTCGCTTTTGATCAATGTTGATGAAATGTCATTAATCACACACCGTTTTCTGAAACCTCTATATGCCACTTTTCCAGTTCCAAAATGAAATTTCATTTTCATTCCAGAACTGAATGCCGGTGTTTTAAAGGATTGCTTAATAGTAGCTTTTGTTCGGAGTCTTGTACAGCAAATAATGATGTAAATAATGTAGAAAATGAAATTGTTCATTATAAGAATAGACTGTGAAAAATTTACCTAAAGCACAGGGTTAATATTAACTGCACTAATGAAGTGATCAAAATGAATTGTTTATTATTTATTGACTGATGAATAGTGTTGTCTTTCAATCATTAATGACATAGTAGAGAACAAAGCAATGACTCCGTATATTGTGAATTAATGAAACAGGCAATAATTAATAACATGTTCGGCATTCTTTTTCTTTTTTTCCTTTTATAAATTAAAAATGTACATTTGTATTTTTTTCTATGCCTTACGAGACAAAATGTGAAAAGAGAAAAAGAAAAAAAGCCATTTACAACAATTCGTAACTTCCGAATCGCCATGGGACACTGCAATCAACCTTAGTGTCTCGTATGTACGTATGTCGCTTACATACATGAAAATAGGTAGAACCGAGTAAAGTACATATAAAATTCATTTTTAAGGATTTTCTTCTTTTTTGTTCCGCAACAAAAAATTCAATTCTAAAATAAATTCAGGAACGAATAGACAGATGATGTTCGCATCACACTGACTGGCAACATAAAGCCAATCTTCAGTTCGTGTGAGACTTAACGTATGTCTCATAAAAAAAGTACTTATAGTGTATAGTTGAGAATGTCTTTATTAGAATTTTCGTGAGGTAAATTAATTTTATACAAATATAGTAGGGAGAAAATAGTGGACCCTCTAGAATCGTTTTGACCATGCTAAACCTTGTTTAAAAAAAAACATGACATCTGTTCCCTCACCGAAACGTGGCTGACTAATTATCACAACGACCCAAACCTTAATAATGAAAACTTTACAATTTTCCGACCCGAACGGTCATTCAGAGGTGGTGGATGTGGCGATTCTACTTCGACAAGAAATCCCAACAATGGTCCTGATCAGAGAATCGACTGACGGTCTCGACCATTTAATCGTTGAAAGCGATTTGAAGGGTCAAAAAATTGGAATCCTCGCCCGATCTGGATATATCCCAATTGACAACATAATGCAATTAATACACTCCTCAACAGAATACGAGAATATGTTATCTTTGGAGATTTCAATGTGGACTTCAGCAGACTCTCGCTCCAGAGTAATTTCTTTATTGACTCCTGTAACTTGCACAACCTAAATCCACTTCTCTCGACTCCAACAAGGGGGGCTCCAGGTGTTCAATGGGATTGAGATTGGGGCTCTGGGCAGGAAAGGTTGTCTTGAAACCAGTCGTGTACAGACCTTGCTTAATGGCAAAGATCATTGTCAGGTTGATGCAGAAAAGGACCATACCTGAATTATTCCCACAATTTGGCAGTGCACAGTTGTCCAAGATGTCTCGATAAGCAACAGCATTCATCGTTCCTTTAATAAAACAAGTTGTTCCAGACCATTAAGCCACCTCATTCAAACTTCACAATGGGTACCATACACTCAGGTAACGTTCTTCAGGCATCCTCCACACCCAACATCGTTCATCTGATTGCCAGAGTGTGCACTGCGATTCATCAGTCCATAGGACACGTTTCCACTATTCCATGCTCCAGTTTCTGCGAGTTTTACACCACTACAAACGTTGCCTGGAATTGTTGTCAGTGATAAAGGTCTTGTGAGCAGTAGCACGACCGTGAAAACCCACGAATTCACGACGAATGGTGGTCGTGCTAACAACACAAGATGAAGAATTACTGAACTCTGTAGCAATTATTTCAGCAGAAGACCTTCATTGCAAACACTCGACTCGGCTAGTTCGTGGTTGCACTGTTGTTGCTCCCTGGGTCTTTCCCTTCGCAATCACATTGCCTATATTTGTGCAGAGTATTTGTAGAATGGTGGAAATATCACGGACTGACTTGTTGCACAAATGGCGTCTATGATGGTTCCACGTTGGAATTCGCTGACGTTCCATATCTTAATAATACGAAGCAGATGTATATCTGAAAGTGCGTGATGCTATTTAAATAATTTACATGCTATTGTCATGAGACATTTGGCACAATCCATGAGTTATGAGAGGTGCCTCTAAACTTTTGATCACATGATGTATATTTCTAGCACTGAAAAAAAAGCACTGAAACAAAAGAAAGAAAAAAAACAATGAAACACTCAGAGTTCAGATTGTACAATAAGATTTACAAACCAACAATTAAAGCTACCAAACGCACATGCTTACCTCAGCCATTTATATGGAAATTTATACAGAGCGCCAGTGTCCCCACAAACGATAGCTTTCCCTTTAAACAGTACATTCCGTACCTCCAATGGATCGATAACACCCTAGGACTGCCTATCCCCCATTGTTAAATCTAGTAGGCCTACGTCAACTGAAAACAACAATCCCAGATCACTTAGCCACCGAGATGTATAAGGCATTAGCAGTAACTGCTAAAAGGCAAATACAGGTGAAGGGTTTATGACACTTGAGGTGATGAAAAATTGGGAACCGATTGGGAATACCTGTTTCTTAGAACTCCTCGAAATGATTATAACAACCCAAAAATTTCCACTTGCAATGAAGAAATCTCATCCAACCGATCTTTAATTTCGAATGGGATTTCCGGCCCATTTTACTCTTACCAATGACCTACAAAATAATCAAGAAAATAATCTTAGGGAATCTCATAGCCAACATTTGGCTAAAACTATCAGATAATTATAATCAATTCGGTGGATACCCGGAAAAATCTACAGTTGACCTTTTGATCCACATTTACAAGGAAGCTACTGGCCAATAGAGCAAGACCACCACCACTTTATAGTGAGTATTGATCTTTCGAAAGCCTTCAAAATTGCCCCACGAAACCAAATCATTGAAGAAATTAAAGCTATTGGCACACATGAGAAAATTACATCTCTATTTACTGACCTATTTAGTAGGAATAGATCACAATATACGTATAGTGGCGAACAAGACAAATACCAAGTTTGCAACGAGCAGAAGTAGCCTATTCCCCAAGACTCCCCCATCAGCATTGCACTCTTCGCAGCCCCCGTCGATCCTATCTTCAACCCTGCATTAAACTTCAGTATCAGACCATATATCTAAACAAGAAATACAATTTTGTATAATGCAATAGATAGACGCTATGCCCAAGATCACATCACTTCCGACATCAAGAAATTAACTGAAGATAAAACGATAACCATGACACCACGGAAACGAAAGTACACAAAATCTTAGGATTAAGATTCGATTCAAGACTACAGTTATCATCGTAGACGAGCTAGTCCTTCAACTCAACAGACTAGATTTCTTTATCAGGAACCTAAAAGAAGTATTAAACAAAGAAATGTCATCCCGAAGATTACGCACGCTGCCCCTATATGGTCTATAACATCAAAATTCTCAATAGCCAGAGTCAAGACGGCATACAACCAGATCTTGCACACAGTCTTATCCTTGTCTAGATATCAATATACCATGCAAGTTTGTAAAGAGACTTCCTTCCCAACTTTCGAGTCGATCCTCAGAATTGCGAAATTAAAAGAATTGTGAACCAAGGCAAAATTCATTCGCGCATGACTAGCGTCCCGCCAAACTATAAGGCGTACTCGAAAACCCAAAATCTAAAACACAATGGTCATTACCTCACTGAAGTAGAGAGCCTTCCCCTGTAATACAATCGACAAATGGAATGCTCTCCCATTTGAAATTAGGAATGCGTTAATAAACCCACGAACTGTGCCATTGATGATCTACACGCCAATAGAATAATTAAGAATTACGTAATGGATTTGGGAGTCCATTTATACTGTGTCCCAGAGAGATGCTTTAATAAATAAATAAATAAATAAATAAATAAATAAACATCTCTTTAAAAACTTTAATCTTTAAATAAGAGTTCCAGCGTATGTTTTATTAGCCGTCGATTCGGTTTTATGAAGTCGATCTTAAAAGCCGAAGAGTAAAGCTCATCAATCAAATAAATAAGTCAGAGTAAATAATGATTGGTTGGTTTGGTGTGTTTGGTATTAACGTCCTTTTCAACCGCTATGGTCATTTCAGGACGGCGTTATAGGGGCCGCAAATTTTGCCTCGCAAGGGTTCTTTAACGTGCAGCCGGCAAACCAGTACACGGGACCAACAGCTTTACTTCCCTTCCGAAGGAAGTGCGTGATCTCAGAATTTCCCCCTGAAAAATCCTCAGGATCGAACCCGCGTACTCGGGCATCAGAGGCGATCGCGCAACCACTGAACCACCGAGGCCGATAAGTGAATAATGAAAAAAAAAATTAAGTACATAGAATATCGAATAAAAGAAAAAAGTAGCGCCTGCTCTTTTTTTTTTTTTTTTTTGTCCTTTCAGCTAATGCGCTCGAGTGAAAAAAGAAAAAAATATATAGTATTTTATGCGCTTTTTGAAATACTAGAGCTTTAGTAGTTTGCAGTGCCTTGAAGCCTTTAATTCTATTGCACTTACGGTAAAACAACAAGCAAGGTGAATCGGAGATAAAGTCGTTACGGTTTATTTTTAGCCATACGACTGATTTTGCAAACCGGCTATTGAGGCGCAACCCACAAGGATTGCAAAATAGCGGTCGTTTTAGACATGCATCTTGATCACAGGAGTGATTAAATAACTGTGCGAGTCCTAGAAAATTACATATGCATCTTTAAACTACACGCAGATGATGTCAACTGTAAAAGACATGTTTCTTTATGTGCGATCAAATGTAGGCATCGAAGATCTGAAGGGGACGGGCCTTGAGCTAAATAATTAGAAAAAATGTATCGTTTGAACAGTACAAATCAAGTAGCGCATCGAAAGGATCAGCATTCATGAAATTTTTCTAGGACCCTCGGTTATAACAAAATTTACTCACAGCGAATTCCAAATACAGTATGTTCACCGAAACCCACCGATCCACAATTACGATTCTAAAAGGAAAATAGTTTTAAATAGATTTGCCGCGCAGGAACAAATTCAAGCGGCAGCCTTCTGTCGATAAAGTTTTGGCATTTACGTAATTTATGGATTGAGAACAGGACCCTCTTTCATTTTTTCAGAATGATATCTGATAATATCAAAAAAGTTGGAAAGATGCATCCACATTATTCGATACTCCGTAAAAATTACAGTGCTTTGCGAACGTGGGAAAAAAGCGCCAAAAAAATATTGCCTGTTCATCATCATCTACTAACTATATCATGTTTGGAGGTTAAAGAGCACAGTCAGCGAACTTAGTTTGGCGGAAGATGAGCTAGAACTTTAGTTTCTTATCTCGGAAATAAAGGCTGTGTTCGTATTCGTGAAGGGCTTCGAAAGCGAAAGAATGATTTTACGGCGTCGGCATAAAATGTTTCATTCAAGGACAGCAAAAATACGTAGAATTTTTGAAAAATTGATGTTCAATACTATTAAATCAATTTAAAGCCTATGATCAAAATGTTATCTGAGAGAAGAGGAGCGGCGAGGAAGGGGGAGAGGATAAAGCGTTTATTTCCTTGCCGCTCGTCATATAAAACTGCACCTGTCTCTTATAGTACAATGAATAATAAATATAGTCAGATGCGGCATAATTGCTTACCGCCCCCCCCCCCTCCGGATAGACCAATTTTGAAATAGGCACATTACATAATAATGAAAAAAAAACGCATACAAATAAACTTGTTATATTCCCATTGAATGCCAATAACACCCTTCAAAGGGTGGAAATGATTTTCGTGAGGCATTATTCTGAATTTTATCATTTTCAAAGTTTCGATTTGAAACATGGTCGATTAAACAAATAATACTCTGCAACTTTCATGTTGAATTTCTAATCAACATGGGATCTAAAAAATCGGTCGATGTGCTTTTAACTGCTCGTTACTGAAGTGAAAATATTTTCTTCTTATTATTTATTTAGTAATGTGTGAATGCTTTGCAATTCAATAGCGGTAAACTCTGGGGGAAAACTTATGCAATAAAGATTTGTAGGCAATTTCATATCAAAGCTCGGCTTGTCGTCACATTGCATTCCGCAAATAGTTGAAGCGAGAAAATTTCAACATTGTAGTCGATATTTTCTGAATTTGATTTCCATTTATTTGACAGGAATAAACTTTAACCTTATTCTGTATGTTCCTTTGGTCTGAAACGTAGGCAGTTTGGAGAGCCCCTGACGGCTGGAGCAAGAGCGACCTTTCACCTTGACGGTCTTCGATGGAAGAGATGGACCTAAAGTCTTCTTGTCGCATGACATTTTCCCCTTGTTTTTTATGAATTTTTTTTTTCACAAATTCTGAACTTTATGTGAAGCCAAGCAATACTATGATTTTCATTTTCTTTAATGTTTGAAAAAATTTCTGAATATCGGCAAAATACAGTTTTAAGAGATTCTCAGTCTAAATTTTCGATATCCTCGCTAGCTATTTCAATAATGCTACTTTTCCTTCTTAATGTTTTATCAAAATTACTCGTCCTTTCTAATTCATTAAAGATCCAGTTTGTAAAGCTGTAATTAAATTTAAGATCATTACACACGCAGTAAATTTGGACTATGAAAGAATCATTTCAATGTTGAGGAAGTGACAGCCAGTGGACAGGCGGTCAACAAAGCTTATGCTGCAAAATCCAATATATGTTAATGGAAAGAAGGTGGAGACCTTCTTTCTGTATTAATGTTTTAACCCCTTTTGCCGGAGGTTAAAGCACATTTGCTCTGAAACGGTGACACGGGAGAAGAGAGTGCGTAAAGGGTTTCGCAAATGACTATCAAAGGGAGAGGGGAAAAAATAACGGTGAACAGTGATTAAAATTTTACTAATAAACAGGGACTTCCTCTTTTATGCTTAATCTAAATATCTCACTTTCCAGCAATTACTCTATTTGTTTCCTTTGTTAAAAGTTTTATATTCTGAATGAATTTTAATAATGAAGATATAATTTACATTTGCACATTAAGCGAGTTAAAATCTTTAACCTTTCTTCACGAAATTAACATGCTGAAGTTCCATTAAGAAAGAAAATGGGTTTAATTACGATTGCGAAAAACTAACATAAAAGTAAGATATACGAATGTGTGCAATCCATGTATTTTCTTTTATAAACATCTTTTGTGAATAAAACATATTCATTTAATGCTCGCATAACTACGTATATATTAATAAACGAAATATAAAAAAAGAAAGCTATCAACTTCTATTTGAATTTTGACAAAGAGCCTCTTGAGTCACCATACATTGGCACGGAAAGAAAAATGATATCTAAAATTAAAAATTTATTTATTTGTGAACATCTTAACAAAAGATATAAATAAGTCCATTTGATGCCTTTACTGCTTGCTACTTAAAAAGAAAAAACTAAAATTATTTAAAGAGTAAAAAGAATAATTATCATCTAGGTACTATATTGTAATTATATATCTCATGTACTCCTTCATTCCAGGCCCAATTAACTTTTGTTTGACATAATATTCTTAAGATTCTAATAATAAACCTCCTTAAAACCTTTTATGGTGTAATAAAATAATCTAAGAGTATTACAACCATTTTCAATGATATTCTTAAGAGAACAACTCAAATTTTATCTGAGAACCACTAAAGCAATTGTAAAAACTACAATACAGTACCGTCTAAAAGCCAAGATATGCAAAGAAAATGTAAAAATATTAGTAACACACTAAAAAAGAACAAAAATCGCAATTCAACAATTGAGTTGGTGACATTTTGATTTTTTTGGGCAAAGACTTACTTAATATTAACAATAAAATAAGGTAAATGACGATATATTACGTTAAGAACCAAATATTCGGTTTAGTGGACTCAATAAGTAAATTCAATTTGCATAACATTTCACTCACATTGTCGGTTCCCAATTCAACTAGTTAGCAGTTGAGCTATGGGGCCATATTGATAATACCAGAAATTATGGACAAATATTACGAGGGCGTATTGAAAAGTAATGCCTCCATGGCTGTAACTTTTTATTTATTAACTGATTTTCAAAATTCTTTTTGTATCTTATACTCACATTTGTCCTCTATGTAATGCACTATTCACTTTTCGACATAGTCCCCATCCCTTTCCAATTGGGTGAACCCGTCGGAGAGGAATTCCGGAGTTATTGTCGACACCAGGATTGAATGGCAGCGTTTACCTCGCCGTCAGAACCAACTCATGTCCCTTAAGGGGCTCTTTCTTCTTTGGGAAGTGATGAAAGTGGCAAGGTGCAAAGTCTTTCATCTTTGAACTTCAGTCATTCGTCTTTGAACTGTGGGCGCTGCAACACCTCTGGTGTGTGGCGATTCGTGTGCGGGCGGACGTTATCGTACTCCAGAAGAGGGTCCAAAGCTGGAAAAACTGTCCGAAGAGCTTGGAAAAAAGAAAAGGAAGAGAGGCAGAAGGGAAGAGGAGAAGTATCGAGACGGTTCTCAACGAGGAGCTTTATGCTCGACCTCGCAGTCTCAACTCAATGGTATTGAGAGGCCGAATTTTCGTAGTAAGGAAAAATTGACACCGGGTTCGAAGGTCTTCCATTCCAGTTACGAGGAAGCAAGACTTATCGAAGCGGAATTGGACGCTAGCAAAAGATGGAAGCCAGAGACAGCGGAGCCCAACAATAAGAAGTCAAATTTTCCGTCCTACGCAGTTGCAAACGGTACGCTCGGAACGTAGGCGTATCCCAGCCCCTTCTCAGTCGTCGCCATATCGCTAAAGTCGCAGCGGAAAGAGAAGACAGCATGACATGAAAATTGAAGGCGTAGCGTGCTAAAAATGCAAATCAACGAAAAATAAGGCCAGTAGAACTTTTACTAAATATCATGATTTTATTACAAGCAATAATGATGCTGCCAATTATCTAATGCTCGATAATAAATCAGTGATAGATACAATTTCTCCTACCTCTTAAAGGTTAGTGAATGTTCGTCAGTAGAACTAGCTAATGAAGTAATGAACAATGGACAATTAATTAATGACATTTATACTTTTAATAGTGCAAATATATTCCAATATAGGTAATTCTATAGGAAATCAAGTGTCATTGACCTCGTCGGCGGACGAGTCAACCGGTCATATCTTAAGGAAAGTGGACCACAGGCGTCACGAGGACTATTGCTGATGTTAATAATTCAATAACTCTCGCAGCTACTTCTAGAGGTATTCCATTGAATTCATCGTTCCTGTCCAGCTATATTTCTTCACTCTCAGAGGAGTTCCAGGATCATCCTCGCACCTGCTTCGCTTCAATTGTAGCCGGTAGCGTCGACAGGGCCCTGTTCGGCTTACCGCGCTCGGTAGGTAGCGTTACGTCGTTTGGTACTCCAAGTTTGATTTCTGTAGATTTATTTGAGGATTTGTTCTTACCTTTCGCAATATTTTTATTATCATTAACTGAATGCTAATATTTTCCATTATGGATAATTCTAGTTCCAATCCCCGAGAAGCCAAACCTCTTCAGCTACGGTTGCCGCCTATACGTAGGCTACTTGGTGTCGTCGTGCCACTTCATCACAATACCTCTACCGCTTGCTATAAAGAAGATTCCACGTTTTCCAGGTCCTACCCGCAATTCGCCGGTTCCGACGTATGGGTCGTTCCTCAGAAGTAGCAGATACAAGCCATAATCGGAGAACTGGTTGTAGGACTCAGAGCGGAGAAAGACCGAAAAAAAGAAAAAAAAAAAAGGGCCCAAAAACTGCAGCCAAAGTACCAAAACTAAACAACAACAACCAAAATGCAAAGGAAAATTTCAAGTCCGTAATTTGCCACCTTCAAGGAGTTTCAAAACCGGACTTAGAGTTGCCACCTTCGTCAAACAAAAAATCTCCATCTAAAGAAATTAAACATTGAAAATTGTGCAAATGGACTATTATCAAAAACATATCTTTTTACGCAGGCTGGCGTACTTTCTTATACGATCAGAAATGGTCCCCCGTATATCCATGATTTTGAGTCGATACTGAAATCTAATCCTTTAAAGTGACTCGCGAATTAAAACACTGCGACATCTATTGGCAAGCTTTTGAACATCACATGGATCAAGTGTGGAAGTGTGGCATTTTCCCGCAGAAAAAAGAATCCTAAATGTAGTGTGACCAGATTTTGAAAAAAAAAATGCAGGACATTAATGCAGGACATAATTACAGGACATAATTACAGGACATAATTGCAGGATCACTATTTTAGAAATTTCTTGCAAAAGTGGTATCGCGGTGAACTACATGGTGTATTTTCGAAAATTCAATGTAAACGCGTTACTGAAAATGATAACTTTCACTTAGAATATATAAAAAAATAAATAAAAAAACATAAAAAAGCAGGACTGTCCTGCAAAATGCAGAACTTCTGGTTACCCTACCCACAGCCTACTATCTATACAGGGTGTCCGGAAATAAATGATAAATATTCATACACGTGAGAGAACATGTATAAAGAAAAGAATGGCGTTCGATGAAGCAAGAAAGCTTATATAAAGAAAATGATGTATAACTAAATTGTCTAAAAATCGTATGTGGATAATGCCGATGATTAACTTAAGAATAAAATAAAACTCTTTTTCCACTCTTTTTTTTGTTGTGGAAAAAGAGTTTTATTTTATTCCCAAGTTAATCGAAATGATGTATGGCATCGTTTGATTGTGGCGATTTAAATATACCCTCCCAGAAGGATTACTGTGTGATGCTGTGTTGGATAATACAATTTTTGAGGAAAATACGTTCTCAAATATTCAGCTTATCAAGTAATTCGTATTTGCTTCCTTTGGACACGATATCGTTTATACAGATATACAGGGTGTCCGGAAATAAATGTTAAATATTCATACACGTGAGAGAACATGTATAAAGAAGCATTTTTATTCCTATGAACATGGTGTCGCAAGCCAACCCCCACAGAGATACAGGGGGATTAAAGTATGTTGCGCTACCTGATTGTTGGCTTCCCGCGAGCGACTAGGCAATGTGGAGCAGCCCACATTGGAGCCTACAGACCTCAGTACTCACGGGCTCTTAATAACTGCATCAACGATCCCATTTGTGAGGGTTCAGGTAGTAAGCTTATTTGTGAAATGGTCCTGATTGTGTAAATGTATGCAAATCAATACGTGTGCCACGACCTCCAGTGACATTTAAGGTATTAAAGGTTTGTGGAGTGACCTGACAGGGGCAGCCATTCGAGCATACATTGACATCTCTTGAACAGATGTGGGCTGCACCACATTGCCTAGTCGCTCGCGGAACGCCAACAATCAGGCAGCGCAACATACCTCAATCCCCCTGTATCTTTGTGGGGGTTGGCTTGCGACACCATGTTCATAGGAATAAAAATGTTTCTTTATACATGTTCTCTCACGTGTATGAATATTTACCATTTATTTCCGGACACCCTGTATAGTAGGCTGTGCCCTACCTAAACGTTGACCCAGACTATAAGCTAAAACCATAGCTTCATACGCTAAAAGTATCACGTTCTTCATTTGTTTCCTGCATACGTATTTGTCTCATTCTCTTAGCATTTCTTGAGTTCTCAGAAACGAATATTTAGAAGGTATATTTTGTATCTCCTGACTGGCGACATCTGTTGGCAAGTTTAACTACTGCTGCGCAGATTTAATACTGGCAGCTACATCTACCACTCCACTGAGCCTTTTTGGAATTTTCCCGTGGGAATGAGACATTTTCACGTAGAAAAAAGTAACCTATTTGAAGACCCACACTATAAGCTATAATCATACTAAGTGTCATCAAAATCCGTCCACTAGTTTTTGCGTGATGCCTCGCCAACCACGGACACTTAACAGTTTTATTATACAGGGTGTCCAAAAAGTCTGGTAACATGGCAGATATCTCAAAGCTTCCAGGTAGACGGGATCTGATGGGTGTGATTTATAGGTAATAGGAGGGGGGGGGAATTCATTGCCGCACTAAAATTTGACCTTGATTCAAGTCGATCATTTGTTGTCGATAGCGTTCAGTATTGACGGTTTCGCCAGGTTTCAGCAGCTCATAATACCGTAGATCACTTTGTGTCTTCCACGTTCTTCGTTTCTCACGTCAAAACCGCCACTTTTGAATTTTTTTTAACTACTCAAAGCACTATGATCTACCAAGAGCATGCTCACCGTAAGGTTCGACAAGCATTCGATGCGATTCTGCAGCAGTTTTCTTCAAAGGGTAACAGAAAATCAATGCTATCTGCAAATCGTAGTTTCCAGGCACAAAATTCGACGTGTTCAACGCTATTACAAACTATGCAGAACTTGTATTATGGCGAGTTGGAAATCTTTGTCAGATATCAGAGTAAGAAAATGGCGCCAACGACGCGGTTTGACGACAACTACATTGAGGCGGTATAACGGCCATGTATGGGCAAATTCCGGTTTCATATTTACAGACCTGGTATAACACCGTGAGAGTCAATGGCAAGTCATTAAAAATTCAATTATTGCTAATGAAGCCTTAAATTTAGCTTTATACTGTCTCAGTTAATTACTCACAAATGTATTCAATTAAACAAAATAATCCCAATCAAAATTTTGAGTTATTGCTGTATAAAACAATTAACCAATTAAACAATATTGCTGTATAGACATACAACAAAACAATTAAACCAATTCCATAGATAACACAAAGAAAATATTACTATTTTTAAAAATTTTAAATAGAAAGCAACAGAATATGATCAACTTTTTAAAAAATGAAGGGAAAATGTTAAAAAGTTAAGGGAGGAATGCAATATGCTCCTATCTTTTATATAAAAATTCTCTTCGCTGCCCTTTTAAAACTTCATTAAAAGTTTGTGTCTAATTTTCTTTTCACCCTTAGGCTGTTTGCTGGCTGTTGCATTCCATCTGCTTTTATCCATTCTGCTCGTGTGCCAGCCAGCTTATTTTTAACTAGTGACCCGTCCAAGCAAGACGCGTAATGAACCGACTAACGCTTCCGGAAAAATACTTCGTAAACATGCTCAGTAATTTAGATGACCCTTTCTCCTTATTGTAATGATAATTACGGCTAAATTGAACTAATTTGTACAGGTTAGAGGAAGACGAATGTGGTCTGGATTACGGGAATATAAAGGCCGACAAAGTCAATGTAACCTCTGGAAACCAGACTATAATGAACAAATCTTTTTTTATGCAGGGGAGCAATATGGTAAAATGTCAAAACTAAAATTCCAGAATTTCACGGTGCTTTGTTCAACGCATTATCGAGAAACAAAACCCTTTCATCCTGGCTAAGATTGGCGCACCTGCTTAAAGCGGAAAAACATGGAATTTTTTTTGAGAACTCACAAAAATAACTTTATATGTTTGCAACTTCTGTCCATATGGAATGAGTCATCTAAAATCCATATGATAAAATTATTTTTATTGATCCTTTATATTATAGACGATTATTTGTAAAATACATCAGAGATGATTGCAGAATCTCTCGACAAGACAATTTTGAGAGTTGTTATTAAATCGAATATCGCGTGAGAAAAATAAATTCCATCGCACTGATGGTTGAACTTTCGGGACAGTAATATGAGTCTATTATCTCCAACCTTTAATAACTAAAAATCATTCGGAAGAAAGTGCCTGTCAACCTCTCTCGGCTTTAGTTCTAATAATGTGGGTGGACAGCTTCCTGCCACCGGGAGAAGTGATCGATGACCTCCGCCGTTGAGTGAAAGAGTGATTCAATGATTCGGTGCAAACGTTTCAATCAACAGTAGGTGGATGCCACAAAGACAGTTTCGCAGTCCTAAAAATATTCAGCAGAGCTTTAAAATGATTTGGCATAAATGCACGAAAAACGTTGTCAGTAATCTCTGCGTTTGCGATAAGTGAATATGACAGTTAAGTATTGCTCGGGGTAAGCCAGATTGCATTAGATCATATCTGACGTTGAACATCTCTTTAAGAGTAACTCTACATTATTTTTATATTGTGCAATTACAGCAATTATAAGAAACCATCGCCTAGTTTTAATTTTTACTCTTGACATGTAAATAAGTTCTTTAAACAGTTAAAGGACTTTTAAAATTAAGATTTTTGAACGAACATATTCGGTGCAACTTCATAGAGGAAAAAAAATTACCAACATAATTTTAAAAGAGGAAATTCGATTTTTCTTCATACCATGAGGTTGAATTTTACCCATATTAATTTTACATTCCTCTGGCCTATGCTTTTTCTTTTTTCGAATATCTTTGTTTAATTTGAGTTTTTTAATTTGCATGGAAAATTCGCATAGAACAATTGCATTGATGTTGCGTTTATGCGAGCCGGACAAGAGTAATTCTTAAGAAAATAGCGCCCTTGTCAGTGCAAAACACAAAATTGATATTAATGAGATAATGCTAAAGAAAATTTTAATTTTCAATCATTTTTATAAATTCATGTCCAGAAGAACAATGGTTTTAATGGATAGTGATTATTAAGATCTAGCTAAAAAAAATTATCAGAATTATTACGCTAAAACAATTATCAGAATGATTACACTATTGTACTATTTTTATTAACTTATTACATGAATTTGTTATTAGTAAAACTAAGGAATTCAATAAATGGATATTAAATTTAATATTTATTTAAAAAATATTAACTTTTAAATCATAAATTCTTGAATCCTAATTCTTGAATCACTTTTTCTTATTATCGGGAAAAATTCTACTTACCTATAATATCCCATTATATCATTAGGTAATGGCAAAAGGTTAAGTAGCAAATAGAGCAAGAAACAGTGGACAATTCTTCAGTAAAATCTTTTATATCTTCTTGAATTTAATGAAGAACATCAAAAGGAGTTTCACTTAAATAATTTTTTTTAGAATGACCTCACTTCGTGGAACTCTTCGTTTGAAATTTTAGATACCTGTAGAAAAATTTGTGATTGGGAAACATGTAAGCTTCACATGGAATTTTTTATTCATAACAAAAATGCAAGAGTGCATGCTAAAAACAGAATAAAGAGTTCAAGATATTCAAGACACTTTTTCCTGCAGAAACCTGGATTATCACGGCGCCAGTATGATGTAGACATTTCACCTTAATAAGAGGAGAGAGAACTCTTGAACTCTTTTAAAAGTTAACCTGTAGAAACTGGTCGAGAAAGCTGGTTTTAATAAAGCGAAGAAATTAGAAACGACAAGACAAATTAAACCAAGTAAAGACGTTAAGCCGAGCGGAAAAAAACGTCAAATTAAAGAAACAGCGACAGGAGAAGAGAAAAAGGCTAAGGGCTCGACCCCAGGCAAGAAAGTAGGTTAAACGTAGAAGAATGAGAACAGCCTTTTCTTCTTGTTTCCTAGCTTTACCTCATTGTTCTTTGTCAAAATTGTTTAAAGGTTAACTATTTTTACCCATCCAATTAATTAAGTGTACAAGAATTATGGAAGGCAAATTTAAACGGCTAGATTGTCAGAAAACATCTCCATATCATTCTGAAGATTAGCAACAAATCTAATTCATGAAAGATTTCATATTTTTAACATTTCTCTAATGTACGTACAATTTTTATATCCATAGTACGTCATTAAGTTTTCCTTAAATTTTTAATCTAGTTTTCTGGAAAAAGCAAAATTGAGTTTTTTCATCCATTTCAGCTTCTTCTAAGCAATGTGTCTTTTCTAAGATGCATATTTTTTAAAATCATAAGTACTCACTATTAAAAGACTGCGAAAATCTTCTGTATTTAAGCATAATAAAAATAAATGCATTTAACAAGTTTACTAATGATATTGATATAAGCGATTTCCGTTATTTAATAAATAATTTTGAAATTTTTATCTCCATATAACCGATATCAAAAGAATACGCACGATGAAGAGTATTCAGAACGTAAAAGAGACTAGATTCTCGATAGACCCATAATTGCTTGCCTAGTTAATAATTGAATGGGTGTCTGGAAAAAAGGCATATGTTACAATTTTAAAATTTTACAGGAAACTCCAAAAACTAAAGGCATTCAGTCATTTATTCATCAAAACAAGAATATGAAAACGATTCAAAATTCAAAATTTCTTAGTCGCAAATGCTTTTATATTTTACCTAAGTTCGTAACATCATATTTTACCGTTTTCCATTAAAAAAACCATTTTGGAAAAATGTAACATATGCCCTTCTTCCAGAGACCCATTCAATTATTCGATATCCAAACGATATCCTAATTTAGAGCTTGCCTAGAGGAATCTACACATCAAATTTCACCCTTTTAGCCAAAAGATATCGGAAAGATGAACAGTGCAGATGGACATACGGATATGGCAAAGTCTATGAATATTTCCTGCCTCCGTTGCTTAATAATTAAGATTCTTAGTAAGATCTTTCCCCCAACAATGTAAGTCAAGTACCTGAAGCTTATTTCCCTTGTGCATCACGCGGCTACAGTTCCTCCCTTTCATCAACTGTAAAATTCTAACGCGAAAACAGTTACCCATTGGCGAACTTATGCACAAAATGGTCCGAACCGATCCTGGTGATCCAATCCGGCCTGGCAATAGAATCTATATGCAAAATTTCTCTCCTTACTTCCTAAATATTTTAAAGATATGTAAAGGGGGTTAACGGACGCAATAATTTCTCTTCCCATAACTTCGGCTCCTACAAACCGCACAAATACCAACCAAATTTCAGTTTTCTATCTCAATAAGTATGGAAAATATGAAGGGAACGGACATGGTAACTAACAAACAGCTCTATATTTCCATTACTTAATATTGAACTAATGTAATTCAATAAACGTTTAAATTTCTTCAATTCCCTTAAGAATGAGATTAAGTAAGTTTACAAACTATCGGAGCGACGATCATCTTCGACGATCGAAAGGTGAGCAAAAAGAATAAAAAGAGAAATTCTGGTTTTATGAAGGACTGGAAGCAGGGACTTAAAATTGAAACGGAAGAACGGGCAAGTCATTCGGGCTAGAAATACAGGGTTATTACAAATGATTGACCCGATTTCATAAATTCACTGTAGCTTTATTTTTTGACATATCACCAAGCTTTGCAGACATAAGGAAAAACTCAGAAAGTTTTTTTTTTTGTTTTTTTTTTGGATATTACAAGTGCTCTATATGTGCCCCTCTAGCGATTCTCCAGACATCAAGTCTATAATTAGGGGAGAGTGCGGCAAAGTGGATCATTAAATTCTAGGTTAAGATTAAACCTACGCAATTTGAATTAGTTTTCTCAGATTCACACTCATCCAATACTTCAAAGCAATGAGAACAATAATCTGAAGCAATCACAGTTATATACTCCAGCATTTTTTTAACATTAATCTTTTTACAAATATGTGCAAATTATCCACTTTGCCTCACCACTATGTGGGCAAAGTGGATCAGTGGACGGGGGCAAACTGGATCATACATACAGAATAGCCTAAGAGGTACAGAAAGTTCAAGTTTCTTCACATATTTCTTCGAACCTTTGCCTCCCGAGCTTCTAGCCGCAGAATTGGATGATTTTTCCCGTTTCTGGCGAGCTTGTCAATATTTCGGAACGTTTCCTCCTGACACTTCCGTTTACGCACTTCTCCAACAGTCTTGGTAGCAATGATCTCACATCTTTCCTGATACATTTTTCCCCTTCATCTATTATCCACTTTGCCCCATCCTCTCACTTTAAAAACAAAAAAATTCCATGAGCAACACATTAAGCCTAACGGGCGAAAACGGAGTCGAATTATATTATCGATAAATCACTAACACATATCTAAAAGAAATTTTGATCAAACGAGTCATTACTGAACTGCAGCTAAATGATGAAACACTCTACATTTTACAAAAACCGCATGAAAACACATTGACTTACATAATTTACTTCGTTCGGTCTTAATACGTCCCACGATGACTTGTACTCTGTGTGCACCGACTAGGAAACACACAGAAAGGTGCACGTCGTGCTATCTATCTGGAAGAAGGGAAATATGAGACTGATCCGCTTTGCCCCCTATATCCACTTTGCCCCACTCTCCCCTAAGTTCATCCCACTTGTCAAGCATATCCCTATCAATCTTTTGAAAAGCACTGGTGATGCGAGCTTTCAGTTCTGGTAGAAGAGGTTTGTTGGTAGAGGAGGCGTAAACACTCATCTTTCACATAATCTCATACAAAAAAAATCGCAAGGGGTTAGAGACTGGTATGAATGAAACTCAAACACAACAAAACAGCTCGCTGCTGTTCTCTCGTGGCATAAATCAGAAGCAAATCTGCAACAGAAAAAACTTTGAGTTTTTCCATACGTCTGCAAAGTTTTGTGACAATATGTCAAAAAATAAAGCTACAGTGAATTTATGAAATCAGGTCAATCATTTGTAATAACCTTGTATTTCTGTAAACAGGACATCTTTACATATTCTTTGCCCACGGGGAATCTCAACTCAACTTTGGTTACTCACGAACTTGATATCTAGGTAGATATTGGTTTGAGGAAAGTTAACTTTAATCAGTATAAAAATATAAAAGAATAATTACCTAGGCCTGTGGATGAGATGATAACTAAACGAAGAGAGAATAACAAACCGCTTTTCCACAAAACTTTAACTGATTTGCCATCGACAATCGAACAGTGAAGTGTACATTTTTTCAGATGGGACGAAAGCAGCGCTTTCACAAAGCTCATCGAACCAGAATAAATTCCAAACGAAATACACTGAGGTAGTCAAGAAGTCTAACCAACCCAAGCGGTCTTCCATATTATACAAAAAAGAAAATAAGATTGACGATTGTCAGAAACAAAATACAAACGAAATAAAAAACAAGGAGAAAGAAGATTATCACATCTTCCAGTAGTCCGGGAAAGAGACGTTGCTGATGTCTTCAAAGTTGATGTCATTTATGTGCCTTGGTTTTCGATACTTCATATGCCACTTCATATCCATTGAGTTCTTCAGCATTCCAGTCACTAGGTCATTGTCATGAATCTTCATCTTCTGCACCATAATCAAAAGGAGATCCTGTATAAACTTTCCGATGTGGACCATGTCTAAATTCGAGTGGATGGATTGGTATTTCACAGTTCTTCTGTCAAGCTGGGCAATGGTCCTCAGGGTAACATTCTGGAATGACTGTAGCTCACTCCATGTGCTTCTACAGATAGTCGCCCACGCAGGCATGCCATAGAGGACCAATCCGAGAGGTCCCATGGAGTTCACCAATCCTTTTCTTGCTAATTTCCAGGGTTTTCAGGAAGTTGAGGTGCCTCCAATCACTAACCTTCTCGGATTGGTCAACCTTCTTGGAGGTTATTAAATAATACCGGAAATTCTCTTATTGGCCCTTAACTTATTCTGTTTCCTTTAAAATTTCCCCATTGGCCTTTATAATCTATAAATATCAATGTAAGTCCATTGCAAATTAGTCATGCTGAAAGAAGGTCGCAGAGCGACCGAAATGTACATACATGCGGATTAAAGTTTTTGTGGAAAAGCGGTTTGTTATTCTCTCTTCGTTTAGTTAATCAGTATTTTCTTGAAATTGAGTTGTATGAATCTTTCCTAACGGGGAATTAAATATTTAATTTTACACGAAGTTTACAAAAGGAAAAGAGGAAAATTTTTAAGCGCTATGCGGCGGAGGAAGGAGGAATCTTGAAGGTTATCCGAGGTTTCTATTCGACTCCCTTCATTTGGAGAAGCTCGACTTCCACAAGGCTAGTCAAAATGATGGACCCGATTTCAGAAGTTTGTTACTCTGTGAAATCTAATGAACATATGGTATTGTGAGAAGTGTGCTACTATGAAAGGTAAACGTTCAAAGTTTACTTCAAACACATCACAGGTGTTCTATATGAGCGCCTTGCGTAACCCGACACACATCAAACCGATAGTCTATCTCCTGCCAAACCTTTCGTAGCATGTCGCGATCAATATCAGCAATGGCTGCAGCGATGCGGGCACGCAGGTCATCCAATGTTGTTGGCAATGGTGGTACGTACAGAAGATCCTTTACAAACCCCTATAGGATGAAATCACATAGGGTCAAGCACACAGAACGTTTTTTGTTCTTCAATCAACGACATTTTCTTTAACCGCTCGCTGCTGACCCTTAGCGGTAGAAAGTGAAAACACTGCGTGGAAACTGACCTGTGAAAGTTAACCTTTCGAAGCACATGTCTCACATTACGATACGTTCATTAGACATCACAGAATAAATATCTGAAATCGGGTCCATCATTTTGAGTATCACCTGAATTTCACATAATACTCAGAATGGTATAAAAATTGCAGAAATTAGTTAATCCTTAAACAAATACATTTTTCCTTAAATGAATACATATTATTTGCTCATTGAAATGTGTAGGAACATCCAAGTTTAATTTGCAATATCTGGAACATCTAATTTCAAATATATAAAGAGTCTTCAGAGTAATGTTTCTTAACTTCAATTGCTCGCACCTCCTGAATGTTTTCAAAATTTACTTCCACATACCCCCACCCCTTGCAAAATTAAAATTTTTGTTTAATGTAGAGGGAGAAAATAAAATAAACATTATTTGTAATTTATCTGGTTTATAAATACCTTGATCATAACGTCTCGTACTTCTGATTAAGAACCACTCTTTTAGAGTCCTGCCTTCTGTTCCCATTTTCATTCCTAAATAATGAGATGAGCAATAAAATATACTTCAGAAAAAAATAATTTAAATGTTTATGTTACCTTCTATACAATCTTCCTGAAGTCAGTTACATAGTTATACATATGAAGTGAGGTTCCGAAGTTTTTAGAAATAGTCTTGGGAAGCTGGCGCTCAAGTCTTACGAACTGCCTGCTCAAGATAGAATATTAAAAAAATATAATGATGCACCTTTTATATCAGATCATTTTCTCAGGAGTTATCCTATTCCTTCATTTGTTTCCACCTTGAAATTGGCTATCGAACTTTCGTTTTCAAGCACATTCTTAATAACGAACTTTTTACAAGGAGAAACGAAATAAAATATACTTCAGAGCACGACTGTTTACTTGTGATGATTTATTTTCATCTAACTAATTTTAAGAAATTCATTTCATTACGAGAAATAAACGCAATTTATTATTTATGATTTTTAAGATTTTATTTAAAATTCAAAATTGCCTTGGGGGGGGGGGGGTCACAAACGTCTGCAAGTTTACAGGGAAAATAATCAACAAAGAAAAAGAATATTGCTTTCTTTTGAGAAAAAATATTTTCCGAGAGAAAATTTAACTATAGTCATACATATTAACTGTGGGTCTACCAGTTAATTCATTATCATTTATTATTCGTAAAACTGTTCTAAATACTGCTATCGTTAAATCGTTATCTTAACAGGCAAATTTTGTAGAATGCCGTGTAAATTTTAGATAACCGTATGATATTGCCGCATAAAATTGAATACGTATTCACAGATCACTTGAGGTTTTTTCAGATAATAATTATCAAATTGAAGTAAGAACGGTTTTTTAAACACAAAATCATTTTTTGCTCGTATATTTTCATAAATTTATTTCACGTCAAAATATATAATAGCGGAAATTGAATGTTGCGTCATGAATATCTTCATTGAATCTTCATCGTGTATACGTTTTTCTAATATCGGCCGGATAAATTTGACTTAAAACAACGTTCCTGCAGCTATATTTTTATACTGTAAATTTCATGCAGTTATATAAAATAATCGTTATACAGGATGATTTTAAAAGAATATCTCAACTTTGAAAGGTCGTATTCACAAAATAAAAAAAAACTTACAACCTTGATTGATTAACCAACTCAAAGACTACATTCTAAAGTCCCATTTATACATTCTAAAGTTTCCTCATCGAAAATAATTGCAGGGGGTTAGATCAGTGCTTCTCGCGGCGAAACGCACGTTGAATATTTGGAAGCAATTCAGTTTTAGCGAACTCTATAATTAACACAGTATACTTTCTGCTATGCGGTTGCCATCTTTATGCAAACTTAAAAAATAAAAATAAACTCTCATTTTCGGGACAAAGGCGCTCCTAGCGACATTTCTCAGCGTCCAAATAAAACTTTAGAACTTCCTCTTTACAACGAGTCGTGGAATGCTACTTTGAGTTATTTGGTTGCTGCGATATAGTCTTACAAAGTTGGGAGATTCTTTTGTAATCACCCTGTATAATCATAAATAATTAATCGTTAAAGGTAATGGGTGAAATGTATAAGATGTCATTACTTTGATGGTGTGTAAGTGTAAAATTAAAGCAAGCCCAGGAATGTTCTAGCATGTTATGAACTGCCGCAGATTACCTTTTTTTCCTGGTTTCAAATCATGGGCGAATCTTCTCCCATAGAGCGTGTTTCGGTATGGCATAAAAAGTTTTCAATTATACTCGAAATCTTCAAGAACTATCGCAGAATCTGATTTAGGCATGGAGAGACATCCCCAAGATAGCATTCACAGAACTTTTTGTTTTAAAAGTACCAGAGTGTCTTCGTGCTATTGGTAGCCTCGCCTCTTATTGAATTGATTGTTTGCCATGCGCATCGTTTAAATCATTTGATCCTTGTTAATTGATGAACATCACCATACAGTTTGGTATAAAACTTGTGAACCATAAAATGAATCTCCAAGTACTGCTTCAAGAAGTATGTATTGGAAAGGGTATTCCACGCGTACATATTTTAAAGCGAATACCAATTACAACCCTGAATACTAATATTTTATAGCAAATGCAAGATTCAAAGTACTGGGGGCTATATAGCAAAAATTTCATTATTGAATTTTTAATTCTTTTTGTAGCAAACTATTCATGAAATGACGGAAACATTTTTAATTTATCAGAAAAGAATATAGGGTGTTCATAAATGATCTTTACAACTTTAGACTTTAATAACTCAACACTATACAAGTTAACAAGAAACGGTTTTCAGCGTGTGACAGTATACTCAAAGATTTTTTTTTTTTGTTTTAGGTGAACAGTTTTGACGAGAAATGTGGACCCACAGGAAAACGCTCAGTGAGTTGTCTGGTTCATAGAGATAAGTCAGATACCCAAATGCAACGGAACCAATGTCCGATTCGGTGGCCGCCTCGATCACCTGACCTCACACTATTGAACTTATTCCTCTGGGGTGTCCTACAGGATCAGGTGTCCCGAGCCAAGGTTAGAGACCTAGTGGACTTGAAGGCACGCATTCTCCAATGCTTTTGCACTCCTCGAGGGGTGCACACATTCAGCCCCCCGACCGCCCCCCCCCCCCCGCCGTTGAGTATACTTGTCACATGCTAAAAACAGTTTCCTGTTATCTTGTATAGGTTTTGGTTATTAAAGTCTACAATTGTAAAAATAATTTATGGATACCCTATATTTCTAAAACTCTTCTATCACCATCTTCTAGTCTTGAAATGGAAAAGCCCTAATTATTAAATTTTTATTTCGTGCTCTCCGGTGTTGGAATTTCAATTAGTCAATTTAAGCTTGATTAAAAAAAAAAACGGTAATTTAGATAGTCTCCATTTTTGTTACAGGATATTATGGAAAATAGCAATTTGTGCCTCTTTCCTTTAATAATATGCTAATAATTAGCATATTAGTAGCATTATGCGGCACAAGAGACGACGATACCATCGATTCCCAACGAAGTAACATTAGGCAACAGTATTTTCATAAAAGAATAAAAAAAATATAATCAAACTTCAACACAAAAATTTAACGGTGTACAATGATGTACTATTAAGAATTAATCTCGAACATATTTATTTATTGGATTAAAAAAACAGGCCCCGCCCTTGCTGTTTCAAGAAAATTGTTTGTTACAAATTATTATAAGTCTTATAATTATTCTCAACTATTATAATTTGTAGAGAGGTTAAAATTACCCAAAATACAATTTTAATGAGTGGATTGAATGCGATTAATTTTATCTTAGGATTTATAGTTAGTGGTGATTATTAAAACGAAAATTGATGTTACTAAGGCAATAACGCCTAATTAATTAGGAATGGAGCATAGGATAGCATAGGCACTAAAAAGACTCAATTTGGAAGTGAACTGTGGTTGCTAATGGGTTGGCAAGATTGAAATTTTCGGAGTCTCTTAATATATTTAGATCTAATTTCGTTATAACTATTAGTAACGTCAAAGTGGCGGTTATTCCTAAAATATCTTTTAATGAAAAGAAAGGATGGAATGTATTTTATTGGATTTTATTCGAATTGGATTTTAGGCATGTTGGATTATTTGACCCTGTTTGGTGTAAAAATTTCAGGTAGGTCTTTCTTAAAGCAAATTTATCATGTTGAATGCATAATTATCAGGTCTCCTGGCGCCTGATAATTATTTCTCTACGAACTATGCATATCTTTCTAGCGCCAAGTTAATTTTTTTATATATTTCCATTTGTCAAAAAATGGGGAAAATATTAATTACTGTATTGGGCAATTAGTAATGATGAAAAAAACAGTTATAAATTTTCAGAGGAGTCTTTTGTGATGAATAAGATGTTTTATTTTAAGGTTTACTGCACTTCCAAATAAAAAATTATTTATTTATTTACTTTTATGTTAAATATTCACCTATCCGGGGCCCGTTTGGCCGAGAGGCCGACGTGTAGGGTCCCCGGTAGGGGAGAACAAGCATACAATTCAAATTGGTTATAAACTATGGTACAAAGAAAAACGAATATGACATATAAACTGCTTGTATTAACATCGATGTAGTTAGAGGTAAATCTTTTGGTTAGTAAAAAAAATTTTTCCAAGACTTTTTAAATTGACTAATAGGTAACAAGCGAACTATTTCTGGTAAAGATCACCACCATTTTATAATTACTTCTGACTAGGGGAAGGCGAAAAGCGTGTAGGGTTAGAGTGAACGTCACAGTGAGAGCGATTAATAGGAGAAGAAAGGATAAGTTGATGATTGAGTATTTTGTAAACGAACAGGCATAATTGGATAGGTAGATATGAGTAATTGGAAGAATTCCCAGAGATACAAAAAAATTGAGTAACTGAGTGAGACTTAGGTAATCTTGACAGAGTACTTACTGTAAAAACATTTATATTCCAAAATATATAATATTATATTAAAATAATTAATAATTAGTCAGTAATTAGCACATTAAGATAACTATTAGAGAATCGGATAAAGTGTAACTCAAAATCGAACTCACAGTCAGTGCCAAATATTTTGAGTAGTTGTTTTTTCAAAAATGTTTATATTATAAATATGGATACCTGAAATTGTTGAAATTGTCATGTCGTTCACTAGTTCACCATCACTTTTTTTAGATCATTCTGAGGAATGATGAGTTTTATTCTTATTATATTGTGCCGCTTCAAGTATAGTAAAATCGTTTTAACGGCTCTACAAAAAATAAATCTAATATTTTTAAAAACACAATCTAGATAGTAAAAGTTAATTTTACATTTTGTTTGTTTCGTTTTATTTTTCAATATTTACGTTGGAATGTATAATTTTTTTAATGCGTTCATCGGAGCATGAGTTATTTCCCTTTCTAAATCCGGCTCCGTTGACGGCTGAAGATTAGTAAAGGTGATGATGATGGTGATGATGGCGGACGAATGACTCTAAGTGAGCGAACAAGTCGGACAGTGGCACCAAATTGACCCAGTGCTCTACTCCTTTGTCTCTTTCATACTCATGGCCTGCACTCTGTTTGATCTCGGAAAACAACATTTCTCATAATTACTCTTTATCTAGAAAATTTTTGTTGACTTTCATTTCGACGAAATGTATTTTGCAATAGTTGTTTTAAATAAGAATGAGAAAGCTATTTTTTTATAAGCTAGTAATGTTATTTTTATTACTATTGTCATAAAATAACTTTAACTTCTTGAATTTAAGCTTCAGTAACCTTCACTGCTGCGGTGAAAATAATCGTTATTTTAAAGAGAGATGTTTAGCTACTAATTAAATGTTTACACAGAATGCACAATCTTAAATGCAGAAATAGTTAATTAAAAATACGATTTCTAATAAAAATTGACTTCAAAAAACAGATATGGAAATTTCATTTGTAGGTCATCTCTGGAAATCGATCATTCTATTTTTGAACGTAAGCGAATTCTTATTTTGCAAACGTTAGCTTATAATTATTATCTATTATTTATCTATTAATTAGCTTGCCAAATCCTTTGATTAATATAATTTAAAATCGTGAACTACTTCAAATGAACACATTTAAGTGATTTCTTCTTACTTCGACTGCTTCTGGAAAATTAAATTTGTTAACAAGTTTCGAAAGGAGCGGGGAGAAATAAAAACGATTACATTCGTGATTCTTTTTGCATCATTGTTTGTAGATTATTTATTATGATAAAATGTCTTTTAAAATATCCATGACAACTACGACTTCGAGCTAAATGATTCACATAATACCTTTTTTGAAACAAAGAACGTAAAAAGATGCTCTTAATGAGGTTTTGAATCTTCGCCCACATTCTTCTGCTAGCTTCGGCAATGAATTAATGGAGAAAACGAATGAACAAATTTTCTATTATGGTTCAGAAACGCGAAAAGACGTGCGAAGTTATGAGCATGGATTATTTTTTTAAATTTAAACCTGAAAATATCCTTGAAGGTATACCTCAAAGAAATAAATAAATTGAAAGGGCGGAATTGTACATTCTCACTGGCCTCCCACTAGCATCAAAAATTAATTCTTCTTGCATATTACTAGGTTCAATTTTGCAGTGTCAAATTTTTAATTATTTTGTTAAAAAACTCTCTATCTCCCAATGGTTCAGTAAACTGCTATCAATTTTTATTGAAAATTTATTTATCTCAAGAGTGCGTTTCGGAAGATTTAGCTGAGCTGCGCAAAATTTGGTCATATACAAACAAACTTAATATGTACAGGCGGGAATTTTTCGCAAAATTTCAATATTACATGAATTTTCGCGAATTATGAAAAAAAATCAGTTGTGGGGGCGGGGGTCGACCTCTCGGGAAAGGGGGGGGGGGTTGAAAAAACTTAATGAGTAAACAAACAGCGGTGCCGAACGACTGGAATAATGTCGCAGCGATGCTGCTTTTCAAAAAATGGTGAGAGAGAAGATTTACAAAACTACAGGCGCATCAGCCCCTATCTGCCATCTATAAGATTTTCACGAAAGTAATTGGCTTATCAGAGCCAAATGCTTCTTATACGCATACACGAAAATACGTACAGACGAATTTGCAAAATTTAAACATATTTTCTCGTATATTTTCTCATTTGAAATGAGTTTTTAAGCCTATTTCAGCAAAAACCAGTTGAGAATGCGTGATACTGCATTGTCAGAACGATGATAAAAGCGCAAGCTAGCATTATATTGGCGAAGTCAGTCGTCCCATTATCTATTTTTTTTTAATTTTTTGATTTTGACTTCAGATTCGGATAAAACATCAAAAACTGGGTAAAAGCTATTATAGGCACAAAAGTCTTATATATTCGGGAACATAGCCAAAATAATGATTAAAGTATAACATTTTGGTTCCGCGACCCGGCTCGAAGGACCAAAATGTTAACTGGAATGTTAACTTACTTTTTGATGCTCTATCCGAATCTGTAATCAAATTCAAAAAAATTCGAAAAAATTGGCTACAGAACGACCGACATCGCATATTCAGTAATAATGTTTTTAACATCATTAAAAATTGTTTGGGTTGGGGTGGACGAAATCAGGCCACTATGTTTAGGTGGTGGTCGGCCAAAATATAGTTTGCTAAATCAATCACATACGAAGAATTATATGTAGGCATGCATTTTTAAAAAAAGGATTTAGTGTTTCAATAATCATAACCTGAGGGAACATACAGAAAGATTATTCTGGTGAATATATTCGTTACTATTAGATTAAATGACAATTTTCATATTGCAACGCTGTTAAGTTTTCATTTAGGAAAGGAAAAATAACAGCCAATGACAGTTTATTTTAAAGGCTAATTTATATAGTTATAACTAAATACTGGAATTCAATTTTGTTAATATAATTTTTTTAGAATAGTGAACGAAAGAATTAAAACTATCTGGTTACCAGTCGCATTGTGTCTTGAATTAGTTTTTCTTAAAGTAATTTTCTTTAGCCAGCTTACATGCTTACGTAAAAAATCATTCTATTTAATTTAATAGTTATTACATCTTAGTACGTTCGATGAAAACATACTCATCGTTTTTCTTTATAACTGGATTCTGATAAGAAATTCTTCATATTTCCTAATTTCGTTTTATGCTTTTTCGAAACTCTCGCTGAGCTATATATCTACGCAAAATATGCATTTCTTCATTCTTCATAACCATGAAATAAACTAAAATGATATCAATTTTTTATATTTTTTTAAAAAAGATCCTTCTCTAGTTCTTAATTTTGGGGGGAATGTCTATTTCATAATAAAGTAGTAAATGAACAATAAGTCGCTTGTAATATTCAGTTTTATCTTACCGTTCTCTTTTCTCTTTTTTTAAGTACTCCATTAAAATTTTCCATCATTAAACGATTAATGCCTTTATCGATTAAAAAGCAGATGAAAACAACTATAATTCGGAGAACATAGTCAATTCTTAAAACTTTCACGGAAAATGTTATTTATGTTGATATTGGATCATTAAAAAAACAATAAATAAATTTGATAAACTGATAACGCCAGGATCTAATTAACATAATTGATAATGAAAAATCTGCATTTCTAATTAGGATTTTTATTTGCACAGCATTTTCTTCTCTATTATTTTCTTTTTCTATCTCTTTCGCATAATTACTACTTTAGAGTATATAGACAAGTTTAAGTTTCCCATCCCCTGCATTTAGACGAAATCTCCCGCCGTAATTATTCGGTCTCCCGGTAATAGGCGGTTGTCACGCTGTTCGACGCATAAATCCACGTCAACTAATTGCAGTTTAATAAACAGTTATTTCTAATGATTCTGGAGAGAACTTTACGGTTTCCTTAACCATTCCCCAAGCCAATTTGTTTGCATCAAAATGTTTTCTTCTCCCGGGAGAAAACTAGTCATAATGATAACATAGGACCGGACCAGGACGCATTTCACTCTCCATCTCTCTCTCTCTCGGCAAAGTCTTCTTCTCCTCCTTTCTTTCTCTCTTGCCGAGTTGTTTCCCATGAAATCTCTTCAGGGTCACTGCAACAGGGTCATCAGCGAGGCGTATAAAAGTGACACTTTCACCGTGTAATTTTTCAAAAGGGTTTCGACTTTCACCCAAATACTTCACAAAGAACGCTGCTCTTAATTCTTAGAATCTTTTCCTTTTCGCATTAATAGTAAAAATTAAAAAGAAATTAGAATTTAAACCAGAATTAGTACGAAGGTGAAAGTAGCTATTATTTGCATGTAATTTGTTACATGGAATAATGGGAGAAAGGAGAAACTATTCGTTGAAAATTACGATATATATATTTCGAAAGATTCTTAAGAGAAGAAACTTATTGTGGCCACTATATAATGATACGATTTTGGCTGCATGTACTGCTTTAAGCTCATTCACTTGTCAATATTAATAAAACGTATTGTTATATTTTTAAATTGATTTCCGATAATATTAAGTAGCTCACAAACATGATTATTCTGTTGTACAGAATCTTTAATCCATAATATAAACCGCAGTTTGTCAACATGGAAGAATAGTCCTTCATCGTTAAAAGTAACTTACTTACAAATCAATAAGTCACTTAGTATGCTATTAAAAATATAAATAGAAATATATACGGGCAAAGAAAAACAAGTAAGAAAATAAACAGAAACGGCAGTAAGAAAGAAAACAAACACATAAAATGTACAACTAACTTAATGGTGGCGAAATTTTTGAATTTTTTAATCTCTAAGTGCCATTAAAACCTAATCAATTGAAGAAGGTGACTACGAATTGATTTTAATGGCGTAGCGAGGGATGTTCAGTAAACCACGGCGAAAAGCGGAATTCTCCGTCTCGAATGATGGCCTGAGCTTCTTCCGTTCTTAATTAAAGGAGGGTTTTCATAAATCAACTGACGTCACCTCAGTCCATTTCCTCTTGGTCGTCATGACAACTACAACAAACAGCAGATGCCAAGCCTTCACATGGGACACAAGTGCCGTCACTCCCTGTCATCCCACAACGGCGTACAGAGCACCGCGGAAAAAAATCTCAAACAACAACAACGGCACCACCACCAGCACTACTAATAACACTATCACCACCACCATCATCATCATCGACTAATACTGCTGGCTCTTTCAAGACACCCGTCGCTTATTAAAAGAAGTGCACTCCTCCTAATGAGGTAAGATTCAGCCCTTATACAGTATTTATCTACATAAAATTATAGCGCAATCTTCTAAAAAGGTGACATCTGCATACAAAAAACTTCTATTCAAATTTCATGAGGTACTTAATGAACTGGAAAGATGCGTCAATATGCAGGTGACGAAATAACCAAAAGAATGAATAATGCAAAGACGTTTATTTGAATAATAGTGTTTGATTTATATATATTAATATAACATGAAATAATTTTTGTGGCTTTTCGATATCATTGGCAATAATGTTAAAAACATTCCCGAACACTGACAAGATATTCGATCGAAGTACTCAAACTATCAATAACACATATCGAGAAGCCAAGATCACTTAATCAATAATGTTGCACAATTAAAGGCGACATCAAATTTTAAGAGAATATTTAAAATCAAAATCGATAAAGGGAAAAATTTAATTTTATTAAATAGACGATTTCAGCTGCGAGATATAAAATCTGAAAATCTTTTAAAACAACTTTATATTTCAATATTTTCGAAGTCATAAATTTTTAATAATAGCTTCTAATTCTTATTTTCCGATCTCTGAATTCAAATTATTTTTGAGCACGATTATACAATATCTTTCACAAAAGGTAGTTCAATTATCTTTTCTTTCAGAATCAAACATTTCAATTAGAATCAATTTTACCAAGGTCACCTCTTCTCATTATTTGTTAGCTAAAATCCAAATAAAAGTGTAAGGGACTAATAAGTAGTTGGAGAAGCTAATTATCGCTGGAAGAAGAAGCAAATACAAAATCATATCCGGAGTTCAGAGTCCTCGCTTGGATTTCCGGCTACATTCGGGAAACCAATACTTTAATGCAAATGAAAGCATTTACTCTGACATGATTAGCGAGTGAAAGCTTTTCAATAACAGGTCCAATGAATGAGTCTGGACTTTTATTATTATTTTTCCCCGTCCTCCCATTCAGGGTGGTTTTCCTCATAACAGCCAAATGGACAGGACGCGAAATATTCTGTTTTGGCAGAAAGCAACAAAGGGTGATCACGGTTCTATAATTTATTCGCTGGAAGGTTGTTGGCCGGACAGTCGGACTTCATGATCCCTGCACTTCACATTTGAAGTTTTGAATTTCAGAAAAAATTCTCTTTCCCTTTTTCTCTCTCTCTTTTGTTACCATATTGATTTAAAGATTGCAAGAAGAATTCCAATAAAAATTAAAGTATAATTTATAACATTTACCTTCAACTTATATTTTAAAAACGATAATGTACTGTAAAAGATTTAATGTACCTGCTGACATTGCTTAACTTTTTTATAATTCAACTTTTTATATTTCTAATTGCTGATTTCTGACTACAAATATAAGCATTGTCATTTATAACAAATTATTTACAGACCCATTCTCTTAGAAGTGCAATAAGAAATAAATCGACCCTATGACGTGAGGAAGAGAAATTGCTAAGTTTTTATAACATTTTTATATTGATTATAACCTGACTTATACTATGAAAAGCAACATTATAAAAAGGATGATGCCCGAGGACGCGGGTTCGACCCCGGCCGAGGACGACGAGGATTTTTTCAGGGGGAAAATCCTGAGATCACGCACTTCCTTCGGAAGGGAAGTAAAGCCGTTGTTCCCGTGTAGTCGTTTGCCGGCTGCACGTTAAAGAACCCTTGCGAAGCAAAATTTGCGGCCCCTATAACGCCGTCCTGAAATGACCATGGCAGTTGAAAAGGACGTTAATACCAAACAAACCAACCAAACTATAAAATGATGCTAACAATTAGAAATTCCAGAAACAAATTAACTTTAGCCCAAAGATTGTTTGCTAAATTAGAATTTTTCCCATATATCTTATTTTTAAGTATAACAATACCTTAAAACCACAGTAATAAGACAGACTAAAACTACAGTAATAAAAGTTTTGTTGTAAACCAAGAGAGCTGAGCTAGATGTATATCTCATTAAAAATTAACAAAAAAAAAAAATTAAGACAACTTTTTAAACAAAGTAAAATGAAAGCTTCAATCTATGAATATAAACTAAATTAGAACAACTCTAAAAATATTCTTAATTTTTCCCTCCACAGCTTTAGTGTATCATAAAGTGGACAAAAAATAACATTCAAGTTCAAACTTTAATGAATTTAATAATACATAAATACGAAGATAAGAATGATGCAACGACTGTTGAATCCAAAGAATTCCAAATAAATGTATTACACTAGGTCAATGGAAAACAAGTAAAATATGAGTGTAGCTGTGCATGTATATATCGCATTCTAAGATAGAGAATATTCAAATTAGGTTTAGAACTATATTGTTTAAAAGACATAATAATATAAATTTGACATCAATAACTGTTTAAGTTTGTATTAAAATTCTTTTTCGAGATTAACTTTTCCCTGCGATCGCTGACCTATGAATAGTTTTATTTTTTCCCTCCATACTCTCTCACCATCTTTGAAATAGCAAGGTTACAACAAATGTATATCTAGCACTGATAAAAGAATACTTCAAGGGAACAGTAAAACTGCTCATTTCCAAAGCAAGATTGGAGATAAATCTAGTCGTTCTTTCTTTATATTCAAGAATTTTTTTTGAGATACATGTAGTAAAATTTGGAACTGTCCAAACGCCATCGTTGGCGGACAACTCTGCGAAAAATATTTAAACATTTCACAATAAGCGGTGGCGGCTGTTCGAGTAATTAACATGTCATTGACTGCACTTTTGGCCTTGCTTGAAAACCTTTTGTTTTCAACTTTCGTGACCAATGTGTTTATGGAAAGTAAAATAATCTATAAGCTACCCTACTCATAAGATCTAAGATACGGGCTCGCCCACAATCTTAAAAAAAAAGGTATTCGTGGTAAAATAAAAAATAGCATTGTTTTTTGAAGAGAAAGTAGTTGCATATGATTTCTATTAATTAACCATGGTAACCAAGAAATATTTGTAAAGTGAAACTTAAAGAGAGAAATAAAGACTAACGTTTCTGAAACGTTTTTTAAAAAAAAAAAATAATAGATATTTTTGAATCTTATTTAGCAAAAACATAATACATACGAAGGGAAGTCTGTAAGTAAGTCACAAATGGTGATTTAAAATATACTAAATTGTAAGTCGGATAGGAATGTGAAACAGCCAGATTTGCGCGTTATCTTCTTATTTCACAACATAATCCCCGCCATTATTAATGCATTTGTCACATCGACGTACTAGCTCTTTCATAGAGAATTGGCTTTGTTGCAAGAACAGAACAGCGTGTATTCCTAGTGGAAAATATGTTCCGGAACGCTGGTATTTATACACAAGGGAGGTTCGACAACTGTTTCGAGAGACGTTCCCTGATGTACCTGTGCTTCATCAGAATGCAGAACGGATACCACCTCCGACCAGCCACTGCACAGTAACTTTTGAATCACCCTATATATGACATAATTGGTAAACATTGTTCTTTCAACCTGTGAAATAAAATTTTGAATTTCTTCTATCATTTCTTTGTTATTTGCGTTTGAAATCTGGGAATTTTCACTCGAAAAAAAAAAGGTGAAAGTCAAATGCAAAACGGACGTAGGAGATTGAAAGTGAATTGCAAAACTGGCTCTGGCAGCAAAGCCAGTTCTCTATCGAGAAGAGATCGTAGTACTACAGGGTGCGGAAGAAAAAATTCCCAAATTTCAATGCAAATAACAAAGCAATGATAGAAGAAATTCAAAATTTTATTTCACAGGTTGAAAGAACAATGTTTCCCATTTATGTCTTAAACAGGATGATTCAAAAATTACTGTGTAGTGGCTGGTCGGAGGTGGCATCCGTACTGCATTCCGATGAGGCACAGGTACATCAGGGAACGTCTCTCGAAACAGCTGCCGAACCTCCTCTGTGTATTTACCAGCGTTCCGGAACACATTCTCCGTTAGGAACACACGCTGTTCCTTTGTCAGCACCATTTTGCTACTACACGTTTCCATGCGCTACTGCACAGTAACTTTTTAATCACCATGTACATAATCATTTAGTTTTGAAAACAATATCCTTCTATGCTGACCTTCATTTTCTATGCATTTCTGAAGCCTCTCCCTGAAGTTCTGCATTGCCCGGTCATTTCCGGTGCTATTGCCGCAGTTTCAGATGGCAGCTTTCAGTTCTTCTCGTGTTCTGTGCTTTCGTTTGTACACTTGAGCCTTCAGATAACGAAGAGAGAAATCGCAAGATGAGAGATCGGCGGAACGTGCTAGTCTATGAATGTCACCTCGTAAGGAGATTAAGCGCTATTGGACGATATTGTTTTCAAAACTAACATACAGCGTATGTGACGTAAATGCTAAACATTGTTCTTTCAAACTGTGAATTAAATTTGAATAGCTTCTATCATTATTTTGTTTTTTAAGTTTGAAATTCGGGGGTTATTTCTTCCACTCCCTGTAGTACGTCGTTGAAACAGATGCGTCAGCAACGGCGGGTATTATGTTGAGAAATAAGAAGATAATAAGATATCATAAACTAAGACTAAGAAAGGAAAGGAAAAATTCCTTGAGCCGAGTCGAATCAGATACCTCGACAATCTTCCTTGCTTTTACCAATGAGGTTGGAAATGCACTTTCTTATGGTCATGTACAATCTATTTCAGGGTCGTAGCCAAGAGTTAGCAGGGAGGCTAAGGGGCTGCAACCACCTCCCTTGCAGGAGTCGAAAATTGTGAAGAAGAATTTGTTTTATTTAGTTTTCTTTTTTTGGCGATTGGCAAAATCTTCTATGGAGTCAGATATTTTATCTAACTTTTCCTTGGGGAGCAAGCCAAAAAAAGCTTGAAAATGGCTATCTATTCTTAAAGCAAGCCTCTTCCGAAAATGAAAGTATCCCTCCCTCCCCCGTTTATATGAATTTCTGGCCCCGCTTATATTTTAGTCATTTTTAAACCATTTAAAAATGGTTTAAATTGATTACATCGCTAAAATAATACTCTTGCCTCTTGTACCATTTTTGCTCATTTTCGAACAGAACACAGAAAAAAAATTTCGACATATCTCTGCAGTTTTTACTCTAATGAGACTTAGGAAAATGGTAGAGTGCCCAGATATTCACGCGGATTTTCCGAAAATAGTTAGAAGAACACGATGAAAACTACAAGAGGTTGCTCCGGCCGCCAAATTCCTTAGATCTCAATCCCGTTATGCATCTATGAAATGTGTTGGTAAAATAGGACTGATTTGCAGTAGTACCTGCTGGCAATTTACGAAAATCCTTATACGAAATACTACAAAGCATCTTCAGAGGTTAATAGAATTCATGCATTGGCGGTACAGAGCCATTTTGTCAGCACACGGAAGAGCAACAGAGTATTAAATACGTAGCTGATCATAATGTTTACGCTCATCATATCTAAAGTTAATAGAAAAACTATTTTTAATCTAAAATATAAAACAAGGTTATTTCTAAAGTTTAATTACGTTATCATAATATTAATACATAAAGGTTCATTAAAACAAAAATAGTTCAGAAAAAAGTTTTAAGAGAAATGCTAAAACAAAGTCCGCAAAATTTATGAAAATTTACAACTAAACGATTAGAAAAACAAATATACAAGGAAATACTAGAGGTCCAATTTATCAGTTCTTTAATTTTGACAGAGGAATCATGCGCAGATTCTCTACAGCTGCTACAGGGGAAAAAAACAAAAAGTATAGAAATATGTATACCATAAATAATACTACTCTTTAACTGCAATCTGTGTTTTGTGAAAGTCCTAAAATAATGCCAATTAAATGGCTGCTTACGTTATTTATAGAGCCATTAGATGCCATCATCGTGATTGCGTGACTAAGATTTTTTAGCAGGGAGAGCTATATAAGAGTCATAGAGGGCGTTCATTATTATATTTTATTGTTCCAAAAATGCTTTTTGAAAGATTCGTCAAATTGGGATGGGAGAGTTCCAATTTTTTATGCGCCTTTTCCCCGCCCTAACTACACCCAGTTGATATTACGGCATATTTTATAAATGTATGATTACTTTGAGAATCATTTAAAAATCGGGACCTGTGTTCTTGATGTTATATTATCATGAAGTTTTTTTTTTGTTTTTTTTTTACATATAGAGTTTAAATATTCATTAAATTATTCCATTACACAGTTCTCGTTAAAATGCGAAATAAACAAGAAGATCAATGTAATTATATAAATTCATCCGTGATTTTTCTCAGATAGATAGGTTGATATTGAAGCTTTAAACTCTGTTATGTAAAAGTATATTTTGATATCCTTATACACTTTTACTAAGATTATATAAAAGCAGTTTAAGCTGAAAATGGCCGGTTAGGCTGAAAAGTCTAGTGCTTGTTAATTCAATCAGCTATTCAATAGCCAATATAAAGTAATATATTATTAAATAATCTTGGTATTAATGAATTCTCCCAGAACATTTCTATTAGATTCAAAGACCATTCAATACTTTAAAAGCAATTATATATTGCAGTGATAGTGACAATGTGGAAGTATAAAAATATGGAAAATACGTAAAAAAAATATTTTCATAAATTGTTTTAATTGAAATGATAATTGCTGAACTTATAATAATTGATGATGGCTAAAATATTCATGTCTATTTTTGATTGGTATATTTGATAGGATCATGCCTTGCGTAATTAATAACTTCTGCAGTTACGACGGAATCGACCAACACTTTGGTATTAGATCCAGCAAACAGTACATCGTAACCTACAGTATTGTAGTCGAAATAGTAAAGATAATTCTCAAAAGAAAAAGTTTTTAAAATAATTTACCAATATTTAAAAACAATCTGATGAATAGTAACCCTGAATCTATAAATACAAGATTTTAATTAAAACAGTCATGTTTCGCGTTTAAATCAATAGCTACCATCTCAAACAAATAAAAATTGAAAAAAAAAACATTGATCGCTACCTTAACTTTTTAATTTGTCTAATTTAAAGATGGCGACTACAAACAAAAAAGAGAACCTATAGAATTTTCAATGTTCATAAAATGAAAAACAGAAATTATTGTGCAATGAAAAACAGAAATTATTGTTCATAAAATGCAAACAGAAAATTTGTTTATTTACTCGAATATTCAGTGAAAAATATTTTTCTGAGTTTAAATAATAATTGTCTTTGTATTACACTTCATTAACTTCATTCATATTTTAAATAAGACCATTCTCTTTCTCTCTCTCTCTTTCTGGGATCTACATTTTATAGTTCTTCTAAGAATCTATAAGTAAATTTCATTATAGCCATTTAATCGATTATTTTCTTTAACTAACCCTGTACAGTATTTAAATTACTGAAAATCGATATTCTCAGGCGAGAGTTATTTTTAAAAATTCAGCGCGCATTAATCAGAATATTAAGTTGAATCTAACAAGTTGTTGTTCCTAGATATTAGTCTATGACATTGCCAGACTCCTTCAGTATCTGTTAGAGAGTACTATAAATAAATAGCGTCAAACAAAAATAAGAGTGTTTTTGTCATTGTTATAGAATTGCATGGATACAATACGAACCTACATGAGTATATGAATTAGTATGGACAATTCTGCCTTCATTAGGCCCCCAAGTTAGTACATTTTCATTATAAACCCGCTTGGATTTTTTTTTTTAATTTCAGAGTTTAAATTGGGTTAAAGAGGCACTTTTATAAAATGCATATCAATTGTATATCTTCTTGAGAGATTGAGAGACTCTGAAAACGGAAGAGATTTGAATCTGTTTTAAAATTTTTAGAATTTATGCAGACAGACTAGTTTGAATAATATGCAGAATGCTTTTTTTTTCATTCCCTTGAGTTTTTTAAAAAAATTTATCTTATTATTTATCATAAAGACTGCGTAGACACTCACTTCAAACTTTGTCAAAGTTATGAGCTTGGAGAATTTATTGATAGTATAAAGTGAAATAAAAATTAAATAAATTAACAATTCATTAAAATAACAGAATGTCATAATATTGATTAAAGAATAACTCAAGAATGGTCTAGGAGGGTTCAAGTCCAGGTTGTGAAATTTTCTTTTATATTTTCTTCAATAATAAATATTTGATTAATTTAATGTGTGATTTTTAAGAGATTTAGAACCTGGGCTACAAAGAAAGCATAGCCTTGCTCTTTTCATCCTCATAGTGATTCGTTAAGTGTAACTTAATCAAATGAAGGAAGTAAAATGTAAAAAGTATCTAAAACATCGTTTTAAATTAACATGTGCATTTAAAATCCCAATAAAACAAGAGGAAAAAAATCACATTTATGGAAGATAAAGAAACGCAAAGCCTGTTCATAATTCTGTCAATTTTTTTTTTACTACTAAAGAATTCTAATATTTCCTGAATTAGTTCAAGTGACCGCCAGAGTTCACTACTGCAAATTTTGGTTTCTATTCGCTCTGGACATTTCTTGAGTATCACTCAAACAAATAAAAATCGCCTATATTATTTCTCATGTCAACACCCATTTTTCTCTTTACATACAAAACAAACAACGATGACTGAGTTATCAACGATGAACAGGTTTCTGATATAGTACACTTATATTTCGTCATAACCCGTTGTTTCATTAAAAATTGCAGTTAATCCATATATATTATAAATCAGAGTCCGTTGGAACGTTTGTCCTTTTACAACTCAGAAAATACTCAACGAATCTCCACGAAATTTTCCATGTACGTAGTTAGTGTCACTGTGCTTTAAGTAGGATACTTTTTATATCGTATTTATATCAATTTTTTAAGTTATTCTTATTTTTCGAAAAGTTGAATTGTTTTCAAAGGATGTCACTAGATGGCGATACTATCTTATCGAAAAGTTGAAACTGTCAGCTGATATTACATATTTGTTGCTGAACACGTAATAGTCAGCTGCGAGCTGACAGTTTTGTTACGTTGTACAAACGTTAAATTATATTGTAGGCAGCGATTGTAGGCATGTGCAAATTAGTTTGAGATGTAGGCAAATTCATGCAACAGAGGGGACTAAAATCGCTTTTTCCAAAAATACAGCAATCCAATTGCTGACTACAAGAACAGAATTTGCACGTGTGCACAGACCAGGGAATTAAAAGACCGTGCTAAAATTTAGTTATATACTATTGTAACTTTAATTTGACATATTAATATTATTTTATTAACTAAATTCGTTTATAGAAGCAAAATTTCGATATAATGATTAAAGAGACCATAGCTTAATTTCAGCATCAATAATGCAAAATTTCTTCATACAAACCAATGACGTATATTAAAGATAGACCCAGAAACCTGCCAACATACTTGATCTTCGCGTACAACCATACAAATAGACACGAAAAAGGATCAGGAATCACTATCCACAACTATAAATCGAAAAGACCTACTGAAAGATGATCGAAACGAAATTGAAATTGAAACCATGATCGAAAAATTGTTTATAAAATATTATAAAATACTTCAAATACAAAGTTAACGAAAAGATAAACTTATCATTCCGTGATCGGTGTGTGAAAGAATTATTAATCAGCCATGTCTTTTGCTTACTTTCGGCCATGTTAACAATAGGATTTGGGATCTACTTTTAATATACGTCATTGGAACAAACAGCCCCGAGCAATGCCCGATAGGCATATCAGCTAGACTTTTGTTTTCAAAGGATGTCACTAGATGGCGATGCCAGACGAAGAATGTTTCATTTTATTCATTTTTTCCAGATTTTCAAGGTCGCAGGTATATATTTTCAGGAAGCTTGCTTCTCTCACGTTGCTTGCTCCCGCGTGTCCAGCTGTCGAAATCTACATGTTTTTGCGCCACAGGGGAAGACATACAACGTTGTTTACCGAAATGGACTTGAATGCACGACTACTTTACAATCTATGCTCAGCTTGCCTGTCTAGCTTATTCATTTATCTTAACATTTTTTTTCATTATTTACTTTTGTACATATAATTTAATTTTCTTTTTTTCCGGTTCATTGTTCATAAATCATCATTTTTGGTTTAAAATGATTATGAAAGGTTTGGAGAAGACTGTTTCTCATTTTATTGCATTTCGTTCATACTTTGTTATTCGTAGTTCAATTTTTAACATAACAAACAATCGTTAAAAAATTACTCAACGCATCTTTTCCACCCGGGCGAAGCCGGGTAATATTGCTAGTTATAAATAAAGAAAGAGTTGCTCGTTAGTGGATAGGCAGCTTCTCCGCAAAACTTTGAAGAGAAATGAGCCCTAATACAATGCTCAAAGATCGCAGTGCGAATGCTTCTCAGGTATACTGATTAGTTTTCTTGTTTCTTCTAAATACTTTCTGAAAATCTAATTACATACGTCAAGCTTGAGAAACCCTAATTATTTAAATAAATTAATCTGGTTTGAGCAATTGAGGGGCGACAATTCTAAAATTCAGATATAAATTGTTTTTAGATGACTTGAACTATTGTAAAAAAATGACGAAAATTTTTTTTTAGAATATAATAGATACTTTTTTTAGAAAAAAAAAATGACGAAAATAATATGTGATTGCCTGCATTCTTTGTCACTCTATTTTCGTTGAAGAGAACAAAAAAATAGTTTCAATGAAAATGTCCAGCAGTTGACCATAGATGACAAGATTAACGCTTTTACAAAATAAGAAAAACATTCAACTACCGCTTTCAAAACCAATTTGGTTTGGTTTATTTTATATTAACGTCCTTTTCAACTGCTATGGTCATTTCAGAACGGCGTTATAGGGGTCGCAAATTTTGCCTCGCAAGAGTTCTTTAACGTGCAGCCGGCAAACGACTACACGGGACCAACGGCTTTACTTCCCTTCCGAAGGAAGTGCGTGATCTCAGGATTTCCCCCTGAAAAATCCTCGTCGTCCTCGGCCGGGATCGAACCCGCGTACTCGGGCATCAGAGGCGACCACGCAACCGCTGAGTCACCGAGGCCGATCAAAACCAATTTAAATCGTACGGATAATAAGATAAACCGTTGCATAGTGAGTCAGATTTCTCAAAAGTTGGCCAAAATCTTCTATCTTCTTCTATCTATACACAGTAATAAAACTGTAGAACCGTTGCGTCTGTACATTGAAAATATTTGCCTAAATCTTATTGCGGGAGTGTAACAGAATACAATAAGACCATTTTTAAAAACTTTGTCTGTCTGTTTGTCTGTTTGAACACGCTAATCTCCATAACCACTTAACTAATTTTCTTGGGGTTTTCACAGGTAACTTGAGCGTAGCTTGGAGCAACATATAGGATTTATTTCATCAAAATCGGTTCACGGAAAAAAAAAAATCTTAATTTAAAGTTTTTAGAGTATGCTCAGCTTAGTACAGTTCGTAGAAAAGTCAAAAGATGGCGCTTCATTACTTGATTTTTAAAAGGCGCTCATATACAGGGTAACCCAAACTTATCCAGCATAATTGTTTAGGAACATTGTATGTTTCAAATGGAACAAAAAATGTCCTATAAACATTACATCTAGTTTCGATCGTGTGTGAGATATCGACGTTTGTCTATTTTCTTTTATTTAGAGTCTTTTCCTAAAAAAAAAACAAACAAAAACAAAAAAAAAACGTAGGTTTAGCTATTTATTCTTAAATGTACTCTTTCTGTTTTGCATATGCCAAACAGGAAGAGGAATCGTCGTACTTGTAACATGTGTGAAAGGTATTGTGGCAGCTACCAGCTCAGTTGTCCGAAGATGTAAGCAGTGCACTGGAGCTGGGGGCAACCATTTTGAGAGATTCCTCGACACTGATTTGTTACTTTCTGCTTATTCTGGTTCCTTGTATCATTTTAGTTTTGTTTGTAGTTCAATGTGATGATCTGTCAGTATGCAGAATAAAAGTGATCTGCACTCTGAAGTGTTTTATTTATTTGCTTTAACAACTCTACAAGAAAATAAACAAACGTCGATATCTCACACACGATCGAAACTAGATGCAATGTTTATAGGACATTCTTTTGTTCCATTTGAATCATACAATGTCCCTAAACAATTATGCTGGATAAGTTTGGATCACCCTGTATAACAATAGCGAAGCATAGCTGGGCCTCCTAGTAGAAAATAAAATCCAAATTTAATGAGCAAGCTAGTACTACACATACAACTGACAATTTTTGCCGCGCTTTCTTCTATACTATGCACTGCACTATAAAAATTGTGTCGGTTCTAAACGGTGTATAGACTTTTAATATTTTAAAACATTTGATATGGATGTTCTTGTTCAAAGTGAATATTTAATTTAATTTATTTATTTCAATACTTATTTTATTATTAAAACTACTTTAAGTTATTTTGAATTTTATTGTTTTCAAATAGTATTAGCTCCTTCTAAACTGAAAAAACACATAGGGAATCCTAAACATAAAGGGTCTCATTCTTTTAATTGATCATTTGATATTACCACGTTTCTTCTTACAGCAAATGCCTGAAATATTTTTAAACACTTTCCATTGAAGGGCTTCCTGTCGTTGATTGATTTAGATAATTAAATAATTCAAGATAGAAATTTTAAATCCTGTCCCTTTGAACTTTTCTGGGTGCTGAAAAGACGAGACCCATTGTACTTTATTTTCCATCAAATTTCTGACAACGGTCAGGTATTCTGGTGAGAGATTTTTAAAACCGTGTTACCATATTTTTGCATAGGATGCAGCGCTTTTCTGCCGTTAGGAGCGTATTTCCCAAATTTCTGAATATAAAATATGCAATGAGAGCGATCCCTGAATATATTCTCTCTGTCTTATATTTAAATTTTTATTTAGTGAACCATTCAGAAAGTAATTTAATTTTTTAAATGGTTATTCAATGGAAATGACCCCTAATTACATTTATAGCAAGGGGGGATCATATTTATTACGGCTCCAATCTTTACACTTCGATGTAAATACTTTGTGAAAGCGCTCTGCAGACTATCCATGCGAATACAGCTACTACCACCATTTACTAACGAGATTGAATAATATATTTTCTGCACGTTTTCTACATAAACAAATAAAAAATTTATGGATTTCTTGCCCTTCTTTATTAACTTAAGAAACAGAAAAGTATCACTACCTCCAGTGACTCAATTCAACAAGTCCATAACACCGGTCTAAAGAGAAAGTTAAAGCCAGAAACTGTGGACACGGTGAATGATAATAAATTAAAGTCGAAACCACAACAAACTTTTAATAACAACGTATGCACATTTCGAGTCTTGTGAAATAGTGGTTTCGATTTTAATTTATTATCACCTATCTAAAGAATATAAAATACTCTATTTCTGATGCATCTCGACATTGACGTTGTCAGACTCGTATCTGATTGAGAAATACCTGGGGAATATAGAGTATATATAGTACGGTATGGAGCTTTACAGAGTGACTAATTTGTACTCTGTGAAACCTCGTGTTGATCCTGAAGGAACACGCAGCCTCTACGATGAATTGATGTAAATAGCTTTGGGGCAGCGCGTCAGACAGTCGCTGCAGATGCTTTGAATGGGTCCATCTTATGATTGTTTTGCCAGAACCCTTAATGGTGTTGAGACTTCTCTGTGAGCAATTATTGTGGCTAAATATATTTTTTCCAAATTTTGAACTGTTGAACATATCTTGCATGCAAATTTATACTCAAAGACAATATGCTTTTAAAATAATACTATTTTTGTTCTTCACACTATTTTACAGATACCTTTCAACGGATAAATACCATCCGTTATTTGCTACACAATTTATTTACACTGTTTCTACTCGGAGGTTAAGATTATATCTTAAATTTTAAACTTGGGATATTAAAAAACTTGCAAATAAAACTCTGAATACAAATATTCCTAATCTACCACATCATCCACATAATTTATTTTGGAAATGACCACGTAATAATGTAAAAACCGCAGAAACCATATTTATTCTAAATTTTAGCATTTTAAAAGCAAATAAATTATTAAAATAATGTAGCATATGAAAAACAAAATGAATCAAGGAAATAAATTCAAATAGAAAGCATGAAAAGCTTTGCTGAAAAAGCCCAAAAAGATTTGCTGATTGCGGATGTTATTACAGAAAAGTTCATATCCTTTACTCATCTTTATAATACTAGATACCCTTCCTCTTATTATCCTCCTATTTCTGTTAATTATGCTAGACGTTTTATTAATTCGACAGCCATCTTAACTTGGCATTATCTCCCATTTCAATTCGCCAAAAAGACTCTTTATTGGGTTTTAAACATGCAATTCGAAACTGGCTGCGTACTCTTCCCTCTGGTGACATTTTTCATTTCCTTACTAACCTTTGAGATTTATTTTCAAAATATTTGAAATTTTTTTGTTAAATAAAAAGAGAAAGTCCAGGAATAGCAATATTGGTAGCGTCTTTATTGACTGTTCAACGCGTTTCGAGTATTAACTCATCATCAGGAACTATGAACGACTACCCTTGTCACCAGAGTACGCAGCCAGTTTCGGACTGCATGACTACTTAAAACCCAATAAAGAGTCATTTTGGCGAATTGAAATGGGAGATAATCCCTTTGTAGTCTTTCATAACGCGTTGAACAGTCAATAAAGACGCTACCAATATTGCTATTCCTGGATCTTCTCTTTTTATTTAATCAAGTCAGCAATATAGAACAGAATGCAACCTTTGGATTTGTTTGTTATTAGGGGTGGGGGGTTGGCTTCCTGACGGGCTTCGGCCTTTTTGCCTTCCCCCCCCCCCTCATTTTTTTCTGATGTACTTTTTTATACTAACTTTATTAAATAAATAAATAAATAAATGAAATGTTTCCAGCATTCTTGACAAATGTTTTAATAGAAAAGTTTACCTAATTAAGATGGTGAGAACTCTTTATTGTTTATTTAGAGAGTTCATTACTGTGTTTTTTTTATTTTTCTTTTCATTTTCTATCCCTTTCAGATGGCTCGATTTTTCTTGTTCATAACGTGGACTAGCTGTTGTTTCTGCTTAATTGGCGGAAAACAAGTAAGTAACGAAAAGAAATGCAAGATCACGTTTTCAAATATGGACGCAATTTTTGTGCATTAAAATTTCATGTTATTAAAATTCTCTGCAAGTTCTCACAATGAACAAGAATAGCAAGAAGCCCTCTCTTTCTGATCTCTGTCATAAAAGGAAAAAAATACTCTTCTTCTTTCAAAAAATTTACTAAAATTTGTTTAAAGAGAAATTCACTCTTGGAGAATTTTAGCAAGAACTTCGCTGTATTATTAATAACCACTTTAATAAAATTCTGAAGAAGAAGGACTTAAATATTATGCTTTCAAACTTTTGTAATTGCTTTAATACAAAATTAATGCAAATTGCAATTATCAAAATTAATGCAAATTGTAATTATCAAAATCAGACTTAAAAACTTGCACGAACTCTTAGATCAGTAATACCGTATTCCTAACGCAGTCATGAATGATAATTTCATGTGTCCTTGTTTAATTTGCTAAGAAAATTAGTTTTCTTTGAAAAATTGCGTAAATTGGCATCCATCTGCGCATCTTCAATCTAAGAGGAGATCATGAGTCGTTTACCCTTAAACAAGGAAGAGAAAAAAGGAGTGATTTCAGGTAATTACTCATGTATTAAGTGCGGCAAAGCAAATGTCACTTCCATATCCAGTAGTTACATTAATTTAGCCAACATTTAGCAGAGGAATCAAGTAATCAAGGAAAATTGCTTTGGGATTATATTGAGAGAAGAGATCGGATTACTTAATTTCATCTTGAATTTTAATAATCTCAAATTATAGGCATATCATTAATTTACAAGGGTCATTACAATGACCTTCTAAATTATAATTGAAAATTTCATCATCTTCCTCTTTTCTTTCTTTACTAAAAATAGGTTCGAAAGAAAAAAGACGTTGACGCAGGTAAGCCAATCAGTTTAAAAGGTTTTTCTTTTGAAGAAATATTGTTCGTCATAATTTGTTTTCGAAATGATCAATGTTCTCATTTTCCCTCTGAACCTAAAGTGACGTGCGATTTTGGAACAGAAGGGTTTCTCACATTCTGTCAATGGAAGTCTTCGAATATGTCAACAGCGCCGTGGCAACTGGGCTCATCGAAAACGGCTTTCTGGCTGGGAGGTCCTAAGGGAGATCATACTGCGGGCGCCGAAGGTATACCTGCTTTAATTAAGTCCACATATGAATGATAAAGGCGACTAGACAAAAAAAAAAGCATGTCTATCTACTTTAAAAATACTTAGCACAGGCAATCTTCACTTAGCAAATACATTTAAAATTTAGATTAATTAAAGAACATGGAAAGTTCATTTAGCCGACTGAAGGGTATTAGAAGAAAACTTTTATGTAATCACTGCAGTTCGGGTGAACGGATGTTGTAAGTCTTCCCCTGGGCGCTCTAAGGAGTAAAGGCAAAAGGTCATTTCATGGGCACTCTTTAATGATTCGCCGTGTCTCGATGATGACAACGTGTAATCGCAGTTTTCCTTGCGAATCCCTAGACCCGCCCTTGATTGTAAGACAGTTTGCCTCCTACTGCTTGGAAATAATAAATTTTATCTCAGTGACATCCATTCTGCCCACAGAGAACAATGCCCGAAACCATTAATACGTAATTTATAATTCCTTATGGTGGCAACCTTAATATGTCACAGTAGATTAAATTTAACAAGCATAGTACTGAAACTATGAACTTCAGGTGAAGTTGTTTTTCATGTTTCATTCACATTCTTAAATAAACGTCATTCAGACAATAGCAACGCATCTAAATAAATCACAAGATAGGATTTTGATGTAAATAAGCTTAAATTAATGCGTAGGAAGTGATAATAGAGATCCTTTAATAAAGAATTCTAAGAAGTTAGTGTTACGAAAACAAAAAACTTAAACAACAATTACTTTAGTTAAGTGAAAGTTTACATTTGGGGAGAGACACTAAAGAAATGTCGAATTTCTCTCTCGAATTTAAAATTGGAATTAAACTAATTTCCCAATAGAAACGCTGAAATAAGTATTTTAAAAAATTCTACTCAAAACTAATCCATTGATTGTTATGAGGTTTCTGTTGAAAGTAATGAATTAGCCAAATTGTATTGAATTAATCTTCTAATTGATTATCTATTTCAATTTGAAACTGGTCTTCGGAACCTCTAAAGACTATATGGGATATCTAACAAATAAAAAAAAAATAAGCATACAAGCATCGCAAATAGATAACGCATTGAAAAGTGGTGAGAATGTGTATAAAAATCAGAATACTGTATTAAAAAATTCAAACTTCCATCATTCAATGACAATGGAAAACAATAAATGTATTTTTTTGGACACGCTCAAATTTTCAATCGCTGGATAGAATTTTTAAATGAATAAACTGTAAATTTAAATTAAATAAATTGTAGTTTTTTTATGGTGTAGTATGTTGCCCATATTTAGAAGTAAATATACAAGATCTTTACAAATCATTGCAGCGGTTTAACGCATAGGATTGGCAGGTTTGGCAGAATTTTAACGCATTAAACTCATATGATGGCTGATACTTGGCGTGAACTGTCTTTTAATGCGAGATGTGCCTCAAACGCGAGAAATATAACGAATTCGTAAAAGTCTCATCTTTTCTGCATACTAATCCTGGAAGCTCATAGAGTGCTAATAAAATTCCGAACCGAAATAAATATAGTAACACTTATGTCCCTCCAAGGAATGAATAGGAAAGTAGCGGAAACCCTAAGATCATCTATTTTTACCCTTTTATCTGCACTTTTTAACCCCTCCCCCCCATTTTTTTTAATAGAAAAATTGATTTTCTCGAACGTAGTATTTAGAAAATGTAAAAGAGCTCTATCTTATTTCGTTTCCCATCATTTCTGATCGAATGATATATCACATGACATATGTTGCCATAGTTCTAAGATCAAGTGACTGCCACCCCCACAACTCCGACCCAAGGGAAAATTTGGCCCAAAGTTCGTACTAATATAGATCTTGCCCAGAGGAATATGCATAACAAATTTCACTCCTTTACATACACGTAGACCATTTTGGTCCCTTCTAACTCCCACCCCCGAAACTCCGATCCCAGGAGGCCAATCAAAACCAAACTATATAGTGAAGGTAAACTTCCCAAAGTAAGCTACATTCCGAATTTCAACCTTTTACCTCAAAAAAATACAGAAATTATGAAGGGGGACATTATATAACCAATAAGTAGCTCCATTCTTCCGCTACTTAATAATATAACGATTATAAAAATATCACGTGCCACGGTTCTTATTCAAAGATTTCATAGGCACATTAAATACACACAAAGTGTATTTAATTTTGCAGAAACGTTGGAATAATTGGATATTGCAGAAACGTTGGAATAATTTTAGAGTAAAAGGTGCTAGAGTCATAAAAGTCAGGTCTATTTCCAGCGCTCCTAGTGTAAGCGCTGAGAATTTACTTACAAGAAGTCGCGGTCTGGGAAATGAACTTTGGAATCAAACTTTGTGTAGTGATAATTTACCCTTCATATGTTAATATGATAAAATATTAGCGCGCGCTATTCAGCCCACTCTGAAAAAAAAATGGATTCAAAGTTTTCATACCTGGTATATACTATAAAAAAAAAAATGTGCAAACACGTCAGAACGCCGAGTAGCCGAGTCGATAGCGCGCTGGCCTCCGCTGCTAACTTCTGGTATGGCTTCTGTTTCGATCCTCGTTCTGTGGTTCTTTTATTTTCATTACAATTATTATTTTAAACATTTCATTAAAAAATATATTTACATAAATTATTATTTTATGTCATAATTTTTCATTAATTTAATTTGTTATTCGAGAGGTTTTCGAACCCTAATTTTTTCGCGGAAAAATTTTTTATCTATGTTTTTAATAAATAAAAACGAAAACACTAATCCACATCAATTCTTTTTATTTCCTCAGATGCGCATTTCGGACTTTACAAATCCTTTTGACTCACTGATGAAGGATTTGTAAAATCCGAAATGCGCATCTGAGGAAATAAAAAGAATTAATGTGGATTAGTGTTTTCGTTTTTTCCATTATTTATACGTCGGTATCCATAGTTTCGGCAATTATTCCTGTATTATGTTTTTAATTATCTACAACATTTCACATACACGTACATATTTTTACTGCTACTTGTTTAGTGCATTTGTGTGGCATTTTCCATTAACAAGTCAACATTATGCAGGTCATAGAGTATAAAATTATTTTCATGCAAATTATCGATAATTACAGATCGTAATAAAATGTACAAAATAATAATTGTAATGAAAAAAAACACAACACACACAGAACGCGGATCGAACCAGAAGCTCATACAGAAAATCAACACCGGAGGCGAGCGCGATACCGATTCGGCTACTCGGCGGTCTGATGTGTTTGCACATTTCTTTATTATATACCAAGTATGAAAACTTTGAATCCAATTTTTTCGGAGTTGGCTGAATAGTGCGCGCTAATATTTTATCATATGAAGGGTAAACTACCACTACACAAAGTTTGATTCCAAAGTTCATTTCCCAGACCGCGACTTCTCCTTATTAGTGTAAGACTAAATTCGGAGCCACGATAGCTTGAGAAAAAATTCCAATTACGAAGTTATAAAGCGGCGTTACCGATTTAGTAGAAATTCTCTCTTTGCATAAAGAAAACAAAAACACAAAACTCGTAAAACGGGGAGAAAAATCCATGTATGAGATACCGTACCTTATATGTATAGTTTTGGACATTGCAATATTCACGTATACAACAGCAAATTCACGAAATCACTCCTAATTAATGCTTGCCCCAATGGAAGATTGAATAAAAATAAACTAGACAATCAATATTTCATTATTGGCTATTTCGCGTCTCTGTATTTAATGCTCCTATGAAATCATTGAATATGAACCGTGGCACGCAATATTTTTATAATCGATATGTTATCGGACGCAAGTGTTACCAATATCAGTTTCGGTTCGAAATTTTATTATCACTCTGTCAGCTTTCCTAGTAAGCATTTCTTGAACAGTTCGAAAGTTATGGCCTGTTACTTTTGAACATTTCTGAAAGGAACATCGTGTAATCTACCATTAAACAAATGAATTAGTGTTGAATTGAACATCACGTTAATTTTGCAGTGGGTTTTCCTAGTATTAGGAATAAAAAATCAATTCACTAGCGAACAATAATATTCTTATATTCACAAATCAATGATTTCTAAAATAGGAATTACCTTCCTGGGAGCATAATTTCATTTAAAATTATAGGTTGTATTTTAACGTACGCTCCAAAGGATTAAAAACTGTTACTTGGCACAGCCCTCTCTCGGCATATTTATTTATATGATTTGAAATATGAAATAAATTTTAAATAGCATTGATGCTTCATTAGTGAATTCCAGTTTAAAAAAACTACTAAAAGATCGATGATAATTAAGAGAAAGAGACTATAGGAATTCATAATCGCACACGCCTCGAGGGACTTGAAACATAATATGGTCAGTGGCTTTAAAATAGTTGTGTTCTCTAAATCAAACATTTAATTGAAATGAGAATTTGCCCTCGAGGCATTTTCCACTGTAATTTAAAAACGAATATCATTAGTTTAATATTGATGAATAATTTTTTTTCTCTCCTAGTTCCGTTAATTAATATGCGAATCTTTTGCTGTTTGGTTAGGAGGTTATGCGTTCGCCGACACGTCAGTGAATCAGCCGCCGAACAGCCTGCTGTCGAAGCAGACATCCCTGTTGGAGAGTCCCCTTATGGAACGGACAACACCTCAGGGCACGTGCTTTCAGTTCTGGTGAGTGGCACTCATTGGCTGCTCTAATCGAAGAAAAGGCCACAGGACTAAACCCTTCTCGCTCTCAAACCTCCCGACGACCTTTTCCTCTTCTCTCTCTCCCTCCGTGACCCCTTCTCTCTCTCTCTTGCTCTCTCTCTCTCGTCTAATCCTTTTTTCCGCTCGTTACTTCCGTCGTCAGTGAAAGTGGTTCAACCTATGTTTCTCTTCCTACAATTAAAACCGCTTTTCACAGCCGGATGTTTAAAGGTTTTAACAGAATCGACCGTTACTATCTGATAAGAATTTCCGTTCGCAAATTGGAAACAACTTTATAGCCAAGCAATTAATCCACTTACATGCCTGTTTCTTCACCGATGGCACCATTTGACAGCATTGGCAGGTGGAGGAACATCGACACGTTTTGTTTTTTTTTTAATCTTCACAATGACTAGCACACTTTAGAGAAATTACTCTTCTTTAAAGGAATATTTTTTTTTAACTTTAATAAATAGAGGAAAAACCAAAAGCGGGACCTCGTTTTGTTTTTAACATGTACATGCAAAACTACGAAGTATAAAACATTGAAAAAACGTGGAACACATACCTAGTTAAGTAACTTCATAGGTTTCACGATTAAAAACACCATAAAATAAATCAATTTTTTAAATAAAAAAATTTCAAAACATTACTCTTTTACCATTTAAAAAATATGCTCCTAGACCAGGCCAAATAGATATTAAAAAGAGAAATGAAAGATTGAATTGATGAGAAGCATTTATTTCCTATAAAAACAATCATAAATACCTAATCCAAAATTTTTAATGAAATATCTTAGATTGAAAAAATTAAAGGTCTTGCAACCTTGTATCCTACAACAGAATTCCAAGAAGATGAGAATAAGTAATCGTAAAAATATGGGGGTTCGCTTTAGAGACAACGTGGGGGCCCGAATTAGGACCACTGGTCTATTCTTTTGAATTAATATTTTTCGATAAGTAAACTTCTTCACACGGACACCAATACGTAGCCTTTGTAACACGAAATAAGTAGATGTAACACTTAAATCACTTACCTACCATTAACTACTTACAGCATGTAAAACTGAGGAGCGTAAAAAGTTCCGATATTCACAAAAAACAAGGTTGCCATTGAAAAATAACATATTGAGTAAACAGCTTGGGCACTGGTCCTCCATCCAGTAAGCACTTGCATAAACTACTATCTCAGTCGTTCACTGCTATGCTGCAGCATTATACAGAACAGAAATTGAGAGGGCCCGCTTTTGGTCAATTTACTAGATTGCTTAAGATGACTATATTTATTTATTTATAAGTAAGCTTATTTCTTATCACAGAATAAGAATAACAGAAATGACACTTAGGGATTCCATGGTAGTGATTTTGTATAGCGACGTCCTGGTGGCTGTGATGTGGCTGAGCAGACGATCTTTCACAATGTCAATGGAAAACATGCAACGTTAAAAATATTTCGAGAATTCAAAATGAACAATAATAGCAAATATATTATTAAGCAGCAGTTTTAATAAAAAGTATTATTTTTAAGCAAGATTATATATTCTAATTAAAAAAAAAAGTCATTAAAACTTACTAATACAGTATGTTGCAGTGTTCATTGACCGTAAATTGAAATTTCTTATTGTGATTTTACTGACTGAGGAAAACTTTTTAAGCTAACACATCAATAATAAATATACTATTTTAGAGGCTTTGCATTACATCATAGTAAACAAAAGTTATCTAGATTCGCTTTTGTCCAAGTAACAAGAAGATGAAAAGTAATATTTGGTATACAAGTTTGAACATAAGTGTTATTTTTCCCATTCTTGCCATTTTGATAAAGCTAGCAATAAAAGCGAAATTAGTCAGCTTTTAATCTCTGCTACCGTATTTATTGCAAAGCTTTAATAAGAATTAAATTCGTTCGAATTTACAATGCAAAGACCAAAAGATCTTTTGATGTTATTTATCTTTTAAAAGGTATTAGTATAGTAGTGAAATTTAAAGAGTTGCCTTCGTTCATTCGCAATTCGTTTGTGATGTGTTTTTTCTAATTTGTGGCATGATGTTTGAGAAGATTTTATACTATATTAATACCATATTTAATATGTGGAATGATGATCAAAATTTCGCACTAAGATTAGCCTCGGGTTTAGTTTTCTTTGTTGAATGAATTTTTTCTTCCCAAATCAAAAGGGCATTTTTACATGCGCCATCAAACGAATTCCTCATCTTTATTCAAAGTTGTGAAGATTTTTTTATGAGCGCGTTCGACAAAATAATATGCAAAACGGGCGTGAAAGCTGAACTGATTAGGCTCTTTTTCTAGCAGCTGCACATATACAAGAGTTAAAAATTAGATCGTTGACTTGTTTTTCAGGACGAGAGTATACCATTCACTGAATATAAAATCTGAATCTTTCTTATCTCTGAAAAAAAAAAAAAGAGTAGGAAATATTTGAAAGTGACCCATATCTGAAATCTATATGTACACTTCATATTTGAATATTCAGAGTAGAAAGAAGTTTTTACATTTAGTTTTTAGTTTTTAGGGAACAGAAAAATTTCAAATTTCAACTCTTTAGTCCTGCAGAACATTAGGCCTCTTACGTATAAAAATACTATGTTCGATTCAATATTAAAATTCACCCCAACTAAAAAAACGTTTATTGAAAATTAAACCAAATCCTAACATCCTCAATTAAATAGAACACCTAAAATTAATTTAGGTACAATTCCATCCCATTTCTAACAATTTACAATTTAAATTCATTAATAAATTTTTGTTTATGATTAAAAATTAAAAGAAGTTTTTGGCTTAAAATAGTTTTGCTTCTTAAGCGGGGCAAACACGTAGCGATTTAGTCAACGGAAAACCCTTGATCTAATCAACAGTGACTGTTTTCGCTTGACTAAGTTGGGTGAAACGAAGAAATCGCCGTTGACTCTAGTCAATGCAAAATTTCCTTTGACTAGATCAACGACAACTTAGTCAAGCGATAGCAGCGAATCAGAATGCGTTACAGAATACGTCATCACTGAGATTAAGGTCCCTTTCACACAAGGCTACCAGAGTCGCGCCACCACTATTTTTGGTGGCACATTTCTTGGTGGCGTGTTCAGATTTTCCTGCCTCCAACGCGGCCACCGGAAATGAGTCACCCTCTGTTCACGTTACCGCAAACGAATCGTTACTATGGAAACCCCCTTTTCTCAACTCCCCAACAATGGTGGTGGCGCGAGTTCGTGTGAAAGGCTCTACTATGAGCAGTGTAACGACGTGGCCGCGCCACCAAGTTGGTGGCTCGAATAATCGCGTCTTGAGCACATCCCCTCTTCTGGCCGCGCGTCCACTGGCGCCCTCACCACCATGGTGGCCTCGTGTGAAAGGGACCTATGGCGACGAGACGTGGTTTCAGTTACATTGGATTTAAATAAAGATAGAAATCTCATCCCTTGTAAAGAGGTGAGTAAAGAAAAATTTTTAATATTTTTTTACAAATATTACAAGGCAATTTAATATTTAACTTTAACTTTCCTTGCGCATGCGCTGCAAGAATTTGCGTGACATGTTTGTGATCACGATTGAGGATTTGAGATCACGTTTTCGCGCGTAACTGAGATTGCCGTTGACTTAGTCAAACGAAACTTAGTCAACCGCTTGACTAAATCGCTACGTGTTCGCCCCGCTTTACATTAAAAATGAATTTAAATTGTAAATTGTTGGAATTGGGCAAGGTATAAAGAATAAAGGTAGCGCCGTCCGAGAGAAAAACTGACTGTCGCCCCATCTGGTGTTGGTAATTGGAATATTGCCAACTTCATGACGTCACAAGGTCCAATCTTTAAAATCTATTATGAGGAATACTGCGTTTACACAGCAAAATGCCATCATGCGCGATTCCCACTTGCAATAATACAAAATATAATACAAAAGATAAGAATGTTTCCTTTTTCCGTTTCCCCAAAGATTCAAATTTAATTAAAAAATGGTTAATATCATGCAAATTGGATAAAAATATTTGTATCATAACAGCAGTGATTGCTCCCTTCATCCATTCCTGCTCTAACCGTTTCAAAACTGACGTTATGAAAACAATAAATTCGTATATCCTCGTACCTAACATTTACAACTAAATCATGGGATATTAAGGATTCTTTAGGTTACGTTAAGATCATCAGTTATAAATTCTGCATCAACTACATATTTACGATACCTAGCTTATGAGCTCTTGCTTGTAGCAGCGCCGGATTTATACTTTTCCTTAGTATAGGCCACTGACTTTCTCCCGCCCCTATTTTCGTGATCACTTGTAAGTAATGTAATGTAAACTAAAACTATTTAGGCCATAAATAATACGTATTTAAGTAGATAAGTAAGTACTGAATAGAATAGTCAAACTAATGAAATCCACCACCCCCTGAAATCTGCCGCCCCTTGGCCGCGGCCTATTGGCAAATCCAGTGCTGCAGCTATAACAGAACAGAAGAACATTCACTTGTTGCACCTCCCCTCCCATTCATCCGTTCTTGCTTGTAGTTATCTAACGAATTAAGACGACGATTATGAAAACAATGAATTAGTATATTCTCTGATTGAATTCGTATATCCTGCTATCTCAGAATCGCAGATTTCATTAGACGTGAGCTTCGATTCATGAGTTGACATAGGCCTAGGTATTTCTTTTCATAATCGTTGTCATCTTTAAAATCGTTAGAGTAAATCAATGCAGTTGTGATACAAATATTTTTATCCAGTTTGCATGATATTAAGCATTTTTTAATTAAATTTAGATCTTTGGGGAAATGAAAAAAGGAAACATTCTTATCTTTTGTATTATATTTTGTATTATTGCAGGTGGGAATCGCGCATGATGGCATTTTGCTGTGTAAACGCAATATTCCTCATAATAGGTTTCAAAGATTGGACCTTGTGACGTCATGGAGTTGGCAATATTCCGATTACCAACACGAGATGGGGCGACAGTCAGTTTTTCTCTCGGACGGCGCTACCTATATTCTTTATATCTTGGAATTGGGGTGGAATTGTATTTAAAACAACTTTAGGAAACTCCCATGTTAATTCGGGTTAATATAATTTTGTTTCATTTTCAAAAAAAAAAAACTTTTTAATTTATCTTTTTTTTTAATTTTTAAATTCAAGTTGAGGTGAATTTTTATTATTGAATTTAATATAACTCATCTTATCCCACAGTGATTGTAAGCTAAATTTTGTGAAGCTGCATGCTTTTGTAAATTCATTTTTCTTTTATATTTTCCATTAAAAAAAGCTCCTCGGCAGTATTAAATGATTTGTTTTTATTCATTTTAGAACATACGTGTGTTTTACTTAATTAAAAAAAATTAAAAATCGACACAAAATAAAAAAGAAGACAGGTAACGAGACAAACTCATAGAAATACATTGGATAAATAAGCGTCTGCTCGTATTGTAACATCACAGCCGTTGTAGGGCCCCGCCAGCAAATGAGCATCTGCTCATTACCATCGCTTACAATGGAAAGCCCTAGGAGTGTCACTTCTGTTATTCTTATTCTGTGATTTCTTATGCGGATTCTTCTTATAGATTGAGCATTTAATTGGTTTTGTATTCATTATTTCATAATTTTTTTAAATTATTCTTTAATTAAACATACTTGAAGAAAAATATTGCTTTTAATATAAACTTCTTGTTATAGTTAGCTCTCTGACTTGTAAGTAAAACGTGTTGGAATTCGCATTTCCAATATAAGTAACTGTTCTGTCCACTTTTTTTGGCTATAAATGAAAAATTTATTACTTCGTGAAAGTTTTAATTTCGTATTTCGATATTTCTAATGTGATGTATAGATGTACAGATGAATTACACAAAATAAAAATCTTCAGTCAAAACGAGATGGCATCAGAGAATAAAAATTTTCCAAGTAATGCAAAGAATAATGCCCACCTTTATGGGTGGGAAAAGATGAAAATTTATTCGCTTCAAATTTATGGTTAATTAAGGTCCCTCTCCCTCTGAACTTCACCTCTAAGATGCAGCAGAAATTTTAGATTCGCCCCCGTCTCTATCTCACCGCAGTTTTATCGTTTTAATGCATGATGATAATTTTAAATGACACTATTAATAATATTCATTGCTTTGCAAACATAAAATTCGCGTTTTCGTGACTTGCTACCTGGAAATATTACTGCAAACGGAATCGTTAAGAACATAAATGCAGAAGACTTTTGACTTGAAGATGAATAACACCGAAGAAGTCACAAATTGGTGCGGTAAGGCAAGTACTTTAACTTTCCGTGTTATGTATGGGATGAAACAAAATTTATGATGAACGACGCAGAAGCAGACTGAAAAAACAAATACTCTATATTACGATTTTTCATATATCCACGGAAACGCTCACTTACATTTAATTTTTGAAGGAATTCACAAGTTTGTTTCGTCTACTAAGATTTTCAATTGTTTTGTTTCAATTATCCATCCCTCCAATACATACGCTTATCAAAGAGATAGAGAATAAGAAATTTTAGTGCTATATCATATAATGCCTCTAATTAATTATTATGAAGTGTCATATAAACTTGGAATTTTCATAGTTCTATATGCGCGACTATGTTCTCAAATTAATTGATCGCACATCAAACAACGTGCAATATTGAGCATTGCTTAATTAAAATACGAGGGCATATTGAAAAGTAATGCCTCCATGGCTGTAACTTTTTTATTTTTTAACCGATTTTCAAAATTCTTTTTGTATCTGATACTTACATAGTTCCCATCCCTTTCCACGCATTGCGCCAACGCGTGACTAGTCGGGTGAACCCGTCGGAGACGAATTCCGGGGTTGTTTTCGACACCAGGACCGAACGGCAGGTTTCACCTCGTCGTCAGAACGCAACTCATGCCCCTTAAGGTGCTCTTTCCTCTTTGGGAAGTGGTGAAAGTCGCAAGGTGCAAAGTCTTTCATTTTTGAACTTCAGTTTTTCATCTTTGAACTGTAGGCGCTGAAACCCCCTCTGATGTTTGGCGATCGTGTGCGGACGGGCGTTATCGTGCTGCAGAAGAGGATCTAAAGCTGCCATTCAATCCTCGTGTCGACGACAACCCCGGAATTCCTCTCCGACGGGTTCACCCGACAAGTCATGCGTTGGCGCAATGCGTGAAAAGGGATGGGGACTATGTCGAAAAGTGAATAGTGCATTACATAGAGGACAAATGTAAGTATCAGATACAAAAAGAATTTTGAAAATCGGTTAAAAAATAAAAAAAGATACAGCTATGGAGGCATTACTTTTCAATATGCCCTCGTATAATACACTATAATGCTTCAGTTATTTGACCTAATCTAGAAGCAGCAATTTTTTCTGCCATTTGAGTGATTTAACCAAATCTTAAATAAAGATTGTTTAGTACTCTAGATAGAAGCATAGACATAACGAATTTATTGGTATACACTTAGGAATCAAAAATTTATGATCATTTCTATACGAAGCAAATGACATCGACCATCCGAAGACAGCCATTTCAACATTATTTATAGATGTAAATTTTCGCAATAGACATATTGACTGCAAGAGATATGGACAAGCAGAAAATATAGATGATTTTGATAAGGGCCAGATTATTAAGACGATTACAGTCGAACTAGCTTTATAATGGCGAGGTAGCAAAATCAGCCAGCATGGTCAGCCATCCGCAGTAAATGATAAATGATTAAAAAGACGCATAGATGATCATAAACACGAAAAATAACCAGTTTGGTACTAATCAACAGAAAGGATCACTGTGCTGCGAACTACTGTTTCTTAGCCTCAACCCGTCAGAATGCATTTGTTATTCCGTTGTCTACATTCGACAGCACCTACAGTGAGATGTGATACAGCAAAAATATTTGTATAGTGGAAAATCAAATATTCGCCTTCAGGCCGGCCCTACCTGTACCAATAAGTTACAGTCTAAATAAGTAATACATTAAGATAATTCTATTGAGAATACGCGTTAAAGTCATTGCCAAATAGGCCACACTAAATTATTGGATGTTACTCGGCACCCGTTAAGTATAATTTTTAGTTGTAAGAAATGGATCATTAAAAATTACGCAAAGAAATCATGTATTTATTAAAATTCTTTTAAAGCATGGGAAATATTTTTATTATCATACGTAATGAGAACTTACTTAATTTTGCTGTTTAAATTTATCTATGAAAAAAGAAATCAACTCATCCAAATATTGATAAAATATTGGTTAATACAGGTATAGCATGCAAGGTTTGAGTGCTGATTCCCTGCGTCTGCTGCTGTTTCCTGAAGATCCTGATTTGCCACATACAATGGGCCAATTAACGTTATGGGAAGAAAAGGATAAGTCAGTTCCATTCGCATCAGATGAAACTGATGAGCCATCTGATTGGCGGAGAGGACAAGTAATGTACACGTACAACTACAAACATAAGGTAAAATTAATTTTGTATTTCGCATAAAATTATCAAGCAAATTAAATAATTCGAATATCATTAAACTTATACGAAGAAAAATGGCGTTGATATCAATCCTATATTATTGCTGTTTTATTAAAAATAATTTTCCAGTTGATGTTCGAAGCTCAGTCGAAGATCAGCTCCGACCCAATTAGTACATACAGAGGGTTTATTGCGCTGGATGATTTAGAAGCTGCGCCATCTGACGCAGGAACTATTCGAGCATGTACAGGTATTGGAAAGTTTTTAGAAAAATTGCATTATATTTTAATTATTAGAATATACAGATTTTTATTACGATTTTATTAAATTCTTATCTGTTATTGCAATTTTTCTTACGACTTATAGAGAGAAAAATGTACTCATCGTTAATTTACATTAGAATTTAACACATTAATAACTTAGAAGTTGTTAAATAATTTGATGCATTCTAAAGCAAACTGCCATTAATTCTGTTTTATTTAAAACTGAAATTTAATATACAAATTGTATCCATTGTAAAGGTTTCTGTAGTTTCGAAGGTGGATTCTGTGAATGGACCAACGATAAAGACGGCGGAGATTTTGATTGGCAACCAGGTCGTGGCAGTTTGAGTCACCTGACCGGACCTGCGAGAGACCATGGCAGTCAAGTACAAGGAGGGAGTGCAGGTAAGAATTTAAAAAAATCCTCTTAATTAAACTATTTCCAGTTAAGAGGCTTTCAAAGTTGGTTTTATCGGGCTTCAATATTGATTTTATGTCTTACCGATAAAGTTGAAATCTCTATTAATTTCTTCATGGTTCAAAGAATCGCTTTACGATCATGAGTAAAATTCCCACTGAAATATCATCCAAAACCAACAGCAATTTCGACAGTTTATTTAAATGAAAAGCATTTGTAACCAACATTTTTAAAAATTTCGTATGCTTCGTGTAATATACTTATAAAAAACATTAAGACCACAATAATTTCAAAAACTTCAGGGGAATCACAAGCCTTCTCATTTTTTTCAAAATTCTCGAGAAATTGCTGTACACAAGCATTTAAACAAATTCTTTTCCTTCTCTTTTTGTATATTCTAAAAACTTTATAATGAACCTTTCGTCCCCTTTAACTTCCAATACAACAGTTGTTAAGGCGCATAGAGAAGGCTTTCCTCTACTGTGGTTTAATCTGAAGTTATAAAGGTTTCCTCTCATGCTATAGTTGCAAGCATGTGTTGGTACTTTTAATTTTTTTGCACAGACGCTGGTTTCACATTATTTCTCAATGGAAGCACCAACGTTGGAACAGCGCTGGGAAAGGGAAGAAATTTCACGAAAATTCCGGAGGCAATGTTGTCGTCAGACTCCTGTTTAATAAAATATTTGGCCTCAAAATAATATCTACGATAACATTATGGCCCATTTTTGTTGAGGGGATATCCCAGAAGATAATTACTTCGCATACAGGAGAATGGTCTGGCTCGAAGGCCAAGATAATTAATTTAATCGTCATTTTGGCCATGTTCCCAAAGAGAGAGGACATGTGTACCTATTATAATTTTGACGCTTTGACGCTCTATCCTAATCGAAAGTCAAAATCAAAAAATGCGAAAAAAAATTGCCAACGGAATGATCCACCTCGAATTCAATAAATGGTCCAAAATTGGACAGATCAATCCTTCAGTTACACTATTGATGTAGCCAGAGCTGAAACTGTATGTGACAAATATTAAAGTTCACATTTCAAAATTCTCTATAGGAGTCGATATTGATCCGAATAATCTGAAAAGTTTCATATTTACCAGTAGGTGGCATAATTGGAGCTTTATTACATTCAAGGATGATACAAAGGATGATCAAATTTTAGCAATTTCGATCACGTTATTTATTGTTTACAGTTGTTTTTTAAAATTATGAATTTTTGCAAAATAGTTAAGGCACAACTAAACAAAATAATAAGCAAATACTATGGAATGTAACTAATATAAAATGAATACCTCTAATTCACAACGAGGGAAAAAAATACCTATCCTGAAATACATAACCTTTACTGTGCCCGCGCCACGAGAAGGCGGTTGCGTTTCCAAAATCTCTCACATGGCGCGCTAGGTGCTTTGGCCAATCCATTTTTCTATAGGGTAGAAGTAGTTATGCTGGAGAAAGAAACAAATGCTTCCCTACAGAACATCAATTTTTGTTCGTTATTTAAATAACTTTTCAGTGCAGAGTTTCATATTTTCAATAATTATTTCAAAATAACTTTTTCCAAGTCCTAAGTAACTTTGCAGTACTGTATACTGCTCCTACCCTTTAGCAAAATGGATTGGCCAAGGCAGCTAGCGCGCTATGTGAGAGATTTTGGAAACGCAGCCGCCTTCTCGTGGCGCGGGCACAGTTTAGTAAGGCATAACCTTTGTTCTGATAAAACAGGTTCTTAAGAAGTCTACGTTGAAATAGCTCATTCAGTAGATGTGCTTTTATAAGGCTTCTTCTTGTCAGTTGCAAATTTGTTTCACCAAAACAATCCCATAGCCTCAATACACGCCATGCAAATTTTGAGGTCACTCTGATCATATTGACACCTGTAGAGATTTTTGAAATGTCAACACTTTAATTTTGGACACACTAATTACTGAATGTTTTTTTGCGATTGATAAAAATCATTATGAAAGTTTAAATTGAAACCATGGATGTTTATAATTCGGGAGATAATGTTTAGATATTTTCATGAATATTTGATTATGAATCTAACTGAAGAGTATTATCGCCTTCAAAGCGTTATAGAATTAATAATTTAATATTCCATGAAAGTTGTGGTATTAGGTGCCAGATAGGGAGATTTAATCAGATAGGTTGAAAGGATTATGTTGCGTAAGATAATTTATTTAAAAATTTTATTAATGAAACCATACATAATAATTTGAAGGTACTGATTAGTAATTAAATTATTTGTTGTTGGTAATTAAATAGTGAATATTTATTTTTATAGTTGATCAAAGCTATTACGTGGTCAGTTGAAATTTCGGGACATATCCGTTCATTTTTGTCCAATTCTTTCTTCCTCACGTGCACAGTTTCAGACGCACGGAAATATGAACATAATTTCTCAAAATGAGACACACTTTTTTATAAAATTAATTAAACAAATTAAATTTAATAAAAGTGAATTTCCAAATTTTTTTCCATTAAACCGTAATTTAAAAACATACTGAATCCCTCTCCATATGGGATATGGCAACCCCATTATCCAACTGAAATACAACGATTGCAGCTGCTGTCTGGATACATTCGTATCTAATCAATATTATTGCTAGGTTAGGGTTATAACAGTATATTGGAAAATTGACTGGAGGACATAATTACAGTAACAATGACGAATCGGGGCTTCGAGAAACATAATCGGGAGGAATTATCGAATCAGAGAATCCCCGTTAGTCTTGATTATAACAACTGATATTGTTTAAAATTACTTTTTTTCTAACTGGTAATATTAATGCGAGTTAAATGGTAATGGTTTTTATGACTAACGTCACCATCAACTGCAAAGGAATTTAAATACCGGTAGTTCTGCGTACACAGACATTACTGCTTCGACAACAAAAAAGAAAAAAAAACACTTTATAATGATGAGGATTTTTTAAGGGGACAGACACTTAGCCTTTATTTATTAAAAAGTAGTGGCGATCGCTCGAGTGACTAAATGTTGAGTGCAACTGATTGTTACTACAGATCCCAATTCACACATTATCACGAAATGGTAATGTTCTTAAGTTACACAGCAAATGCCTTCTTCCAATTAAGATGTTGTTATAGGAGTTTATTACACACGCAAGTAAACGAAAACCATTCCGTAAAGAATAACCCACTTATATCCAAGCTTTATCCTATAATTAGGGCTAATCTTGATTTGCATATTAAAGATTCAGTATTTTAAAGTTTCTGCTCGTAAAACTTGTTTAATTTTTATAATTTAGGTGGTTATGTTTTTATCGACGCTTCTGCACCCCTTCGTCGTCCAGGAGATAAAGCCAGACTCGTTAGTCCTATTATGGATGCAACAACAGGTGAGACATACTTATGTACATAAAACCATGTCTGATTTATTTAATAGCAAAATAACATAATCGAGGCCAATAAATTAGATCTAAGGATTGTCAATATTTTCAATATAGCAGTTACATAGGGTGTTCATGAAATGATGTTGATCTTCATTATCGAAGAGAAAAATTATAATGAATAAAAGTTTTGCATGCGTGGTCGTTAGAGAGGCGTCATTGCTCTCATTATTGAATAACTTTTGAGTCTAAAACTGGATAGCTTACCTCTATTCTAAACATTGTACCGTAATTTGAAATTTTACGAGGAAAAAAACGCAACCGAAATTCACAAATCTTTTCCACTGGACTTTGAATTGTTTCTTAAACTGAAACAACTACTTCGTGGGAACCTTTTTTTGTGCAATTAAAGAGGTTTATGGTGACTCCGGTAATCAAACAGCTTAATGAAGGTGTCCTATTCGGAATAAGAAACTTTCCCAGACTTTCAGAAGCTGTGATAAGACACAATGGAGATTAATGATATTTTTAATCAAATTGGTATAATGCCAAAAACTGTAGACAAATGATATCAAACAAAACAAGGACATAAATCACAAATCCACAAATGAGATTTTTAATCTCGAGTAGCGGATGTACATTTTGAAGACACTGTCTTCATCAGCGTGTAAATTGGGTGACTATATATAACAACTACAGTAATATCCGGTTTCGCTCGGGTTTATTGAATACTAGCAGTCGACCTGGCGTTGCCCGGGATAATTACACTTGTAGGTAAACCGAACAATCTCAAAAAGTTAAATTATAACTCCAAATTAATTAAATAATAACTCAATCAATACAACACAGAGCGAAGTGACTATCCATTCTACGAAAAATCCGAAAACAGGAATTCTAGGTGATATACCGGGACGCGTATTTCACAATGGTACTTGAGAATTGCAATCGCTGCGTTTTATCCACTCATAAAACCTTTTGATAAAAGCATAATTAAAAAAATATTTTATATATTTTATATACTGTTATAACTTGACGAATTCCAGCGAGTAGTTTCCGAGTTACGTATGTGGTTAGTCAATATCGCAACACGTGGTGGTTAGTAATCACATGTGAGCACGTGTTAAGATGTGAGTGCGTAACTCGGAAACTACTTGTTGGAATTCGTTCAAATTTTAACAGTATACACAATTTTATGTACACAATATTATTTCTGCAAATTTCATCATCCTAGATTTTGTAGAAAGTGAGTTATTAACTTGTTGATCTTAGTGGCGTCGTTTTTATTTCTGTTCATATCTCAGTTATCGTTCAAATTCCGACCCATGTTCATATGAACTTTTTTGCTTAGAATCATCCATACTATTTCCCCTAAAAGTTTGTGTGACAGGGTTTCACATACACCCTGTATAGATACAAGTTGTTTAGGATAAATTTGATTTTTTTGCCAACTTCGACTAATGTACTGTACAGGGTTTATTCAACCATGACTTCTCCAGGGTTATTCCCAGGAAAAATCCGTTGTATGAAAAATGTCGGGTTTTTCAGTCATAAAATCCGCGCAACTCGCTGCAAGTTATTAAAACCCGATTAAAACTCTATTCACCAGTTTAAGGTAATTTTTGGCTTGGGTTGGTTGAATAAGGGATAAATTTGCTCGGTTATATTTTTGAATAACTAAATTTAAGGCTTTTATTATTGGAATTAATTATTGAAAATGCAAAATATGAATGTATTATCGAAATACACTTAAAGATTAATATGCAGTGTTATCTTCGAAGATTCTTTTGTCGACAACAATTTTGCTGATCCACCAGGAGCATAAATGAAAAAGTGTTCTGGAGATCCAACGCGTGAGCCTGCTATAGTTGTCCATGTCAAAAGGACGAACTCTAAACTGACTTCTATTTTTAATGATTGTCCTTGGCGCTTTGTAGAACGTCAGAATTTTATATTTCGTAGCCCACGTAAAAGACAGGCCCTGGCGCGGAAAAGTCACCTGACCATCTTAGTCCGAGCAACAATGTAATCTTCATTGTTTCCATCAAACGAAAAAATTGCTGATTATTAAAATCCAAGATGGAAACAATGAAGGTTACATTGTTATTCGGACTAAGATGATCAGGTGACTTTTCCGCGCCAGGGCAACAACACCTAAAGATAAGGCCTGAGCCAACGCCTCCTAAAGATAAGGCCTGAGCGCGAAAATGTCAGACATTGTTACATCATCATCCGAAGATACGTTTAATCGCATTTCAGGGCGTAATATTGGTAGAAATGCGATTAAACGTATCTTCGGATGATGATGTAATAATGTATGACGTTTTCGCGCTCAGGCCTTATCTTTAGGAGGCGTTGGCCAGGGCCTGTCTCTCTCGTGGGCTACGTTTATTTTTTTAATTTAAATAATGTTCAGTGTTAAGAGTGAATTGTTGGTTGTTATTGTTGGCTTCTCATATTGTTGTATGTAATAATATTGTTGAAGTTATACATTTAAATATATATTGTTGCATAAAAAAGGGTATTTTTTTTCACTCATAAAACCCGTGAAACCTGCCGAAATCCATAGAAAAGTAGCGAAAAACCTTTCCCTGACTATGTTAAAGCATGATGAAAAGTTTGACGTCCGTTGTAGAGATTAATCGCATATAGACAGAAAGACAGACAGAGATGGGCTTTTAATTAAAAACCAATCAAGAAGGGGCCATTCAAAGAAATGCAAAATGTGATAAATAGATAATCAAAGAGGTTATTTTACAAAAATTAAAAAAAAAACTAACAATAGCAAATAAGGAAATATTAATTAAGAAAGGACATGTTTAGCAAATTGTAACCAATCATTGAGAGGCATAGGACCCAAGTCACTATTAATAAATTTCCAGTAGATTTTTTTATTGCAAATTTTCAAATAATTTCCAAAGAAATATAACAACTTCCGAACCTTAGTAGTATGGAGATGTTCAATTAATTTTACATCAAAATTAAGCCCTTCTTTTAAGACATGGTCTGCGAAGCTTGAAATATCTAAGCTATAATTTTTGCTCTAAGAAAATATGATCTAAGAAATATGCTCTTTAATTCTTTTTTCAAAGCTTCGAAATGTGGACCCATGATAAAGTGTCCATAAATTGAACAAAGAATTTTATGAACTCCCGGTTTTTGTTCTATTGGAATAACATCTATTGTGCCACCCAAGAAATTTTTGAGGGAATTTTGATTTTTATACACTAATTTTAGACCAAATGTTCTGGCTATCTTCGTAAAATCTTTATTTAAGTGTTGATTGAACAGAAGAATAAATATTGCTTATTGTTTTGTGTGGATTTTTATGTCGAATATTTTCAACTTTTAGTTTTAAATTAAAAAATAAATGATTTTTATTTTTTGTAAAACATATTTTTTCTTTCATATAATCTTACAATATCTAAAACGTTTGAAATGTTCCTTGTAATGATATTGACATATTGCTCGAGACTCAAATTGCCCGAGACTCGAACGATTGCCAAAACATATGTGCGGGGAGTTCCTGTTTTACCTCGAATTACTGCATCCATAGCCGACCATTATACGGGAAGTACAATGATTTATTATTACGTGTATTTACTATTTTGCGTTCTATGTGAACAAAAGGAGAAAAGGAAATATCTAAATCCTAATCCGAGGATTGGCTGGTCTAGAACCTAGTCTAATTAAAATTTTGAGCCCATGTTGATTGTTTGGAACACAATTCCGTACGCTATACATCGTCCGTCTTAAATCATTCTATATTTCATTCAACTTATCTAATTATTAAATACCAACGTTCTTTTCTAAAAGAAATTCTAATCGGTAGTTAAAACGTAATTTCTTTGTTTTTCTACAGTTAGTTGAAATCATTAACCATGTGTACAGAGTGTGCTAGCTTTACAAGCGCTCTATATACTCTGTTAAATTTGCAATCTCGTGCATTTACGTAGAAGAAATGGTCGGCAACGGCTTGAGTTATTGATTGATCCTTCTTCAGAGCCAAAGTTGCACGCAAAACATCGCTGTATGTGGTATTTACTTTTCTTTAACCCTCATCAACGCATGAGATTAAGGTTTGTTTTATCATTATTTACATCTATTCAAACCGTTCACTTTAACATAACAGCATTTGAAAAGCAGTTGAAGACAAGTCATAGTTATTATACATACCATCATTTATCTATTGACGACACCTTTAAGGTCAATTCCAACATTTTTGATCTGCAGTATATTATACGTAATTTATTTACTAACCTTTTATTGCTATTTTTAACAGACGACTATGGGTCCCACGAACCCTACAATATATAGGGATTCGTATCCCGGTCTCCAAAAGAAACCCACAGACGTTAACTTTTTTAGGAAAGGGACGCACTCAACTAATAAATTTATATCCAGCATTTAAGCTAATTCAATCGTTTAACAGTAACAGAATCTTACAGAATATTGATATTTTTCATAACTCCCGTATACCTCTCTGTAATGTTGCCTCTTCTTAGGCTCTTTTTACCCCGTGGTGGATTCGTCTGTTGGGGGTCGGTACTGTCATAATAATGACTGATTGACAGCCGATTACAAAAATATAATTAACTTGTATAAAATTATGAGAGATTTTATACTGCTGGGTGTGTAATTTCTATTGAGAAGGTGAATTTAAAATTTTTACCAATTAATCTGCATATCAAAAACAGATTTTCGACTCGACTAGATCTAATCTAATTAAATATCTTATTTTATTTTATTCATAGAATAATTTAGAACTTAAGCCAATCACGTGAATTACTTCCGATTCTCAATGGTGGAAAGTTAATTTAAATTTATTCAACCTTTGAAAATTAAATTAAGCCTGCATGCATTGTCTGGATTGAATTCTTAGTTTGTTGATTATATATTAACTCATTAACGTGCAACATGACAATAGTATTAACTAATATGTTAAGTTAATTATGCTTTGGATTTCTTTGAAATTGGCGTTCTAATATTCGACCAGAACAATGCAAATTACTTTATTATGGTATTAAAATTGCACGCCAACCTTTAATTTGCATCCTTTAATATGCACAACCACAATAGTGGTTAATTTTGATAAACTTTCTAATAGAAGCAATTACTTTGATTATATAGAATATTACAAACTATATTAATTTTATTAAAATAACATTATTAGAATGCCGATTTTGTAATGGATTTAATGTAACTGAAAATTCCAAGAAGCGGCATTTATGTTCTACAGGCAGCGCTCATATTTAAAGCAGGAAAGCAAAGATTAATTCATTATTGGAAGCAGATTATTCATCAAAATATATTCATAAAGATATATAGAAGCAAATTACACACTATGAACAACCGGTTAATCGTAAATAATGCCTGCTAAATACTGAATTTCTAGTAATCTAGCTGTAATAACGAAATAAAGGGGAAAGCTCCTGGGTTGTAGCCAAGGCAAGCCCAGCCAGTCGTTGAGAATCTGAACAAATTTGAAATTAAAACAAAATCTCATAACTTAATTGGAAAATCTGAACAATTTAGAGACTTCGCTTTTCATATACAGTATGGGACAAAAGTTTAGAGACGCATGAAGTTTTACATCGTTCTTAAAAACCAATGCATATGTTATCGCTGGTTTGTGATATAGTTTCCTCGGATAGTAATTGGAAAGTCTGTAGAAAAATTCTGGACAGAAAACTCGTTTAATACTTAAGAAGAGTCCAAAACGCGTTATTTTGTTGAAGGACAAAAGTGTAGAGATATTATATTAAAAACGGTATATACCCATTAATTAAAGGATAGGACGAGTCAAATATTTTACTCAGTCAAGGATTTTTGGCCGATAATAGAAAAATGCTAGTTTCACTGACGAGAAAAAGTTCAACCTCGACGGCCCTGATGGTTGGCGGTGTTATTGGCACGATTTAAGAAGAGAACCGCGTGTATTTTACAGCAGGCAACAATGTGGTGGATCGGTTATGGTCTGGGTAGTTTGTTCGATGAAAATTGCCTTTATGCAGGGTCGTCAGTCTTCAACAAGTTCCCAGCAGTTGCTAGAGATACGCTTTCTTCCAGCAGCTAAGCAAATTGCTGGAGATGAGTGACTGCTGCAGCAGGGTAATGCCGCTATCCATGTGTCCCAGTCAACCAGAGAGTGGTTAGAAGAACAGAATATCACCTATCTTCGCTGGTCCTCTAGGAGCCCCGACTTAAATTCCATGGAAAAAACATGTGGGGAATTCTTTCCCGTGCTGTCTATCTACATGGCATGCAACATGACAGAGTAGAAGATCTCGAACATGCAATTCAGGATTGCTGGGATAATATTCGGCCAGAGATTCATTTGGAGCTTACGAATTTTCGAGGTTATTAAGAACAAAGGAGGTACCATATAAATCCAGTTTTGAAAAATTCACGTTGTCTCGATTATTCTATAATGTCTCTAAGTTTTTGTCAGTCTCTGCGTGTACCTGTCTCTAAACTTTGGTTGTCCTTACAAGTTAAATAATTTTTTCTGGAAATGTTTGCATAGCCAATCGGATTGTTAAATTACTGTCAAAAGAATATTATAACAAAACTAGTGATAAAATAAACACTAATTTTTTTAAAGAGATTTAAAAGTTCATCCACCTCTAAACTTTTGTCCCGTACCTTATATGATAATACAGTGTAAAATTCTAATAAAAATGACGAAAAGTATAAGGAAAAGCGCCGTTCACATTTAAGAAATCAAGGTTTTCATAGAATATACTTTCTTGTTAAAGTTTAAGACTACCCTATGAAAATGTCGTCTAAGATGAGATGTTGACCAAATTTCAACATCAAAGATTGCTCGTATCTCGAATAGACTGATTTAGCAGAAGAATATTTTCAACAATGTCGATTTTTTTTCAAAACTTTTTGGATAGCCTCTACATAAAGCTACTGGGGCTAAGAAATTAAAAGATTTGTTCCAACTAGCTATCGATTTCAATGTCTGTTATAAAAACGAAGGCGGGTTTGCATCACAGCGAACACTCTGTCGTTTTTGATGTAAATTATTGCCTAGAATACCTTTCCCCCCAAGAGTGTATATGATTAATAGAGAGAAATTTATGATGCAATCTACAAGAAAGGTTGGGGAAAACTTAAACCAAAAAAAAAGGTAATTGATGGAGAATTTAATGGATGAGGCAACGTTTGAAGTAATAGAGTCCTTTTAATATTTGAGCCGGTGGTACAATAAATCAAAAAACTTTTTAAAGTATTGAAATAAATATTCAAACTTAACTAAGAATATTAAGACTTTTTTTTCCGATTGTTTCGCCTAAGCTAATGAATATTTGTGCTGAAGAGTGTCTCCGCAAGCTACTTTAAAACTTTCACCCCCTTAATTAATATTTTCTTTAGATAGCGGTCCCTTATGCATTCGCTTCTACACGCACATGTACGGCGGCGGCGTCGGTTCGTTGAAGATTCTGGTGTCAACGCAGGGTCGCGAGACGCTCGTGTGGATGGTCACGGGCGACGCTGGCAATCAATGGCACATGGGACAGGCAACCCTCTCCGCCTCCGAACCCTTCCAGGTAATTCCAGCGGGAAGAAACTGAGAGTCTCTGACAACACTCAACCTCAGTTAATTAACAATTTATCAAAGCCAAAGAATGCTGTTATTTACATTGGCATTACTTGGCATAAGAAGTGCTTAAGTTTATTCATTGAAACAGCCATTATAGTTAAAATGAAGGCAACTATCTTTGTTTTTATAAAAGAAGATGCATGTACACATTCAAATCTTAATAACTAACTCTTTCAGTGTTGGCAGTGACCGACTTTTCTAATGGACTGTTATGACGATGCACATCTTTATGATGAATTGGAAAAACAGCATTCTCTAGCACAAAAAAAAGGAATAGAACATATCAATATAGAAATTCTCTAACACATCTCTTGAAATTGGTTCTGTCATTTTGGATTAACTACAGTAATTTTAGCTAAATATATATATCTCACACTTTATCTTTTGAGCTCGGAAAGAACAAAACTATTGAGAATTATTTCTCGAAAATAACATATGATTAGCTTTCGTGTAGATTTCAAGACATTAAGAATTTTAAGAACTATTTTCTATTTTTGATAAAATAGGTGACTTTCGAAGCTACAGTTGGGAAAAATTCTATAGGAAATATTGCTATTGATGATATAACCTTTCAACAAGGCGCTTGTCCAGGTAATTAAGATTCATGGATATTATTAGCAAAGATAAATAAGAGAAAATTGTTGTGGTCTATTTTAAAGTAGTTAACGCTTTTTATAACACAGCTTGCAATATTTCTTCGGGGGGGGGGACGAATTCAATTTTAAAACATTCCTTTTTAAAATAAAATAATAAAAAAGACTACAGCTTGTCTAGACTAAGGGTTATCAAATGCGGCACCCACAGAATGGCCACTGCCAATATAATTTAATATCGAAACCTAGAAGAACACAGATGCGGTCACAAAGAATTTTTGTCTGAGAACATCTGTTATTAACAGTGCAATTGTATTCCTTGAAAAAAAAATTATTTGACTTATATCTGTAATGTAATATTGTACTGGAGATGCTGAACCCTTTGTGTGAAAAATGGATAAAAGCGTTATTTTAAACGGTCTGTGTATAATCTTTGGTTATTTTATAAAAAAGCACACACCTTGTAAGCAGATTTAGACAGACCACCCAAATCCTTGAATACTAAAATTCAATAGTTTTATATATAAGTTTCTGAATTACCGTGCATGTATAGTCAAACACGCTAGATAAACATAACTTCAATATCAAATGATTAAAATAGGATCACAATGAAGTTAATTAGTATTTTCAATAATTAAAAAGGAGTTAGAGTTTTGAGATAATTACTTTTAATTGATTTTTCAAAATTTTATTGTAAATACTAAATAATTTTAATGTGATTAAATCTTAATTTTGTTTTAGTTAATTTGTAGTTTGAGGTTTTATTTATCTAACGTGTTGATATTGAGCTAATCTCGACGATTTTATTGTTGAATCTCCATCTAATCATAATCGGAGGACGGACACACTAATAACAAAAAAATTATGCTATTTTTTGAGATTTTCTATAGATGTAGCTAAAATCTGAATTTTTTTTTAAATACAGGGTGATTCAAAATGATGTCCGGCATTTCAAAATTTTACTATGCATTTATTTTATAACAAACTAACCAGACCGGGCAAATATTTTTAACCTTCCCGCAATTGGAGGCTGTAGTATGATCAATTTCTGGAAACTGGATGTCTTTGTAATCGCAAAAGCACGAGAAGGCCTAGTCTATAAGTGAAGAAAAGGTGGAAGCAATAAGGGCCACGTACACCCGCAGAAATCAACTCGTAAAGCTAGTCGTGAACTGCAACTTCTACAAACAACCGTGTGGCGCGTAATGAGGAGACGATTGAATTCGTAATGCTCTCGGACTAGTAACAACAGCGGACATGCTGAAAGGAGTTTGGGAAGAGATCGACTATCGTCTTGATATTGCCCGGGTGACTTGAGGGAGTCACATAGAACATTTATAATGCTAGAATCAATAAATATTTGAGTTTTCCTGCATTTTAAACCCGGTCTGGTTAGTTTATGTTATAAAATAAATGCATAGTAAAATTTTGAAATGCATGACATCATTTTGAATCACCCTGTACAATATGCAATTCCTTTTCTTAAAAGTGCATCAAAAAGCACTCATCTCATAAATACTTTGGTGTAGACTAGATGTAAATCGATAATTTATGGGACACTGAGTATTAAATAACAGAAAAAATCTGGAATTTATTATTAATTTTAAATGAGGAATTGTTAATTCAAATTAACGTTATTTTTTTTTCTTCTTTTTACAGCAATGCCTCCGACAGCTGTTATTGGACAAGGTAATTTTGTCAAATAATTAAGTCTGATTAGTACATATTCCTCGTGTCATGTTTTGGAACTCTAAAATTAATGTGGCGTTAAATTGACAGTAAAGCTCTCCGCACACGGTGGGATTAATCTGCAGCATGAGTCGAGCAACTGGTTTGAGATGCAAATTGCTTTGTAACTTTGGTTGCAAACGGGTTGATGTTGTCCGCCAATGGAGCAAGTTTATGTAATCATTATTGTGCAATCTATCTAGCGAAGAAGACGTGAGCAGAACTGTAGTGAGGTGTTTTTGTTGATATTTTACTTCAAGTTATTATTATGCGTAGCAGTAGCGATGAAGAAGACGTTATTGTTTAAATAACTTATACAATATCGAAAACGGTGAAGAAGCGACAGGATATGTGCAGGTTTTTTTATTGTAGCTGCTACTCAGCTGGATGTCTTTCTATCTCTTCGCCGCCTGATCATTCATTTTATAGGTGAAAATGAAAAATTACTACGATCTAGAAATAAAATAAAAAGGTTGCAGAAGTACTATGGGAGACAAGTTGCATGCGATCCCGCAAGCTGGGTTACGCGTGACTGATTTCAAATCCGCCACTTTATGATCGCGCCCCACCTCACGTATGTAACGGATCGCAACAGTCGATTGTTCAACCTTTTGAAACCAAAATTTGCAAAAAGTTGCGCCGTATGCGAAGGAGCTTAGAGCTGCGTAAAATTGTTATTTATGAATAAGTCAACGCAGCAATCTCAGTTTGTAATATCATTTTAAAGAATTTTTGTGATCTATGTTTAGCCACGTTAACTTCTCAGTAGAATATCTCGCTCCCTCTGAATTCCAGCAGCTAAAATGTTTAAGGTACTACAGAACAAATAATATTCTATCTTTTACAGCAGGAAAGGAACGGGTTCTAATTTCTTCTTATTTCTATACTTTCATCATTTAATTTCCCTGAGTTACTGGCGACATTTCAAGCAGTCCATTGTTTGCGCTGATCCTGGCAAACAAATACTCAATCTAACCGGGCCTTTGCTGAAAACTGATAAATCTTTATAGACTCGTCTTCAGTGTCTTATTCATCTTCCGTTCAGATCAAGAATGGAATATTTTAGAGCAACAGTAAGGCCCGTTTCAGACGCTCCAGTTTTTCGCCGTTCGCCGCGTCCGGCACAGCGCCGTGCTTAGAAATAACCACAGGCGCCTATGGGAGACTTCAGACGCTACGAAAACGCCGTTGACGATTTTAAATCGTGGACGGCCGCCGTTGTCACCACGGCGTCCATTTCGATACGGCGCGGTTTTTTACCATTCACGGCATTAAAAGTACATGAGATAAACGAGCACGTTCAGACATGACGGCTTCCGCCGTTCATACGGCCGCGATTTTTATTTCTGTTGGCTGTCACTAAAAGATGAGTAAGGCATGGGTCACACTGGCGTAAAATACGCCGACGAAACGACGCCAGTGATGTCACTTCCGGTAAATAGCATGGCGCCGCGGTTGGCGACGTCGTTACGTCGGCGTATTTACGTGGCGTTTTACGCTAGTGTGATCCAGGCCTAACCTATAAAAAGAGGCGTAGACAATAGGCGGGTTGGAAAAGGAGAGATTACAGGATGCCCAGGTGCCCTTGTGTGCGGAAACGTAGCGAAAGAACGGGTGCTAAGCAGCAAGAGACAAGCAACAGGCAGCAACCGACCAGAGTTAAGAACGACTAGATTAGGGGTAAAGACATTAGAATTGTATTAACTAATGAACGTTTATTATTGACTGTAATCTTAATTTGTATCTTGTTATCAATAAAGTTTTGCGCTATGGAAGACATTGAATAACTAAGAATGAACCCATCTCCTCTTCTTCACTCGAGAACGCTTGTTTTTTAGATACAAATATTACAAGCACAGAAGCTTCTCTTGATTTTGCATAGCGGCAAGAATGAAATTGGCGGGATGTGGAGAACAACACGGCTTAAAACCGCGCCAATGACTTGTGTACATGGCGTGTCTTCACTTGTGTAAACGGCGCCGTGCCGGATACGGCGAACGGCGAAAACCGGAGCGTCTGAAACGGGCCTAAAATTAAAAGGAAAAAAATCAATACAAGACTTGAATCTAAATTTCGGGATATCCAAAACGTTCCCTAAATTCTGATATTGGCTGGAATGCGATGACTTACATTTTTTTGATTTTTCTTATGTTGTTATACAAATCGAAACTACATGTTCAAAAGTTAAGGTATTTACAAGATTGGGCTGTTCATTTTGGTCTTCGAAATATCATCAAACTGTAGAGAGAGATGCAACAGACTTTATTAACATAACGTATATTGGATACAAAAAGATGGTTCAGCATATTGTCCATACAAAGGGCGTAGCGACATTTCTTGTTTTGTTGGCTTTGACACCCCTTGTAGAGACAATGTGCATGTTCCGTTATTTCTCTATAAATGTGTCGTCTCATATCTGCTTGATTACTGAAGGAATTTCTACGGATAAATTATATGACAAGAGAAGAATTTGTGTTCATTTGGATGATGCGACGGAGGAAAAATTCTTGGCGTCTTGAGACAGGCCAGTCCCAAGTGCAAGTTTGCACGTTTCAAGAAGCATTGTCTCCAGGCTGTGGAGGACCTTTCAACAACAAAAAAATATGTTGTTTCAGAAGTGTTCGTCCACTTTGCACCACATTCCGGGATGACGGATTTCTCGCCTTAAATGACAATCATTATACGCAATCCACTTTTGTTAAGGAGTACACAGTCTACAGTTCGGGTTTTATGCTCGGAGACCGATGCGATGACCCTGGCTCACTGGATAGCGCGACAGACATGATGCAACGAACATTCAATCTGGACAGAAGCACATAGTTCTCCGAGCTTCAGCATGGAAAGCGATTCTCGACATTCTTTCTCTGGAAAGAGCAAAGAACTAGGAGTCCATTCGGGGTCGTTGGGTAATGGTGTTCGACCGTGGTACGAGATCGTACTGCAACCGCCCAGATCTACTGCCGTGCCATCCTGCGACTACATGTGGAGACATTTCTATATTGGACCAGTCGGATCAGAATTCCTGTATATGGACGACAACGGTCGAACACACAATGTCCACACTGTGGAGGATATCCAGCGTATGGACTGCCGCCTTATTCTCCAGATATGAATCCCATTGAGCATGCTACTACAGCCGAGGACTCTTCAAGAGCTACGTCGAGTGTTGATTCGGGAGTGGGACTACTACCTCAAGAACTGCTGGATAATTTTGTGCGTGATATGCCACGACGTTTTGCAGCACAGGTTAGAGGCATCTGCATCTTACAGTCTATTGAATATCATCTGCGCTTTCCATATGCCATGACATGGCGACCAAACATGCACTATAAACAACTTCCGCAGAAGGGGGAGGTGTTAGTGACAGGTTTTTTGCTTGCAGCCGCTTTTTTGTTTTCTGCATGTTTTTTATGTTAATAAAGCCTGCTGTATCTCTCTGCAAAGTTTGATACATTTCGCGTACCGGAAGAGCCTAATCTTTAAATCCCTTAACTTTTAAGCCGTCAGTGAAGTTAGAACTTTAATCTTGGACCTTATTATATGACAGAACAATGTTTCCCGACTATTGTTCCGCCAAAGTAAATAGGTAAATTGTAAATAAATAGATATTAAGCGTACGAAATACTCTATTTATATATCTTACTAAATTAATTACTGGAACAGAAGATTATGCTTATATGTAACTAAATTCTTAAGAATATATAACTCTTAAAGATAGAAAAGTGTCAATAGTATCTTATTTTTTGAAAGGATAAAGGGGGGAAAAAACAAACAAAACAAACAATTATGTTTCCTTCATGTAGTGAGGGAAACAAGGAAGCGCCGCACTTACGAACGAGATTGTATAAGCATCTCACCTTTAGTTTCCAAATACCTGTACATCCAAATTCCAAAGTATTTTGATGCAAATTTAACATCAGCAAACCTTAAGTGCTCCAGAGTGCATCTGAAAGATTTATTTACACAAACTTGTGCTCTTTTTGTGTCACTTGTGTAGAATAAATATACAATGTGAAAATGATTATGATGGAAAATAGTGAAACAGTTACTTTTAAATATTTTAAAACGCAATTTCACAATTGAAGAGAGTTGTTGCAGAAAATCGACAAATATCCACTTTTCTATTCACGAAATTTACTTTATTTATCATCTGCAAAAGATGAAAAGCAGGCCTGTATAATGAAGGGCTACAGATTGCATGGATCACAATTCTTTGTATTTTATAATAATAGCCTTTTATTTTTTTGCCAAAATTCTTCGCGTATTTTTGAATCAATGCTAAATTTGATATATGTACCAGAGTTTACAATACGTTTGAGACCTTCGAAACATCAATTCATTCTTGCTATTAGCGGTCCTCTCTTCATAGTTTAACGTGAGATGACCGGATTTAAATAATTATTTTGTTAATAAAAAATAAACACGTTCCAAAATTTCAAGCAGAGCAACGATTATGAAAATGCAACGCTTTATTAAACTGACAACAAAATTATTTAAACGATTGAAGACAGCTCAAATAATTTTTAATTTCTTTGGTTATAAAAAAAAAGGAATGAGATGCAAAATTATAAGAATTAAGGATTTTTAATATTTAAGCGTTATAAATTAATACCATAATGGGAACAAGGCAGATGGCATTCATTCAATAATTCAAAATGTGCAGAGCAATTGTCATGAAATTCAATACCATTCAAAATGCTGCCGAGAAGAACAAGTATAATCAGAAATTGTGAAACAGATGGCACAGAATAAGTAAATATCAAACCATCATAGAGTAAGAAGTGCTGAAGAAGAGAACTTTTCTTTTCAGCCGACTGCACTTTCGACAATGACGAGTGCAATTGGGTGAACGTCAACGCTCCCGGTCAAGATCAAGCTGACTGGCAGCGCGTGAGTCCACTGCAAATGAGTGGAGGACCTCCGCCCAATATACCCATCGTTGTCCGGCGAATGGAACCGTCCACGGATCACACAACAGGTCTACCGGAAGGTAAAAGCACAGTGAATTAATTTTTTTTATTATATATCAATTCTTATATCTTATCCCAATAAGGAAAAGCTCAGGAATATTTCTGAGAGGCGTTTGCGGATTGTTGGATTCATGATTGCTTAACATGGAACTACTTATGAGAGCATTCATAATGCTTCTTCCAATAAATGTTCTTAGCGGAATAAGGTATAAAAATTGTAACATTATGAGTCTTCAACTACCTTAAGATGTTTAATTTGCGGGTTTTTTTTCACATTTTACTAAAATTAAACAAAGTTAAACCACTAAATCCGTTTAACAGGTGAAAGAGATGCGCAGTATTAAGTTACTGCGGCCTATAATATTCGGAAAATCCCATTCAGCGGCTGTAAAAGCATGAATTTTGCATTTCAGAAAACTAATTTTCGGTGAAGCTCATAATCTACTTAGTTCTGTATGAGCTTAATCTTTAAGGGGGGGGGGGGGGCAAGAGATATTTCATTCTCGAATTATTGTATCTAAAATTCATGCGATAAAAAGAAAATGTTTTAAAGATAATTTCAAGACTTCCGCCACAAGTGCGGAACAATGTTTAGAACTGAATACAGTGCTAATATTAAAAAAAAGTCCCCCCCCCTTCTTAGTACACTATAGAAACCCGCATGAAGCACATGCAATTAATGAAAATAAATATAATTGAGTGTAAGGTCATTATAAAAATGGCAAGAAGAGTACAGATTCTCTAGAGAGAATTTTCGTGTATTTTAAATTACACCTTCCAGACGCCTACCCTGTGATTGTTATAAACAATGAAAATTTAAAGTGAGCTTTTTTAAAAAAAGTTGTTCATTAGGGTTTTCACCAACCCACAACCCAGAAAAACCGCACACGATCATCGACCACTCACCATATCGTCCAGCAACATTCCAAAAGGCTGGAGGCGGTTCAAGCCATTTATTGATCTCAATTATCTACAAAGGAGGTCAGGAGTGGTTTCCGTTTGTGTGCCTCTTATCTAAAATTACACCCTTTAAAAATGTTGACCAGACCGGTAGCTAAGTGGGTTCGAAGCCCATTTTGGATATGGATGTTTGTGCTCATCCTTTCATCATCAATCTGTTCGTAAATATTTTTAGCTATGTTCGAGTTGGCCTTAGAAGTTTTACCCCAAAAAATTAAACAAAAAACGAACGACCAAACTAATCTTAAAAAAAGAAATAGAGATAATTTATTTCTTGTATCTACAATTTATAATATATTTCAAATTTGTAGCAAGTATACGCATAGTTTATCTACTGTCTTAATATTTTCCTTAAATATTGGGTTTTTTGATAACTGTACACAGGAAATGTTTTAACTGGTGTATGTAGGTTTTTATTTGCAAATGGAAAGAGGCAACTCACCGGCCAGGAATGGTGACCGAGCCATGCTTGTCAGTCCAACTTTTAAGGTAATTTTATCCGTAAAATAAATAAACGAACAAATAATAATAATAATAATAATAATAATAATAATAATAATAATAATAATATATGAACGTTTTGCACTTCCAGGCTACTTCCAAAGGATGCCTATCCTTTTGGGTAGCTCTTCACGAGCGGACAGTAGATGCTGCAGGACCCGGCCTAGGAACCCTCCGTGTGTACATTCGGCCGAGCAAATCTTTAGTTATCGGCCCAGTCGGAATCCCTCGATGGAGTCTCACAAATTATGAAGCGTCCAATTGGTTTTATGCACAAGTTCCTATAAACTATGAAGAAAATTCATTCAAAGTAACAAAGCCTTTTCTATTTAAATGAAATGCTAAAATAAACGTAAATTTCAACCCTTCACGCTTCATCTTTCAGTTCTGTCTAGTTTCACGTGATGGGGACCTTGCATTTAATTATATCACGTTTTGATTTATAATTCGCGGAATTATTAAAAATAATTTTAAAAACTCTGCATGAAATATGGCTTCAAATGTCCAGTGTCAAAGTTAAATCGTTTCATTTAATTTGTTCTCGTTTCAACGCATTATCGATTCTAAAGCCAAATTAAACGCACTAGAGAATCCAATGATTGTACAATCTATTATTCAGGTATTATTCTATTTACCTGTCAATATTCAAATAAAGCTTATAAACTAAGAAAATAATAAATTTCATATTATTAATTTTCATTCAATTTATATATTTTAAAGTTAAAAATTTATCATTGAATTTGTAAAACAGGAAATAATGGTTTTTAATTAAATGCAGGTAATCATTGAAGGTACATGGGGCTTTTCCCGCCAAGGTACTATGGCCATTGACGACATTGCAGTTTTTGATGACGCCAATTGCAAAGGTAGATTTAAGATAATCTTCAATTATAAGTTCTTGGTTATCTTTTATGGCGAGGGTAAATCAATATATATAGTGAATTTAAAACATGTCAAAATAACGGGGTTTTGAAGTGTGTATCTACACTATTAATATTTTTTAATTTAATCACTTTTTCTCGCAAGAATTGATGAAACCATCATTAATAATAAGAATTTTTAATTATGAACGACCGAAAATTTTTTATTGACTCCTGCGATGCATTTCAACAAATGCATCATCAACTTAAACAACTTACTGGACGTCTGTACGCAATTAACTTTGTCGGAAGCAATGATGAACTAAATGTTCCTGTAAGATTGTGCCTCAAAATTTATTCAATGGGCAAATATATCTAGTTATATTGAAAATTCAGCTTATTTTTTGACTTACCCTTTTTTATTTGACTTTAATAGAAAAGCAATTTTGTTAACAAATAAAAAGCTTCATACTTATCAAATTATAAGGGTCGATCGAAAAGTAATGCCTCCATGGGTGTAACTTTTTTATTTGGTAACCGATTTTCAACATTCTTTTTTTTTGTACCTGATAAATACATTTTTTCTCTGTGTAGTACGCTATTCACTTTTTGATATAGTCCTCATCCTTTTCCACGTACTTGCGCCAAAACGTGACTAGTCGGATGAATCAGTCGGAGATTGAATTTCACCTCGTTGTCAGAACGAAACTCATGTCCCTTAAGTTGCTCTATCATATTTGGGAAGCGGTAAAAGTCGCAAGGTGGAAAGTCGGTGAAAAAAAAACGCAAAAAAGTCGAAATTCTTCTCCGACAGGTTCACCCGACTAGTTACGCGTTGATGCCAGTGCATGGAAAGAGATGGAGACTATGTCGCACCTAAAGTGAATAGTGCATTACATAGAAAACAAATGTAAGTATTTGGTACAAAAAGAATTTTGAAAATCGGTTACCAAATAAAAAAAAGTTATAGCCATGGATTCAGTACTTTTCGATCGACCCTCGTATTTTCATTTTGAATTTAAATTTTATCATCAAAGAAATATAACGGTTTTCTATGGCCAAATAAATTTTATATTGTTTTGTTAATTCTTTAAATATAGCAAAATTCTTAGGGTAAGAGAACTAAAATAATGTTTGCCTAAATAAATAATGGAGTCCGTAATTACTAGAAATGATTCTCTTATGTTATTGCTGATACATTATCCTTAATGTAAATTACATTCGAATACAGCGAAATAACGAATGATCATTTAAAATCGATTATCCCTAAAGTACCGTTCTAAGCTCTATATTAACACCACGTATTGAGAACACTAATGCAAACGTCCACACAGAAAGAAAAGAAAGCTGTTATTTGCCATAACAACTATATGTGCCGCTATCCAAGAAGCTTAGAGACTCCCAAAGAAATGCAATGATAGGCCATCACATTAGCAGTTTGAACGCACATTAGCAGTTTAGCTTACGTCCATGAAGTTGATGGAGACCTTTTCAATACATAGCCGGAAAGAAATCAATGATGGAATTTCGCTGAGTTGGCTTCACCACTGCAAACAGTCGAGCACAGTCAGGAAAACTCCATCTCCGATGCTAAAGAAGGCCAAAGTTGTTCGGGTCAGCAGGAAATGTTATGGCCATTTCCTTCGAATGCCGTGGAATGGTTTACCAACAGTTACTGGATGAAATTATGAAGACTTTGGCTGAACACATCCAATGAAAAGGCCCTGAAATGCATACTTCTCGTTGGTGCTTACATCACGATAATACATGCCCTCACATTGCTAACATTGTTATTCAATATTTAGTCCAATGAAATATGAAAAGTGTGGCATACAGTCTGGATCTTACTCCATGTGACTAATTTTTTTTATTCTCTCGCCTAAAATCTAAGGTTTCGACTCCTCATTGGCCGTTCTTAGAAAAGCGGATTCGATTCTAAAGACGATCCCATAAAACTGGTTCCAGCGCGCTTCCAAGGCTGACAGACACGTTGAGGCAAGTGCATACAATTCGATGGGGAGTACTTCGAGAAAGACCATATAAACTTGAAGTCTGCCCAATGTATTTGATGAATAATAAATTCATTCTATTTCTTTTTAAAGTGGGCTACTGCACATAGCCAAATATCACCAATGTCGTCTTGCCTGGTCAAGAAAAGCCTTTATTGGTAATGCTGGAATGTGGTGATGTGGAGCAACAACACTCAATACACCCTTTTTTCAGTCAGATGATCTATCTAACCTAGTGTTGCATACGCCAGGAAAAGGACATTTACCGTAGTCTATTGTCCCATTTTTTTCAGTTAAACCTAGTGAAGTTCGGCGTTAGTGACATGACGATCTCGTCTTATTTCTCATGATTTGGTCTTGGTCGACTGGTTGTAGATGATAGAACCGTGAATATCAAACGCTATCTGAACATACGCTTCCTACTCTTCGGTGAAGGGCAATTTGTTTATCAATAAGATAATGCACCTTGTCACAAAGTCCGAACCGTTAACGAGAAAAGTACGAGTATCGGACTGAAGTTGTCCTCAAAGCTCCGCTCTCAAACCAATAGAGCATGTTTGGGATGAGTTAGATTGAGGCACTGAAGGAAGGGTGTGAGAATATACAGAGGCCGTACTATCAAGCACGATGCTACAGGATATCGTTATGGCCAGGGTTAGCGCTACTAAATGTTAAGCATTTTTCGTAAAGAAAGTTATTTGACGACCACAGGTGCACCGTGCACAATTTCAAATGACCATTCAGTGTATGTCGTTTATGAGCATCTAATTTCGTAATTGGATACTCAATAGTTCAAGAATATTAGTTTCCTATATTGTGTTTTAAAAAATACTTAAAAAATAGTCTATACGACATGATTTAATAAAGCGTATATGAAATGCTGCTAATTTTAGCACATAACTCTTCGTAAGAAAACAATTCGATAAATGAAAATAACGTAAGAATTTTAGGAACTTTGCATTAAACTAATTTTAAAAGGCAGGTAACTAATGAAAACTAACGATAATAAATTAACTAGATAATTTTGCTAATATTGGAGGCTCTTGATATATTTGACTTTATCGTCTTTAACAAATGACAAACAACAGTGAATCAATTTCATTTTAACGATTTATTAAATGTTTATTCAGCGTTTGATAAATTATAAAGAATTTAAAATTTTATAACTCGACATAGGAAGTTGCAATTTTTCAATTTGACTTATGCGTTGAAGCCAATTAATGCGGCGAGAAGGGAACTGCGTGAATACAATTTGATGAAGGGAGTTAACAACAGAATTCACGTTTATGGTCCTTACTGTCGTTACTAGTCGTGTAATCAGTTCTCTAGTATATTATTATGATGAGTTTCGCCAAATTCAAGTTTTAGCCTAAGTATACATTAGGGAATTTACATGAATTTCAAAAAATATTTTCCCCAAAATCTGCCACCTTAGTACAACAACACGAACGCTCATTATTTTCTAGATATGCTTGGTAATTTTATGAAAAAAATGTTTAAAGCTGATACGGCGTAAACAAAGTTACATCGTTATGCAGTAATCATTACCCACTCCTATGAGAGAAAGCATAATTGTTCAAATCTCACAATGAATAGCGGTTGAACGGCATTTAAATGCAAACGTTTCCAATTAAACAACCATTAGTGTATCTGTTATATTACTAGTAAATTTCAAGGTAATTCCATTGACAAAATTTAAATAGAAAAAGAGAAGACTCACAGATAATGTTTTTTCAGAAAGAAGAAAGAAAGATTCCTGTTAAGAATTGCTCGCACCATGTGCAAATAATGTCTCTATATTATTAAGAAGAAAATGCAATTTTGCACATATCAGATTATTTAACACTAAAAATATACAATACTGTAGTTGTTCTTTTATGTGTGGCCAAAAAAAGTTAAAAAAATAAGAGACTGAGTTAATCTTGTTCGAGTTAAGAAAAGTTACTTGTTCATAAATTTAAAGAAGATGCTGTAAATTTAAGAGTTTTCGAACATGAGCATAACTTGGTTCTTCAAATTCCGTATATAAGTTTTGAAAATAAATTTTGTGGAAGCTTCCACATGTTGGTAACGAAGCAGTCGAACAGAACCTATCTCAACTTTCTGATGCACCGTATACATATTTTTCCGTAAAAAAAATTATCAGTGATTGTTTATGACTTAAATCTCCTTAATTATAATAAAATTAATAAAATATCTCCTTAAATATAATAATAAAATTAACAAAATAATAATAATAAAATTAATGGGTAACAACGATAATGGAGTTATCTGTTCTTGAAATTGTACGGTAGGATTTGGGGATATTGAGGATGATTTCAAATGTGCAGTAAAAAGTTATAAAGGGATAGAGTGATGAGTTGATGGTAAGCTTATGAAGGATGATGACTAATGATTGGATGGTTTTGAGTAATTGATTGAAATAAAATAAATAAAGTTTTCAAGAATTATTTATCCTCATGATCAGTTATTATTATTATTATTATTATTATTATTATTATTATTATTATTATTACCAACCTTATATTAACTCGCTCTTGGATCTTGTGAGATGGTACAGAACCTTTCAGTCGAAGTTTGAAGCACTTCCGCTTTTCCATTCGCTCTTAAATTTTACATACAGGTTTGCTCCTGATGACAACACATTTTAGCAATGTTTTTTTAATAATTTGAAATTCGGAAAAAAAATTATTAACAATTTATAGTTAAATGATCATAAATAATATATTGATTGTTGATGTTGTTGGTGTGTGTAAGGAAAGAAAAACTGGGCGTGTCTAATTAAATTTCCGATTGTTAGGCATTGTTGCTAAGTAAACTTAATAATGTTTAACAATTGAAATTGGAAATTTAACTCTGGACACGCCTAGTTTTTCTTTCCTTGGACAGAGTATAATTTCTGTTGATGGTTTTGTTATAGGTTGTTTTTGTTATTATTATTTTATTAATTTATTATTATATTTAATTGAGGAGATCTGAATCATAAACAATCATATATTAATTTACTCCCATGGATTAATGTATAAAAATTATCAATTATGACTGATTAATTTTTTTTTATTTTTATATTTATATTTTTTTTTATTAAATTTTTTGGGAATGCAAGATTACTTTACGAGATAGCATTAATGCGGAGAATGTTAATTTTAACGTTTTTTATTTTTTAATGAAAAAAAGATGAAAATTATTCTTCATTATATAAAATGTACAGTATTTAGATAATATTCTATTTTTTGTTATATTCATCTGTTACCATCAAACGAAATTTTATGCTAATTTCTCTTATTTTCTTTTCAGTAATCCCTAAAGCTGCCGAAGTGGCAACAGGTATTAACAAAATAATATTAATAATATTTAGCTTTCCTAAACATATTAATCAATAGATAAATTTAGTATTTCAAATTTTAAGGGAGGAGGGGAAACTCAAAAATTTGAACACACGAAATTATGAGTTATTTCGATTTTTTTCTTTGTTCACATATGCACAGGCCATATGTTTTTTCTAGTATATGCTGTTATGAAAAATTATTAACCCTCATTGTCTAAATCAATTTGCTCTTAAATCGTAATATTTCATTCGAAAGATAACAGAAATGAATTATTTGAATTGCCATTTCTATCAGGTCAATGTTCCTTTGAACGAGATAATTGCGGATGGACAGTGAAACAAAACAATATAACATCACTTCAAAACCAATGGCAGTTGGCTACACCGCTCAGACGACCCAACAACATTAACGATCACACTTATTTAGCTCCAGGTAAATACAAAAACGTGCACCAAAATGAATTTATATAATAATGTGAATATTTAAAAACACTTAAAGAGTATTTTAAAATAGTTAGACGGGTGTTTTTAAAACTGCTATCTATGGAAATTAATTCCTAAGAAAGAGCGAAGCATTTGAATTTATCTCTTGTGATAACAGAATTTCCCCACGCAATAAAATATTAAAAAATTCCGCACCAAAATCTTTTAAATCTTAATTCTGTAATTTTTTCAATCTTTAACTGTACGTAACAAATCACATAGAGTATTATATCTTTTAAGAGAAAACGGCACTTAAGTTTACATCGATTATTTAATTGGAGCCAGTCAATCTTTCATTAGACAAATTGCAGTTTACTTTCGGCAAGTTAGTCTATTTGGGAAATCGTAATTGCTATCTACATTTTTAAGCATTAAGCGCTTGGTGCTTGTGGTATTGGTAAACCGTAGCTGATGATGTCGACGTGCGGACGTTTTTACAAAGGGTACTGGCGTTTTCGTCGTCGTCTGTTTACCAAGGGCTCTCTTTATTGTCCACCGTGATCGGCGCTATTCAGTTATGGTGGCCTTCAGAATCCCTCGCGATTTCCGATTTGTTCATCAAACAAGAATTAAATTAATAGTGGACGGAAATATAACCTCCACCAGCAGATCGAACGGATATTATCAACATAAAAAAAAAGTTTCAATTATAAAAGTTTGTTCTTGGAAATTTGCTAGGATTAAATATATATAAGTTTCTTTCAAAAATAAATTTTTTATATAGTGGTTTAAAGGCTTGTTGACTGAAAAACGACATTTATATTGCGTAGGAGAGAGGAGATTTATTTCCACAATTTTAGAAGACTTAAGGAAAACTTAGCATCCATAATCTTTAGAAACTTGTTTCGAAATATTCCAACACATATTAATCGGGTTTGTGATAAAGTAGCCTCGCTAAAACTCAACCAACATAAAATTATATGTGCTAAAAATAGCAGAAATTGAATATGGCGGAGTAATAACAATTTACGAAGCAGATTAAAAATTGTTGGGTTTTTTCTTTTTCTTTCTCGCAATCCTCCTCCTGCTGAGGTGTTACGGTTAAATATTTTGTATAAGACTACTAGGCTATCGCAAGGATTGTAAAATGACGCATAATAAAAGCAGCGAGTGTGGCGCAAGGCAATGAGAAAAGGACTGCATGGTAGAACGGTGAAGTCCGAGAAGCTGTCAAGGCAAATAAGGAAGCCTATTTTCTAAGGCTTGCAAATAAGACATCTTCGAGTCGAATGCGGGTACACCGAGGCACGAAAAGCAGCACCAAAGGCAATGGCAATAGCTAAAGCCAACACCTGGTTGAAGTTCGGGGAGAACTTGGAAGCAGATTATGGTTCGACAAAAAGGCATTCTGGCAAACCGTGCGCCGCCTCCGTGGAAAGAATTCTCTTTCATCACAAACTATTAAGAGTTCAGATGGGAAGCTTCTAAAGACGGAGGAGAGTGTATTGTATTTGTGGAATAAGTATTTTGCATCTGTTCTTACTCCGGTATCAGTAACAACTGAAACGCACGAAATACACCTAGGAGCGGAGAATAGTCACGGTAGTATCGACGAAGCAGAAGACAGATGGGTAATAATTCTCTGAAGACTAGGAAAGCTGTGGGTGATGAAATCCAAATGGCGATTCTCACTGCTACATTTGGTTCTCTACGTGAGCCCCCTCCTGTGCTACGCGCATGTGCAATCGTTCCACCCAATTGTCCAGAACCCTTAGCAGAGTGTCCGGTTAGATTTCCGCACAGGCTGCAAAGATCCATTGTTCCAGGTGTCCAAGATTCCGGATCTTCTCGGCGTAGACCTTGGCCTTGATATGAATTCCGCTGCTACAGCCCTTGCACTCCTCTCTCCCCATGCCCTTATCAACTCTGTCCTCTCCTCTGTGGTTAGTGGCATGCTTTAGTACCTACAACAAAGGGTACTAAATAACAGTGAGAATCGCCATTTGGATTGCCTGTAACTGTTGAACGAATTAAGATATGAACAAACGGACTGAACCATTGTTTTCCTTGGGAAATTCTAGCCCGGAATCATGTGACCCATGATCCCCTTCCATTTAATACCCTATAGTGCATCCAAGATGGCGGCTTTCAAAATGGCCGCCGTCCTGGTCACCGCACCATATGCACATGGTGGTTGTCCGTCAATTTCCACAAACACGAATTGTACAAGGGGTAGTAAGGGACTTATCGCCCATCAAGTACATTTCAACATGATTTCCACCTGTATTAAGGTTCTTATCGTACGACCAGCTTTTAAATTCCATCTCTCTAGGTGGCGTTGCTCCAGCACGGCGGTGTTGACGTCGTCATCGCCAAAAAGACAGTGCACAGAATGGACCCTTTTCACGACGTCGCTCACGCATGCGCCTCACTGACCCTGGGTGGCAGAAGTTCGCTCTTTGCTTGTGCTGGTACTGGCATGCTTTCGATATCAAGTTATTTACTTGAATATTTAATTAATTTTTGCATTCAAATCAAAAAATATTAAAAAAAACTTTTAAGCACACACTTTTTCTTTAAAAAGTGCACTGAAAAGTAAAAAATAAAATTAAAAAAGGTAAAAGTGTGGCAGCGCGTTTAATATGAAGTTATAAAACCAAATGAAAATGCTACACAATAAAATATACACATATGCCCCTTTTTAAAAGGAAAAGCCAAATTAGCATGGGGGAAATATAAGAAACCTGAGGATTGCTAATAATAGAATAGTGGTAGAAAGAGCAAATGGGCGAACTAAAACGTTTCAAATACCAGATCCTGTAATTCCTTTATCACTCAAACTTTATTTCTTTACATACATATTTTGTGTATACTGCCTTTTATCAAATTTTGTTAGACCTTTGTAAATAAAACATGCATACAAAAACTAAATGGTCTTTACTTCTTGCAACTTCAGGCATAAAATATCCTACAAAAATTCAGTTAACTTTGGTAATCAGTATTTCGCTCATTTCCTGACTGTCTACGGCTCTGTAGTTTTCCCCAGCGTCGTCTTCTCGTTTCAATCGTTATTCGTTTATTCGTAAAAAAAAAATATTATAATTTAAGTTTAATATATAAAGAGTTTTCTGTATCTCGCGAAAATGTTAAAAATGTATTACGCTGGCTAGTCAGGAACAATAGTCTCTACAAGGATGTCACAATCAACAACTTTGCTCGCATTGATGAACAAATTAAGAACAATTATACACTTTTATTTAACTTGACTTATATCTGTGCTATGCGCACATTTTGTAATCATTAATTCGTTTACTTCCCGTTGTTCAAACAATTCCAAATCTGGCACACCGATTCATTACCGGTGATAATACAAACCAATAAAAAAAAAAATTCGAAATTCGAATTCTTAAAGAGGATTAAAACCGATGAGCATTTCTTGAGATTTCCAAAACTTTTTGATTTTGTTCTTATCATATAAAGCCATGTTCTTTATAAAAAAAAATAATAATAAAATAAACCACATAAAAAAGTTTGGATACACAAAAAACTATATAAAAAAAGTAAAAAATGTAATTAAAAATAAATCTGATAGGTGGAATGGTATATTCGCACAAGCCTCCCATCTGGCCATGAAAAGGTAAAAATATTTATTTAGAATTTATTTTCTCTTTTTTTTCCCTGGTGGGGGAGGGGAGGCTGTGGGTCCTTAAAATCTTAACTGCAAAATAGCTCATCACAGCTAAACAATATTTTTAGAAAAAACATTCGTCTCAATGAGTGGAGTTCGTATATGTCATGTTTATTGACTTCAGTTGCTGGAATAAATGTTATAGCCATTTCTTTATTTTTAAAAAAAGATTAATATCTTTGAAAAGGCTTAACCCAACTCGATAAGAAATACGTCAAGACAATTATTGTGACCTTGATATCTGTATTAATAATATTTTTTCTGTTAGGGGAAGGGACCTCTGGAGGAGGAAGTGCATTAACATCTCCAATAGCTGATCAGAGGCAAATGATTTATTTACAAAAAAAAAAAAAAATTAATCTCTGTGAGAAGAATCTATTAATTTGGTTGGCTTATATGAATGCTTTAGACGTTTCTTCATTTGTAAAAAAAAAAAAACATTAATAACTCTAAAAAAGTTTAACCAATTGTAATAATTCATGATTTATAAAACGTATGCCAAGGCGTAGTATAAGTGTGTATTAACTCTATTTGGTTTTGCTATCTGCCGTTTCAGAGGAGTTGGCTGCACAAAATTGGTCACATACGCACATATGTAGAGACGGATTTTTTTTATCTTCTCGAATCATGCCATTTGAAGTCCAATTCCGTGAAAAAAAAACTGAGTCAGGGAAACGAACACAAGGCCTTCACTTTTAATGAGTAGCAGGCCAAAAAAAATAAATAAATAAATAAAAGGTAAAAGAGTGGCGGCGCGTTTAATATCAAATATTAAAACGAAAATACTACATAATAAAATAAACGCGCCAGCATACTTTTACCTTTTCAAATTATATTTTTTACTTTTTAATGCACTTTCTAAGGTAAAAGCGCGTGCTTAAAAAGTTTTCTTTGTTTTATTTTATTGAGCGATCAAAACATCGAAAGTTTTCATAATGTATTCTCATATATTCATATAATTGCTGAAACGAAATATTTGGTAGTTCTTTTATCATTTCATCAGTTAAGCGTAAGAATTTATTTCTGACAGATGTTGAATATTTGCGAAACATGGTTGTGGAGGGGAGGGCATTTGTCATCTCCGCCTTGGACGGGTTGGAGCTTAATAATTTCTTCAAAAACACCATGTTCGTTGATCTGGAGCACATCTTTCGTATGATTTAGTATTTTTAAAATACTTAGGACTTCACTCTTTTTTTAATCTAGCTAAATTTTTGTATGCATGATGATTGTTTACTTTGCTTACACCATAGATTACTTATTACCAGCGCATTCACCGATGGACCGGAAGTTCTCTTGCCACCCAGTGCGTGCAGTGCGCATGCGCGAGTTAGAGCGTGAAAATGGTCTATTTTCGAGCTAAAAATCGTTTGCTTGAACTTTCTTGGATGATTTTGCACTTTCTTGGGTGATGTTGAATGCCTCCATTCCATGGACCGTTGTTCTGATTCGGTGTAACGTGAGCAACCCATGATTCATCATCAGTGATAATTTGGTTTCAAAAGTTCACCTCTTCGACACGGTACCTCTCGAGGAAAGTAAAAGCACTAGCTAAACATTTAGTTTTGTGCAGCTGCGTACTGGTTCATATTAATGCGTTGACCCTGGAAAATCCACAGAATTTTAAGGTGCTCCAAGAACATTTCGAATCTGATGTTGAAGAGAGCACAATCTTCTTCAGACGGTTTTTTGAATTTTCGCAACTCTTCTTCTACTACAGAACAGCTTCAAACCGTTATAGCTCTAGAAAGGAGCGTTTTCGTCCTCCTATTCATATGAAATTTTTTGCTTGGTTTGGTCCATGGAACATATCTTGAAAGTTTGTATAATCAAACCTTTGTCAAAAGGCTGGAGCTACCAAGAATCTGAGAGGGGCAAAATCCATTGTGTCGTACTTCAACGTAAAGCTTCAGTTCCTCGTTAAATTGCGGTCCCAGTCCCTCCTACAAAAGTTGATTCCAATTTTCATAGAGTAATATTGTAATGATTTATAACTTTTGCCAACACTTTGGTCTTATTTATTTTTAATCATTGTTAAAGTAAATTCCATTCAGGGCATATGATAATAAAACGGTTTTATTATAAAAATATCTATTGTAACACACCGTTTTATTATTTCAACAGTACTCCACAATACTTAGCAGTCTCTTGGTTTGGAAGGAGTTATAAAGGACCGTAAATACACACGCTGTCAACAACAATGCACCCCCCTACCGGTTATGCAAACCAAATTACTGTCACGTTGTTTACATAAGAAGTTGCAAAAGATCAAAAATGCAAACATTTCTATAATGTTGTGCTACGTCTGGCGTTGTCTAATGCCGTATATTCCTAATGTTTAGACTCTCCAATCAGAGACGTCTTCCGATATTGTATGCAAATTTCTGTATTCTGACAGTCCATCGTGACCACTTCGATGCCTCGACAGCGTAAGCGCAGGATGTTTCATCGGCTGGCCCCGTATGAGAAACGGTTCATTAATGGTCTTTCCAGGGCTGGTTTTCACATCATTGAAGTGGGGCCTGACCTCAGCACAGTTTCAAGGCACGTTCGTCGGTGACGCGAAGAATATGCAAAACATTCTTGTGCAAAAATCCAGGGCATTCACTGATAAAGAACCCAAGGGAAGCTCGGTGGCACGTGCAGCAAATGGCACCTCTCGTGCCACCTCTTCGGACATATTCAGTGATGTGCAAAGTTCTTTCCATATACTTGTGTCCAGAGCACTATTCTTAGTTGTATCCACGCAACTGGGCTCTATGCTTGGTGTCCAAGACGATATGTACCGCTCACTGCAGAAGCACGATAGAATATACTTATTACACTGGTGCCATGCTAGACGCCAGTGGAGAGCTGAATGGAGATGTGTAATATTCTGTGATAATCATGCTTTTGTCTTCGTACTGATGATGGTCGAGCACACGTGTGCCGATGTGTGGTTGAAGAACTTCAAGACATACATTTGACTCAATGCAATTCTTAGTTGTATCCACGCGACTGTAGTTATTGTGCAGGGCGCGTGTTTTACAACCCTCGGACTGCTCTTATGTTCATAATGGGCAATCTAACCAGTCAAGAATATTCAGATGAAGTGGTTAAGCATCATCTTTCATGACTACAATCCAAGATGGACTGATCCATCAGGACAATGCACACCACACATCCACCATGTGGCTACAGCTGCTCCATAGACTGTATTTGTCTTATCTTGGCTGGCCGGTTCACCGGACTGTCTCCCATCGACCATGAGTAGGACCACGTGGGGAGACAGTTCCGTCGCCTTTCACAGCCATCAAGGGATGTTGAAGTAGCACAGGACTTCATCCGCGCTCTGTATGAAAATATGCCACAACGGGTATGCAGCTGTTGCGACATGCGTGGGAGCTAAACAGGATATTGTCGTTAGCACTTAAGGTGCCATATTATGAGTACTGCATGCTGTACATTTCCTTCCAGGCTATCTACTATTTGTATATGACTTTTTTTGGATGTTGCATTACTTTTGATGGTGTGTGCGTGTGTGAATTCAATAAATTCCAATTAAATATCTTTAGAACAGCAAAACATCTTAGTAAAATTCGAAACCGCTTAGAAAATTACTCGATAAGCCACATTTGAAGACTACAAATATCAGAAATTATGATTACTGAAGTCGCGCATCGCTTTCGCATTAATGAAAAAAAGTTACATCAGTCAGTATTTCACTAATATGGGAAATGTAGCACAAACAAAATTTCATGATTTTATAAAGTTTATACGTTTTGTCTTAGCAGAAAGTAAATGTATCTGCATCTTTATAGTATAATGATTTGGGCGAGATAGAACGTTAAATATTTGCTTTAATTGCTGATTATTATGTTTGCGATTCATTCTTAAGATAATTAAAATTTTTACATGTTGCAATTACTATGTCCATACAGAATGATCAATAAACTATACTTTTTAAAATTGTAATTACGAAAGCGAATCAAACTATTTCAAATTATAACTCGATTTTTAGTCGTCATTAAAACGAAAGGATTAAAAGGAAATTAAAAGTGAATTTAATGAGTTTCGTATTGGTAGCAATCCGAGCAAAAGTCTAGGTACTCAAAAGCCGAGCCATCGGAAAAGTCAAATGAATAGGATTGGAAGATCTCGTGATTAAAAAAAAATACGGGTCTCTACTTTTTTTCCTTCTTTTGGAACACACAGGCTAAATCACTGAAGATTAGTCTTGGAACGGAAGAACCTATCTTTTGTGGCGGTTTCAAGTTCTTAAGTTCCTTTCAGGATGAGGGTACCTTTGCCAAAAAAAAAGAACTTGTAAAAGGAAATGAAAAACTTAATCAGCGTGCTTAGAAAAGTTTACAGACTTAAGGCTTGAAATAAAATGAGAATGCTACTGAATAAGGTCGAATATTTATAGATTTTTCTAAGAGTTTCGTGCTCCTCTTGAGACAAATATCTCAAAATGTAAAAGCGAGGTAAAACTCGGTATTAAGAATATTATCAGTTAGAAGCACAGTTATTTGTGCTTCAAACTTAAGTTTACCAAAGAGATCTAATTTTTGCGGTCATTTTTATTGCAGGAAAAGCAGAATTGGAACGTATTGACTTTACCATATATTCTATATTTTCTAAAAGATTTAATATTCATAGTTAACCTTTTTAAAAGTTTTAATATTCATAGACTTTAGAAAGTATTAATTTAAATATGTCAACAGTGCTAATTGGAAAATTTTACAGTCGTGATGAACGATCTTAAGATTCCCTTTGACGTAAATATGTTAAATATTACAAAAAAATAGCTAATGCTTAAATTAATTTTCACGTAAGGTCAAAATTCAAATTAACTTCTTCTAATTTTTAGTTTTGTAAAGATTGCTAGAAGAAAGCATTAAACAACTGTGTTTTTAAATGTCCTATTTCTATATCGTTTATTTGAATCGACTATTTAAAATTTTAAAACCTTTAATGCGGATGTTTTACTCTTCATTCACCACCCAATCTACGCCTGTAAAATCCATTCAAATTTAACGTAGTGACATAAAAATAAAGAGCAGATTAAACGTCACTGTAGTTTGCAACATCTTAAAATGCAGAAAAGTAATAATGTACATAGAAATGAATAACTTTTATAATAATTAACTGTATAAGCAAGCAATACAAGCAAGATAACGAATGTTGTGGAAAAGAGATTATTGCCTTATTTGCATTACAAGCTGATGTAGTTATTTCATATTGTAGTTGCCCATTTCTATGTACATTGATATGCTTCTATACTTTAAGATATTACAAGCCACAATAATTTAAAATTTAGATGTTTTGTGTAAACAAAAGGCATCTAAGGTTTAATGTAAAATTCCACAAACAACAGATTATCATTTGGTAAATTAGAGGATATATAAATAAACAAACAATCTTCATTCTATTTTAAACAATTCTTATTGTATAATGTTAGCTCTTTTACGATGGAATCTAGCGTTCATAAAAGGAATAAACAAATATGAAAGATGAAATCGGTTTTGCATACTGTAATTGCCTCAAAATTAAAAAAAAAGAATTAAACTAATGGGTATATCTCTGAATTATAATTGACAATAATTGAGAAATTGAGTTACAGAAATCGAGAAATTTTGAGGGAGCTTACAAATTAATAAAAAAAAATCGTATACATCTTCTATCTTAACCATGCATACTCATCCGACAACGAGATTTTCTTTTTATACTAATTTTAGAATTAGTTTTACTAATTTCGTTTTTCTTTCGAAAACGAATCATCTAATAGAATATTTGAACATATACCAAAAGTAAATAAATGTCATAAACACTAGTCCCGACCAATTTCATCTTCCTACAGAATGACGTTTTGAGTCAAGTCAAGTATGAACACTAGGTCCCTGTTCTCCCATTAAATTGAATATGATCATAAAACAAACTTACAGTTACAAGAAACGAAGCCTCTTTTTACTTCATTTTAACTACCACTTAGAAAGAACTAAGCTACTTCACATCTTAAAATTTTTAAACTTTTTCCTTCTCATCGCTACGATGCCAGCATCCCTCCAATTCTAATGGGTGCGCCAAGTTCATGGAACATTCTTTCCACGGCGAAATTGTAATCGTTTCTCTCTTTCTTCTTAAATATAATTATTAAAATAAAAAATAACTGTAATCTCTAATTAGATTATTATTTATTGTATTGATCAAAAACTTGCAATATTGTAATTTATCGAAATGGCATTTCAGTAGTAAATAAGAAAAAGGTAGGTTATGGTACAAGTAGGCTGTAAATAAATCGCCCTCTGTAGTAATTACTGGCAAACATGTTGTTTTTTTATTTAAACATCGTTTTAAAACACATATATAATAGTACATTTGTAAATTTTATATTGAGACATCGTTTTATTGAGATGGAAATAAAAAATATAATAAAGAAACACAAAAAATGCAAATTGTTTTATGTCTCGAGCTAAGTGATAGTTAAAATACATTTTCACGATAAAATAAACACATTGTTTTAAATTAAATTTCTATTTTAAAGGTTTTTCTTTCTTTCCGACAATTATTTTCAACCAGTGTTTGCTTTCGTTACAGTTGGCTACCTATTCTTTGATGTTTACAATCCGTCGAGCCCTGTGAGTGTGCGGCTGGAGAGTCCAGAAATTATGCCGCCTGCTCCTGAAGCAAAGGACAAGTGCATCAGTTTCTGGTTTCTGTGCTTAGGATCTACACCCGAAACGCGTCTTAAGATCATCGTTGGTGAAACAGAAGACGGTCAAATGAAGCCAGAAGAAGAAATGGAGGTAAAGAAATTTAAGAGAGCTCTCGTCATTTTAAAAAGATGTTTTTCATCTCTTGGTTATAAACGGAGATCAGAATATAAGATTTCGTTTCCCATTATGAAAAGTACCCGTTTCCTCTTATATATTTAGCCTGACATTAGAAAATATCGAATCGGCCGTCTTTTTAAAAATAAAATCATAACACCACTTTCTAAAATGAAGTCTCCATTCATCTAATTATGATAGATATCAGTAATACAAGATCCACAACAGTAATTCTGTTTCTAATTATCTTAATTATTTTAATTATTGTACATATGCCAAAACTCTATAGAGAAGAATCAAGAACAACTTCAAATTTTCAAATCGTCATTGTCTTATTTTTTACGACTTATGATTCTGGAGTCATAACTGACGATATACATGCAAGACGAAACAACAAGTTAAAAAGACTTATTTCAGCGCCCCGTATCGATGCCTAAAAGTAGCAAAGAAAAATTTAAAAAATCGAAGTAAAAAGGAAATTTTTCGTATTAGGCCAGATTACATGTCTTGCACCTATGCACCATCCCTCAAGCCGTCGCTTATTCCTTTTAATATTTTAATTATATCTACGTAGGCCTGCATGTATACATTATTTATTTAATCAAATTTTTCACATACTAACAATGTAAAACCCTATATAAAAATTACTGGTATCATTCGATAGGTCTGGTCATTTGACATGTCCGATTTGAATGGGAAAAGGCCAGAGTGGACATACGGGCAAACTAGCATCACCTCATCAACGACATCAAAAGTGAACACATTTATTTTGTTTGATCTCTCCATTTTTCCAACCAATATTTGCTTCTAAAATGTAATTTTATGATTGATAGGTGGTGTTTGAAGGGACGTCCACGAACGGAGGTTTTGCTATCGATGACGTCAAGATTTATGATGGCGATTGTCCAAGTAAGAATAACGGTTTTTGTTTGTCAGATTATTTGGATCGCGGGAATTACAGAAACCATAAACAGTAACTCTATCCTAATGGCCCTTTTTTATTTTATTTTCAGGCCGTCCAGTGAAGGCGAGGAAAAACGACGATTCTACAGTTGTTAAGGTACGGTCAGAGACTTCTACAAAAGCTAAGAAAGAAGCGACCACCACTCCCGTAGTAGAACCCCCTGCTGCCACCACCCAACCAACAACCCAACCAACTACCCAACCAACTACCCCAGCAACCACCCAATCAAAAGCGCAAACCACTGCAAGCACTACTAACGAGGATGACAGTTCGGGACCTTAGAAACTTAATTCACGCCCTGCATGTTTAAATCTTAAGTCACACAGATCATTCCACAAATGAACCTTTCCGTTTTACGTTCTGTTTAAATTTACTTTTGCAAATTCAGAATTCACCCGTTTTTCTACTTAACTGTGTTACAATTGTTATTATAAATTTGAGTCATCACATCATATGATTATTTTGAAACATCTGCAGCAAAAAGTTCTGTGAAATTTTATAAATTATTTTTCATATCTCTATTTATTTTTAATTATTCTATCACGTGAAATTTTTCTAAATATTTTTGTTGGATAAATGTTTCTCAAATTTTGAATACGCTCTCAAATTTTCCATTGCGACTGGAGAGTTTTAAAGAAGAAAACAGATCATTGACATACGCACAATAAAAACGTATCAAGTGCCTTTCATTGTATCATAAGTATTAACTTATTAACGCTCAATAAAGCAAACAATTTTGTAAATTTTTATCAATAAAATATTTATACGATTTTTAACTCTTGTATATTTATATAAAAAAATGTTAAAGATTATTTTTTAACTTACTCGCAAAAGTATCCATGCTTTACTGGTTTCTACAATTTAATAAAACCAGATATCTGTTGATAATTAGGCTTGCGAACATAGCCACCATAATTTTTCTTTCAAACAAAAATGTTTTATAATAAAAAATATGTTATTCAAAAATTATAATTTTATGACATATTTTTAATGTTTTTTTTTAAACAATTCTTTAAAAATGTAATTTTAAAAGATCCATGACCTCATAAAAACATCTAAAATTTATTTCGTCTATTTATTTAATTTACAACAGTAACAGTAAAAGGAAAGTAACAAAGTTTTATTTTACTAAAAAGAAAAATAGAATTGCAAAAATCTTTTTCAAATAAGAGACTGATACATGTATATCGGGTGTCCCAGGAAGAAAGATCAATATTTCTTGTGGGTATAGAATAAGTTATTGTAAGTCAAAAAGTTTATATAAACATGTAGTCTTTTATTAATGGTTTCTGAGATGAGCTGTTGGTTAAGTATTGAATAATTTAATGTAAATAATTTAACTGTGGCGCTTCATGTTGATTTCATTATTCACCGTAAGGTAGCACTGCATTATTTGTGTAAATGTAAGAGGAATATTCCTCTGGCTACACGAATAATAATGTACTTTTAGTACGACGGAGCAACTTCTCATAGCATGCATGGTACGTGTACGAGAACACTTAAATGCAGTTTTTCCAATTCGCAAAATTGGTCGTGGTGGAACAGTTAGTTGGCCACCAAGATAACCCGATCTAACTCCCTTAGATTTCTGCTTGTGGGATTAGTTAAAGTGTGAGTTTAGAAAACTACGAGACGAGCTTATTGCAGGTATAAAAAATGCTGTGGACCAAATAAGACAAAGTTTAGAGATGCTTTCAAGCGCGCAATTCGACACGTTCTCACAAGAATAGAAAAATGCATTGAAGTACATTGCGGAATATTCGAAAATTTTTTATGATAAAGTTATTAGAATGTTAATGCAGTAATATAAAAATCATAGAGTATAGCTGAATCTCAGAAAACTTTAATAATAGACTAATGTTTATATAAAATTTTGACTTAAAATAATTCATTCTATACCCACACGAACTATTGACCTTTTCTCCCGTGATACCTTCTTTATTAAGGCATGCTATAAGCATTTGAAGAAGTTCGGCTGCATCAGAGATCCTAGTGATTTGAAATGTTCATTTCAAAAAAGTGAACAAGTGGAAAAAAATTCATAAAACATATAAAGGAAAAAAATTGCCAATTTAAATTTATTACAAATGAACTTAATGGAGCTTTAATAAAATGCTTAGCACATAAAAACTGGTCAAAATAGAAAGTTTTTCCCCAAAAGTATGAATTATATGTCTATGAGCTCTGCATTTTGTGGAACAGAGTGCTATTCAGAAGCAATTCTTAATTACCCCATAAAAGTATCAATCTCCACCTTTTACTAACACGCCCCAAATAACATTCCTTAATTATACGGGGTAATTTATCTTGAGACAACTGAATATCTCGGAAACTAAACATTGTACGAAAAAATGTCCAAAATCAAAAGTGAATTATTTTGCGGGGAAAATTCAGTAGTTAAAAAATTACCCCCCCCCCCGTCACAAGGGGGAGCTGGGGGGGGGGTGACTTTGATATCTTAAATAGGAACCCCTATTTTTAATGGTATATTCAAATTGTACACAATATTTTATTCTTAGTGTTCTTTCAATTGATCCAACCGTTTAGGAGATAGAGGCCCTGAAAGTGTGGAACTTTTAAAGTTTTGAACCGAATTTTATCGATGAAGACAAAGAGATAGAGAATGGGTCTTCCTATTCTACTTTTTAATGGTCTTTAAGAATCCGAAGTCAGAATTTCAATAATCCAATATTTTTCAATAAACACGCATAGACTCTTGTCTCCATAAGATTGCTGCCCCCAAAAGTTTACTTGTGCACTAAAAATTTTTGAAATTTTGAAATTCTGACTTCGGATTCTTAAAGACCATTAAAAAAGTAGAATAGGAATGTCTGTAAGACCCACTCTCTATCTCTTTGTCTTCATCGATGAAATTGGGTTCAAAACTTTAAAAGTTCTACACTTTCAGGGCCTCTATCTCTAAACAGTTGGATCAATTGAAAAAACACCAAGCATAAAACATTTCTCGAATATTGCAAACAATCTGAATATATCATTAAAAATAGGGATTCCTATTTAAGATTTCAAAGTTACCCCTCCCCCTCACAAGGGGGGGGGGGTAATTTTTTAATAATGAATTTCCCCCGCGAAATAATTCACTTTTGATTTTGGACATTTTTTCGTACAATGCTTAGTTTCCGAGATATTCAGTTGTCTCAAGATAAATGCCTCACCCTGTATACTGCTAGATAATAAATTGCCTTATACAGAAGGGAACAATAGAGGCATCAGATAATCACTATAGATGTACAAAAGACTACTAATGAAGCCCGGTCTTCCATTGACTTTGGACTCTCTTTGGTAATCTCTTATTCAATCTCATATTGGTGATGAAATTCGGTAGCCTTTCGTTCTTACGGCAATATAATAGGAATCAGATGTTGGCTTTCGTGGGCTTAATTAACCCGCTGATGAAGGAAACATGGTTTCCAAAATGTACATACATTTTCATTATTAAAAGTTTGTTGTGGAATAGTGGTTTCGATCTCACTTTATTATCATTCATGTTTAAAAAGAACTACTGTATCAGGAATTGTAAAAACCCCAGTAATAAATTATTAAATATAAGAAAGGAAATCTCAAATCATGGCAAAAGTAAAGTGGAATAAAATCCACAAAATGCTGTAACACTTAGGGAGCACTGCTGCCTCATTAAAAGACAGAAATATTTTCATGTTAGTTATTTTCTTAAAACTTTCTGACATTTCTGATCTTCAACATGAGATTTGTGAGGTAACAACATATACCAAGATTTTTGCCAAACATTGAGCGAACAAAAATGGATTGTTAGAGTTAATTTTCTTTTTTTTATTTAATTTTTTTCTTCAAAAACCTGCATTACCGTTGAAAATTATCTGCTTATTTTATTTCGTTTAGGAAACATTTCATTTGCGCCTTTATTTCTAACCATCATTATAGTGCAATATATTGAGGAAGGGGTGGTAACATGGGCCCTTCTTTTGTATTCAGCCAAAAAAGCTCAAAATTACCAATATTTTCATCCATTGGTAGTATGGATATATTAAGTAGCATGTCATTTATACGCACTAAAGTGATGAGTTGTTTACAATAATCTAGGTAAAAACAATAACAGAGTTTTTCATGAAATGTAAAAAATCCCTCTGCTGGAAAGATGCAGGTATTTTGGACCCCCTCAACGATTTCAATGAAAAAGAAATATATTCACAGAAAATGAAATTATTTATTGTTAAAACAACAAGAAGCATTAAGAACTTCTTAATGCATTAATATAAAATCTTAAAATCTAACAACAAAAATCGCAAACACAGACATCGATCTCTGCACCAGCGCAGTATGACACCACTTTCAAGGTAGTTTTAGGAACTTCAAATAATTTTTGGCTGCCATCTTTTTCTGCTTTACAGCTTCTGGCATTTTCTCCTTATCCCAAACTTTTCGTCTTGACTTTTGCTATGGGTCTCTTATTATGGAGAGATCTTCGTTGCATCTGACTAATGAAAATCATCGATTGAGGTCTTAAAATAATGGAAAGTAGTCTCTAACCATATGATAACATGTTATTTTTGCTCAGAAGAAAAGTAACTGAGCAGTGCATAAGTTACTTCCTAGTTCAAAGAAAAATAGAAAAAAGAGCGGTATAACACTTCAGAATTCATTTGGTAATAAAATGCAAACTTTTGGTAATATGGACCCCGGCTCCTTATTATCTTCAATTAAAAGGGCCCATATTACAAGCTATCGCTATCTTGAAAATAATAGTTGTTTACCACCAAACTAATAATTAGGGAATTATAAAGTCTGAGACTTCTAGTCGAACATTCAACAATGAAAAATTGCACATTTCACAACAGTGACATGAAAGAGAAAAAGAATCAATAACTTTGCAAAACGTTTGAGGAGTATCAAACACACCTTCACTATCAAGAGAGATTAACTTGAGATATAGTTCCAGTCATTCCTTCTAAGATGCACCACCACTTTAATCGCGAGAAACTATCCGGGGTCTATATTACCACCCTCCGTTATTTTAGTTTATATCTTAAATATAATCGCATTTAGAATTCTGTGTGACGGTGATGTTCTATAATGCATGAACTATATTTTCCTAGAATTTATTTTACGTAAACATTCTTATAAAAATTTCATTCTAATTAGGAGAATTGTGTTCAAAGTAAAATTATGGTTCTCCTTCTGGAAATGAATTCAGTTATTTATACAAGACATTCAAATCAATATACTGAAAGGGAAAAAGAAAATTAAAAGTTATTGTTTAAGTTGTAAAGTTTTGATAAACATAAAGATATAAATAATAATAATATAAATATAAAACTTTGTAAAGAAAAATATAATTTGTGCCATCCTAATGAAACTGTTATTTTATTTTATCTAGAGAGAAGCATAATCAATAGCAATCATATGAATTCTTTGGAGGTTGAAGAAACACTAACACTATCGAGGATAAACAGAAATATACATTAAAAATGGATTATTTTGCTATACTGTAAATATTAAATAGTTAGAACCGGAAAAATAATAACAATAAAATAATAGTTCTTTACAAAGTCTTAGTTATTTTCAATTTTTATTGACTACTCAGAACTGACCGATAGCTTTGATTATTGGGCTGCAGAATTAACATCACTGAGTCTACACTAAATATGTGGGTAAATATTAAATTCTTAAGAAGGAATTTGTCTCAGCAGGTAACTTATTCAATAATTAATTACAAACATGAAGTCGAATTTGAATTTACAGAATCATCTTTCTGTTTTTGGTAGATCATGCAACAATCGTATTACACATTGGGGATAAAAAGAAGGGGGGGGGGAGCAATAAAATTGAATGAGGGCAATTAGCTTTCTCTTGATCGTGAAAAATGTTCGTCCGGAACATTCAACACCGTTATGATACTTAAAAATACAATTAATTAATCGATACAAAATTTGTTAAAATTTCACCTTGGGCTTTAAATCGTCAGAAGGGAGATGTGAAGCATTCCATTTCTGCCCATAACTCTCCTGAAATTAATTAGGAGGATATAGGCAGGCATATCTTAATTAATCTCGAGAAAGCTGTGGATGGCAATCTTCAATACGAAATGACCATACATAAAACTATAGTCACTATTAACTGTTTTACACGTTCCCTTGGGTAGCAAGAGGGGGGGGGGGGGGGCCAGAAACCGAAGGGATGATGCGATTTAACATTACATAAATTAATATTACCTTTTTAATTTACCCATTGCTTAGTTTACGAAGTAATGTCTTGTTAGAAAAAAGAAAGTTTTCTAAGAAATATACCTCGTGAAATGAATGAACATTAACCATTAAATTCAATTAAAAAACTGATTTGGTCTCAATCTTGCCTTTGAAAATGAAGGCTCAGCCTTTGAAATATGTATTCAGCGTTGTCTTCCTATACATACAATTCTACGCCACGGTTACTTCTTGTTTTGTTTTTTTTATTTATTATGGTTTCTCGGTCCAATTTTTAATGTTTCTTAAGGTTAATTTAAATATTAGGTTTCTCAAGGCAGATATTGGAGTTCTAACCCAATATCGCGAGTTAAATCTAACCCTAAATTTATCACCGATTTTAAAAATAATAACCAAAATTCTAGGGTTATAAAAAGACAAGAATTTGCTGATGGCTGGATTTGAAATCAAATATTTTAAAGAGTTACAATATTGCCATTAAGAATACGAATCCGACGTTTCATATCTCGTATATTTTTGTGGTTAGAGGTGTTTCCTTCCTATACATCAAATTCAATAAATGAAAAAGTCTAGTTCATGTTCCAATGGATTCAAAATGATTCCCATACAATTTGAAGTTTTAAATATGCAGCTTTTTTCAGTTATTGATAAAAAATTTCTCTCGAAAACACTTAAAGATTTAATACCGGTACTTAAAAACATTTGATTAGAATGAACACCAATACCATATTTTTTAATTTTTTCCTGTATTCTTACATGGAGATCTTACTCTCCTTTAGGTAATTGTATAAACAACAGTCTACATGGTATGCAATAATATATCCGACCATATGCTTCTTCTGGAATGCTATTTCGAAACTAATTTCTACATAACAAAGATTCAAAAGATAGCCAACAAGAGAAATTATAAATTCTATATCAAAAATAAATGCAAGATACTTATAATATAAAATTTTGAATAAATGATAGATATATATTAAAAACAATTGATGTATTAAGATGTATTTGCGTGTTCATACAGATAATGATTAGCTATTTCTTCGCTCTTTTCCAATGATCAGCTAAGAAAGCACAAATGCTTCATCTACTACTGATAGCGCCATCCGATAGAGAAATTAAACACTAATCCAATTTTCAAGTTTCTTCCATAATTAAAAGGAAAATAATAATTTGTTTTAAATTACTGAACTAACAGTTATCGCACAGAGTAGACTAACAGCAAAAACCGTTTTCTTCTAATACGAAAACAAAATGAATTAAGTCGAATTCTTAAGTTTCAATTTCACTTAACGCTCAAGTTTTATCCAAATTAAGAACCTCAATAAAAAAAAAAAAAAGTAAGCGGGAACAACAATTATTTGTTTGATCTTTTAATATGACATAGCGATTATATTGGTTATAAATATTTATGTTGATTGGTTAATTAAACTTAAATAGCATACAGCAGTTTTCATACATTAATTCTTTTGAAGTATAGTATCAGTGACCTTTGTATGAAAATAGCCTAAGTATGAAACTTATTTATACATTTATAAATAAAATGACTATACATTCATAGAGCAACAATGTTAATGGATGCCTTTAGCATTATCATAAATGCAAATGTTATCTTGTGATGTTTTACAACGACTGAAAAAAAAGCTAGATGAACATCACATTCAGCATGGTTTCTTATTTTGTAGATGCAGAATAGTCTACTTGGTTTACAACTGGTTCAATTATCATATTTGACTACTCAACTGAAGACTATCAATGAGACCTGACTATCTTCTTGTTAACTTGACAGTAAAGCAATTGAGAATGTCAATTTCGATGCTTCATACAGGGTGTTTCATAATTGGTGTCCCGTCTTTAGGTCCAAATAACGAAAGGGGAACAGATTGGGGGAAAATGAATATTGATTATTTGGTTTTAATGCCCCCTAATTCAGAATAAAAACATTTCGCGTCCCTGGGGATGAAGGGGTAAATTTTGAAAATTTTAATTTTGTAGGGGTAGGTTAGACCCCATGTGTCATTTAGAAAGTTGTAGAGCATCATGTAAAATGTGGGTTTAGCAAAAAAACCGGTGAAAAAATCTCATCCCCTGCCCTCTGTCGAGTGGGGAAAGTGAAGGGTATGGCTAGCTAATGTAGACAAAAACAGAAAAACTCATTAGAAACTTATTAGAACTTATTAGAAAACAGTACATTTGAAAATGAATGAGAATGAATGAGTCGTTACCCTGAAAAGCTAATGGTCTTGATCCCACTCGTATGCAAATTTGCTCACACGAGCAGTCGAAGAATGAGTGGCATCTCAGGGAATATCCTTTGTAGGCCCTACTGTTTTCTAATAAGTATGGTTTTTGTCCACATCGGCTAGCCATACCTTTCACTTTACCCACTCGATAAAGGGGGCAGGGCAGGAGATTTTTTCACCGGGTTTTTTGCTAAACCCACATTTTACATGATGCTCTACAACTTTCTAAATAACACATGGGATCTAACCCCTACCCCGACAAAATTCAAATTTTCAAAATTTACCCCTTCACCTTCAGGGACGCGAAATGTTTTTATTCTGAATTAGGGGACATTAAAACCAAATAATCAATATTCATCCCCCCTCTCCCCCACCTGTTCCCCTTGAGCAGTTATTTGGACCTAAAGACGGGACACCAATTATGAAACACCCTGTATACAGAGTGGCACGTGACGAAATTTGCATAAGGCGTTGGACCTGTACTTATCGTGTTGGATCTTCTGTAGCCGATTCTTTGTTCAATATCGTCGGGATTCCACGAATTTCCGAAAACGGCTTTCAGGTATTTTTACTACATTCCACGATGATGGCATCATACAAATTGAAAGGTATGAAATCGTGATTTCGAGCGTCGATGAACCTGTCGACTTTATCCTGCAGATGTTCGATGGCATTCTGATTTGGAGATTGCGACGGCCAAGGAAGTAGACCAAATTCGTTGTTATTCTTATTAAACTAATTAGACACTAATTGAGCTTTGTGGCATGGTGCATTATATTGTATGAAATGTTCTTGTCCTAAAGGGAAAACAGTAAAGCTATAGTCTTAACAATAAAAGAAAAAGTGGACGTGGCGCAGGGAGTGCGCAATTAGCCAATTAGAACGGTTTCTTTAATTGTACAGCTCATAGTCAGCAACAAAGTTCAGATACGCTGTGGCGTTCAATGCTTCTTTTTCAGGGATCAGTGGACCTAGGATTCGCCACGAAAATATTCCCCACACAAAGTGATCACGACTCCACTTGCTTATAAAGTCATCACTGCAGATGAGGGTCCATCGTTAAATGCTGCTTGCGCCATCTCTGACCCTGCCATCCACAAGTTTCAATAGAAATAGAGATTCGTCGGTCCATGCGGTCGTCAATAGTGAGAAGGCAGCAGTTACAGACCCGCTGAAATTCGTAGGGCCATCGGCCAGTGGCGTAGTAAAATTTTAACGGACCATGATTCGAATTTTGACAGCTGGGACCCCATCCCAGTATATAGGGTGTATCTAAACCCCTGTCACAATCTTCAGGTGTTGATTCCCCACAGAGAGATGAAAACAAAAGTTCATATAAATATGGTTCGGATAAGGAACCATTTATGAGATTTATGCAGTTAAAACTGAAATTTCAGCAGCTGGTTTTTCTACTCTGTGGATGGCAGGTGACATGCGGAGAAGCTACAACAAATTCTTGAAATAACGTCCCATTTATTGGTTATTAACAGGTGCGGCTGCTAATAACTTCAGGTGTATCTAAACAGCCATTCAAGGGGCTGAAACGGGTATGTTTCGTTATCCGACCTCCCCCTCCCTGAACGAATGTGGTAGATGCAGGTAAGATATTAAAATGCGCCGTAAGTCATTTTTTTACCACGGTCGTCATTTTGAACATTTATTGTAGCTTCTCCGCATGTCACCTGCCATCCCCAGAGTATAAAACCAGCTGTTGAAACTTTACTTTTAACTGTGGAAATCTCATAAACGGTTCGTTATCCGAACCATGTTTATATGAACTTTTGTTTACATCCTGTACTCCTAACAGTCCCGGACCCTGGTTCGACTGAACCACTTGGACCCATGGTAGCTATGCCCCTGCCATCGGCTGCAAAAACCCATTCTTCCAATGTCCAACGAGTTATGTATTCAGAAATGTGCTATGGCCAACAGTACGTGGCTGTTGTTTGACGAACTGTTGCACGCCTGTTTGAATTTTCTACTATGCTCACTTTCGTAGGTCTTCAAGCATCTACTTCCGACTATGGCCTTCTTCTCGCTAGAGGTGTTATATGTTTCTTTCCATTCTCGGTACACTCTATAAAAAATGTGTTATCTTCGCTTATCTTCGTTTTATAGGAAACGTTGTTCAAGATAACCTGGTTGTTAAAAGATGCTGAATCCAGTACACTTTTCACCTCCTTCCATGAACCTCTTTCGAAGTCGCTCTAATCTTTACGTTTACCTATCCTTCAACAGCTAACCTGCGCAAAGTGTTCAAAACAATTGATCATATATTCAAATGCAACGATTAGGATATTTTATCACATAATCGCGTCTTCGAGCTAATCCATTTTCTTAACAAGCAGTGTGCCTAATAAACTGGGCCTCAGTGTATGATGCTGTATTGTGGCACGTATTTAGCAATTCGGTCATTTACAGTAAACATCGCATTTTAATGCAACGAACAAAGTGTGATTTCATTGTGTAATCGAGGAAAAACAAAACTGATGCGCCGTATCATAAGATATATTTTGTACTTAATCCAAATATGGAATAATTTTTCTTATAATCTGATATAACGCAGGCATATGCAGTTTATTTCAAGTGGGTCCTTAATCCGCATGAAAAATGGGACGCTTCAGAGTAAAACATTGAAAAGTGATAATGATCAAAGTAAATCAACTGAGTTAACTATCTAATAAATCACGATATATTTATTGTCAATTTGTGTACAATGCGGATACCATGAATTACGTTCGGAAGTTGTTCTTGATAGTGATGGCTCTTATTAAATTGATTCTGACAGTCCTCAAATTGAGAGGGGACTTGCAGAAAAATTTAAAGTTCATTACTCAACAGTTTCCCAGCACTTGTCAAATACTAATGTGCATCATGAAATGATTAACTAACTATCACGGGAAAGAGAAACCGATGCTTCGTTTGTCAAAAGTAACAAACGTAAATCTGTTTCTCCATTGAGTTATTAAATGCAACGAAAATAGATCTTCTATGACAACTGCCGACGACTGGATCAAAGACAACCGCGATGAAACATTTAACACTATGCTGAAGAAGGAATATTACTAAAAAAATGTTTCAGTCACTTCTTGCTTTTATATCCGGAAGAAAGTTTATAGAAAAGGAGTAATATGCTCATTGATGTTGGTACAAGAATTGTCTCGAAACGATCATCACATATGACATCATTTTCCGTGATAACGCTTGTTCTCATTATGTGTCGACTATAAACAAAGTGGAACATAATTACGTATCAAATCTAACAGTTCTTCGCCAACAGATTTTTTTTTTATTCCAACACTGATCAATTACACAACCGTTTTTATAAACAACTCTTTAAATTTGCCTAGTCTTTACAATATCAATTTTTATCTTTGTAGTTTTGAAATTAAAGTGTTCAAAGGAAAAATCAACACTTTCACCGACCCTGACCAGCTATACGGAGGATTGTTTCATGTTTATGGTGACGATCATTAAAACGTCGTAGCACAAATTAGAAATGCACGAAACTCGTGAAATTTTACGCGTGAGTTAAGTAACAATTAAACTTGTCATTTCGTTCTTCCTTTTCAAGTTTGCTGCCAAAATGCCCACAAAGATTGAATCGTTCTGGAAGAGCTACACTAGTTACTCTTATTACAGAATAGTACAATATTGTAAAGGAAAACTTTCATTATTTCCAAGAATGGTACATCAAACGCAGAAGACAAATGGATCCAAACAAACAACAGTACAGCGCAAACCCCATTCTTCCCGTACTAAGGCTAACATTCGAACGTACAGAGGCTAGTCCTTGCGAAAAATCCGCCAATACAATGGGCCATTGCAAGCAAGATTAGAGCCTCTATTGCATCGATAAACCGTATTGTTCGTCAAGATTTGAAATTAGAACGCCATCATATGGCCCAAATTTACACTTTGTTGCCAAGACACGTTGCAGAGAGGTGTACCAATATCAGAAAACTGTATGAACACTATTTGACAGGCGGCAAATGCAAGAACATAGTCACCTTGGATGAGGCCTGTGTCTATTTATAGAGAGATGATTTTTTTATCGACAACAGGGTGCGTTTTCGAAAAAGATTTTTTCCAAAAGAATTTATGGTGATTGCTGGGTACAGCTACAATAAATGTCTGACCATCAAAAAGGCGGGATCTAAGCAAAGATAAATGCTGCCGACTATAAGGAAAACGTCTTGGAACACATATATCGTAACGATATCCTACGGTTATATAGCCCTAGGGCGAAAGATGTGTACATTCACCAGGACAAGCATCCAGCCAAACTTCTAAATCGATTGTCCAATACTGTGCTCGAAGAAACAAGAAACTGGGAATAAGGTCATCCTATTCTCAGAAATCCCTGTCAAGTCACCCGATGTCTCTCCCATGGATTTTTTTGTGGATTCGGTCTCTTTAAAAGAGCTCTTCATGTAAGACGCCTGAGAACACTTTCTGGATTTTGGAAAGCCTGTCAAGAGGAGCAGAACAGAATCGACCTCGCTTGTTCTTCGTAGAAGTCTCTTATAGTGGAAACTAAGATGTCGAGCGATTGCTAGAAGAAATCGCCATCACATAGAGAACAATAGGTGGCGGAGAAATGGGTTCCAGTAAGCTTACAATAAGTATATTTTCGTCACCAATAACATGAAACAGCCCTCCGTAAAAGAAAAAAAAATAAGATAGTGACATTAATCTAACCTTCATAGTGAAACATTACATTCTTTTAAGATTTCACTATGTGAAATAGTGAATTTCACCTACACAAAACCATCGTACAGTTCTGGCTTGGCTCCCAGTGACGTTCATTTTTTGGTCCGTTGAAAGAAGAGCGTTAAAGTGAGAACAAGAGTGTCCGCGCACGAGCCAAACAGTTTCTCCGGAAAAAGTTGTTAAAGGGTGGACTAAGTGCAAGACGATAGAGAGAGATTATGTAGAAAAATAATAGAAATGTTAAATGTCCAAGAAAGGTAGTGCTTCAATTAATTCTTGAATCCAAGTCCTCCACTGCAATTTTTTCCTTTTACCATTTAGCGACACGCTAGCCTAGCGGCCGAAAGCGCTAGGACGCAGGTTTTCTAGTTTTAGAATTTGCCGGGTCGCAATTTCGAATCCTACGATGGGCATGGATATTTGTGTTTTCTCAGGAATGAGTAAAGATAATAGTCAAGTGAAAAGGCGCAAAATAACCTAAATATTGACGCGCCCAAAAACCTAATGAACTAACTAACCAAACATTTAGAAACCTTTTTCGTAATGGACAATTTGCTCAAGTATCTCTCAAAAATAAGTCCAAATTAATTATAATTTAAAGTGCTGAGTTCTGCTTACGTTGTTTTGGCACCGAGTTTTCGTCGAAGAAAACTGTCTGATCAGTTCCTTTTGACTTGAAGATAGTGTCAATCTGTTCACCGTAGAGGGCAACGGTACTAAACTATAAAACACACAAAATCTTCAGATACTAACTATCAATATATCAGGTTGTAAAGGAAGTATCCGGAAAAACTCGCGCTCAGCTTGAAAGAAAAACGTGAAAACTTTTTGCATCAACTGGTCACAGGAAATGAAAAGTGGGTCACGTATATGAATGTTACGCGAAAAAGATCTTGTCATGGACGAAGATTATGCTCTGTTGTTGTCGCAGTGTAATCCATTATGAACTTTTACCGCATAACCATAGCATAACACCAGACTCTTCCGTTAAGTAATTGGACCGATTACATTCTGTACTGAAAATTAAGCACCCAGAACTGCTTAATCGACATGCGCCAAAACAGTGCTTGACCACTTGTTGCTTTAAGGACCCAGGAAAAATTGCACACTCTGAGTTAGGTAACTTTTGCCTCATTCTCCTTATTCCCCGGATCTTGCTCAACCAGAGGTTCACTTGTTCCGGTCTATGTCCAATTTTCTTGCTGAGAAAACTTTACTACTGATGAAGTGAAAACGCTGCCGGGACGAATTCTTCACGTCCCATTCACCAGCTTTCTATCGTGATGTGGAATACATAAACTCAACGACGGAGTACTTTTTGCGTGATAATCTACTAAAAACTTGATTTTGAGTTGAATTCTCTTCTCTTTCCGAGATCTTCCGTTTGGAACAAAAAGGGGTAAAAGAGCGCATCAAGTAGATGAACAATAAAGGAAAACAGCACTTTGGAATTACCAATGGTGAATGCCTGGACGATTATGGAAGTTATTTATGAAATTTCAGCAATGCTTATGTCTTGTCACAGTTTTTTTCCGGATACTTTCTTTACAACCTGATATATTCTCATTTGAAAACAGAAAAGCCCAATGCGGTGACGTTTTCAAATCGAAATACGCCTGCGAGAACGTTTTAAAATCGTCTCCCAATGTTACAGAATACGAGAGTCGTGCTCGTTATTCGCGAAAGCACACTTCCCAAATTTCTACTATGAATCTTGTTTGTGCAATAAAAGGTTTGTTTTGAATATCCTTTTACTTTTTATTCTTCCTTGCAATAATAAAGGGCTGCTCAATTTAAAAATTTTTTTTAAAAAGTCAAGGCTAACCCAAAATTTATATCAATGTAAAATAATATATAACTGTAATTAATATACTCACAGCAAATGTGCTCTCAACGGATATGTGTTGAACACGCCTATTCAGTCATCGATTAGTGCTGAGTGACATTACATTGAGCCAAAGTTGAAATATTTCCATTTATGAAAAATGTCAATAATGTCGGAATAATTAGCTAAACCAGCGTGATTACATGGACGATTAAATTACCGTGGCAGCGGATTTAGAATTGAATTATACTTCATAATGTATTAGAAACCTGTGACGCCAATCACACTCTGCTGGATAAAGTCATTAAAAGGGAACGTGAGCGAAAGGGTGAGGGAGGAAATTTTTATTAATTCGCCACTCAGAAATTAATTTGCTTCAAAATAGATTATAATCTAAATTGAATGCTACCTACATAATAATTTAATTTGGAAAAAAATTCTAAATTTCTTTACATGATCATAAAGTAATTAAGATATACCGATAAAGTGGCTATGCATTACTGGCTCTCTATCTCTATCTCTATCAATCGGGGGGGGGGGGGGGGGCGAGTCATTACAATTTATTCTTTCATTTTGAACTAATGAATTGCTGCTGTTGTCGATAGATTTATTAGACTAATTAGAGATGCTCTGCAACTTGACAATTGGAATTATTATCTCTATTTTGAACAGGATAAAAAGTTAGGGATGAACCCAATGAGCACATTTGTGTGGGCCAACTATTGGCCTAATGGTTGGGCATAAGTTGGCAATTCACTGGCCCTACAATTTGAGCCAACGTTGGCCACGTCTGCCTAAGTAACGTTGGCTGCAACCATTAGGCCAAAATTTTGCAACAGCTACCCAACACTTTTTCTACATATTAGCCAACATTTTAAATAACATTGATAAAAATTAAGAAATTTAACACTTCAACAAGATAATGTAAACAAAATCAAAATTCATAAAAATTATTAAAGAAAATAGGAAAGAAATTCCACAACTGGATTCGAACCAGGAACCTTCAGCTAATCGTGTTGACTTCTTAACCAGTTGAGTCACTACTGACATGGAAGCAATACGCTATCTACGAGGGACGTTAAGTCAAACCAGGATTTTTGCGTTTATAAAATAGAAGAACAAATTTTAAGGAGAGGACACAGCATCTATTTTTCAAAATACTCCCTATGGACTTATCCGAACGCTTAACTAATGCCTGGAAGCATCCGCATAGAAAGATTTGTCAAGACATCTAAACCATCCTATGACAGCCTTCATCATCATCAGTGCACGCAGAGAATTTTTTGACCGCCGAGAAAATGTTTTAGGGATCCAAAAAGGTGAGATCCAAGGACGATGTGGCACTACCTCCCAGCAATTTCTTGAACTCACGGGTGACTGTGCGCTTTGATACTCCGGCAAGGATAGCTAATTCTTGCAGGGGATGTCCTTTTGCCCGCCGAAATGCTATGACCCCTTTTGCCACTGAGATACGTCTGGCTTACGACCCGTTTTTCGCATCCAAGTTCGACACGGAATAACACAAACTGCTGTTAACAATGTTCTTACGTTGCTTAGCTACTACTATCTCGCAATGAAGTGTATTCATGCGCATTCATTTGTATATTCAAGCTACTTTACGTGGAAGCGTCGTAGAACTCTCAAAGTGACTAATTTTTTGGCCGGTGTGCTTACGTTAACCAGGCAGTTATTCTAGGTCGTATAGTAGCTAAAGTAGAGCTTAACGATACCACTTCTAGCATTTAGATTACGATACTTTTAAATGCCCTTCGATTCGTCCACCGAAAATGAAAATCTTTCGCAATAGGCTGAAAATACCTTCTGTAATATTCTAGAAACTCGAGAAAAAAAAAGCATACCACTAACCAGGGCCGTGCAAGTAGGTGCGCAGGTTGTAGAACCACAAGGACACCTTGTTAGAGTGGGTGCCAAAGATGACCGTAAAAAGCCCACAATGGGGAAAAAATACCCATTTTTCGTTTGGTACTTTTTACCTAAACTTTTTAGCTTCGTGCGCATTTTTCAGTTGTTTCTATGGTTTAGGAAAAATTTAATTGTAATATGATAATGTACCGCAATTTCAAAATCCACGTAATTTTTATGCAGCGGCATCAAACCATTTTGTGCATAAAGACACCTTATATATCAGCGCCAGCCCTGCCACTAGCTCAGTTATTGAAAAGAGTAAGGAATTTTTATCTAAAGTTAAGGTGATTACTTTAATAAAAGCTAAACTCGTACGAAGATTGGATTATTGCCATGTAAGTTATATACTACTATTTGTTTGAAAGTTACTTTTAACAAACTTCTAGTAATGAACTTTATTGCTCAATAAAGCTATTTCCTTCGCTAAAATATGTAATCGGTTAAACCACAAATGAAAGAGGATAATACCAAACTTAAAGAACTATAGTATACAGAGCTTTGAATTGTCACCCGGCTTATAACTCCCGTCGAACCTATTTAAAATACCAGTTTCCTCATAAAAAGTTTAATCTTTTGGAATAATTTGCCACGCGATACTAAAAAATGCTATTATGACTTCAACCTGTGAAATTTATAATCATCGTCTCCATATTAAGAACATTATCAACATTATCTTTCTGTTTGTAACGCAGAAATAGAAAACATCTTTACCGATACTTCAATGTGTTGGAGTATTTTGTTTCTTTCCTCATTTCTTTCAAAGGGTCGTTAGGGATCTATGGTGACAGGTTACAGAGGGCCAGAAAAGTTGGAAAACCCCTTTCGCTACCATTGAATGTATTCAACTGGTAGCCATGCATCACTGCTATTGCCCTGCATCGCAGTTTCCTTTGTAGGAGGCTGGAACGCAGAACACCAAGATCAATTCGTAACCACTCCTGTTGACACGCTTTCCAAAGACCCTCCACTATTCGCGGTTGTCTCTTTCCGAGGGCCCGTTTAAATAGGTCAAAGCCACAAAACTCCATAGGCGATGCGTCCGGCGACTTGACGGGTATGTCACTGAATGGAATGGAGCAGATTTCGGTATTTTCTTCCATGCGTTCCAGGAATAGGCGAGTTGAAGTGGTGCTGCTGTGACTCGACGCCTTGTCTTGGTTCACCCATACCTTGTTTACCTCTGTACCGTACGAGAACGTTAGTCTGAAAATACATGGAGTTTACTTTGGCCTTTGACTCAACGCTGTGTAAAGTTAACTTGCCATTGTAGCTCTATCCCGCCACGATCATGAAACCTTTTGAAAATGTTTCCTTAGATTTACGGTACCATTTTCTGAAATCCTTAGAACCCCTTGGGCGGTAAAAAATGGCTCGGCTCTTGTTTCAGTCGCTTAAATAAACATACGCCTCAACTAGTGTGTCCGGGTATTTCCACTTTTCATCCGGCAGGTATCGTTCATACAGTTTACGGCAGTTGGTCCGTCGTTCTCGAACATGACGCAGCAACAACTTATGACGTGACTCGTGTCACTTCTACAATTGTAAATCACGGTTGGTTATTGTGTTTATCGTGTACACAGATGTCCCTACCTTCTTTCCAATGCCCGTCGCATTAGTAAGTTACATCCGTTATGAGCGCCCGAACTTTTCGGACGATGTCAGAGTACGACTAGTGGATGGTCTCTCGGATTGGCCTGCTTTTTATCCTCAGGAATGGCGCCGCGTCTGGTTTTGCTAATGTTTAGTACACTTCACATCCCTTTCTTGGAAACTACGAAGCCTTGCTTCGTGCATGCTTTCATAATTTCGGAATAGCTAAATTTGACGTCGGAAAGCGCTGTTGTGTAGCCCTTCTAATACCTGTCAATTTTTAGTGGCATTACTCAATGCTTTTAGCTCGCTGTTCAAATACTAACTATTTTAATACTTGCCCTAACAATAATCTACGTGCTAATTCACGTGAAATGAACTTGCTCGCCATATTTAAATATGCTAATTGTTACCCTTTGTACCCTCTTTGAGATAATTTTAGTAATCCTTTACTAAAATAATAATAACTCACAAGATTGAATGATATTTTTTTTATTAAATTTATGTAGTCAATGATGTTAAAAAATAAATAAAATAATTTTGCAAATCATATTCGTATTTACGCAGGACTATACCTTCAAGTGAACTTGGAAGGAAAAGTAACATGTTTAAGGCAAATTAACCTAGTGGGGCTTCTGGCTCATGACTTTATTTTCTTCTATAATTATTGTAAAGACTTGATAACATAAGTAGGCGGTTTCGTCCGACACAGCAATTCGACCAAATTAAAACAAGTTTTCTCCTTGCAAGCACGAAGAGACGTGTGACACCAGTTACCGTAGGCTTAGAACAAAATGAATGCCAAGGCATCGACACGATCGGTAATTGGATTATGGCTGGTGGTGGGTTCAATTAGATTTTGTTGAAATTAGGTTATACTGCTAATCGATACCAACCAGCAACTTTAGTAGACGTTCATTGAATCGATAGTAAGACGAATTTTTGGAGTAGCTGAATAATTCGAATTTAGAAAAAAAAGAAAAAAAAGTTTGAAAGTTCTTTACTCAAAGTACTGTACACCGTTGCGGTTTCATTTGGAAAGAAAGGAATCGATCTATATGCGATTTTAGAACAGTGTGTTTAATAATTGAATTATGTTTCTTCAGGCATTCTACGAAAGCACTTTTCATTAGTTCCTAAAAGTATTTATACTATTAAACAGATTCATTCCAAGTAAAACTTAACTTTATTACTGGAGTCTGTCATTTAACTAATTGAAGTTAATTCCGATTTCCGTTATAAGAATCGTTTTAAATGAACGAAAAGTACTATTATTAGGATCTTTAAAATATAAGTAAATGTAATAATAAATGAAGTGGTCTACAAACGTGATAATCTAACGATCATGATCACTTCTTTAACTAATTGTTTGCATCAAAGAATAACTAAGCTTGTGCATTTAAAGATAAGAGTTACTTCGAAAATCAAAAGAAAATTACAGACCCAATGAATAATTCTTAACAAAAGGTAACAGGTTTCTTCTGCGCAACAAATACCGTTTATTAAGTAGCGGAAGAATGTTCGTTGGAACATTCCGAACATTATTACTATGGAGATTCCTTTCATCGCATTCTCATCACCCGAAAACAACTCCTTCAGCTTCTACCAGCCATGAATTTCCACTTCTATCATCCTACTAGCATTCGCTGGACCAGATGTCTCGTCTTTCCTCGGAGATCAACGAGCCAAACAAATGCGCCCGAAGTGGTCCGTCCGATGTACGTGTTCCTTGAAGTTCTCGTTTGTTTCCACAGGGTGTTCAGCGACTTCACAGATTATAAGTAAATTAGGTTACTGCAAATCGCGATTTTTTTTTTTAATTTTATACTGGACCGAAGCCTATGCTGTGTGCAAGTTGTGCCCAGCACAAAGACGCTCCTCTTCAAAGCCACCTTATTATAGGAGAGCGAAACTATCTGTTAATATACTTCTACACTTGGCATCATAGCGACATGCTTGCTAGTGCTTTGCAGTAAGTTATATTACAATATTGCTATAAAAATAGTTTTTTGAAAATAATTCTTTATTGTATATTTACACAAAAATCTCCCCTTCTCCCAATGTCCAGTCCCGATTTTCAAATTGAAAAATCTGATCACCTAACAACAGTGCAACCGGTCTCAACATACATACAGACACATTGTCCGGCCACTTTATTAGGTACATCCTCCATGTGGGCATAAATGGTTTGATCCTGTCACAGGGCTGTTTTGACTATAAATATAGCTAACCAACCATCAGCTGTTTAGATTACAAATCATAGCGATAATGGGAAAGGACAAAGATCTTACTGCCTCTGAACGTGGCATGAATACATGATATACCAGACGAAATGTCTTTGAAACGGCAGTTCTCCTAAACTTTTCTAATACAACAGTCTCAAGGGTGTATCAAGAATGGTTCACCCCATAAAATACGTCGAGACGACTAGAAGAAAACCGCTCGTTGATATAAGAGGTCAACAGAGACTGGCTAAACTTTGCAGACCAACAGAAAGTTCACTGTTGCCGAAGAAAGTCTGAATTTAACCTAAATCAGCTCACAACCATCTCAAAAAATACGAATGCTATTGCGAATAGAATAGAACAGCTGATGGCCACATTAAGTACCGTTGGTTTCAGAGACGAACAGAAGTATTCTGTGAGCAAAACATCATCACCACTGGACCATCAATGACTGAAAAAAGGTCGCTTGGTCCGATGAATCGAAATTTCTGCTGCATAATGTTGAGGCATGTGTAATTTGACAGAATTTGGTGCAAAGAACCTGAATCGATGGACCAATCATATCTGTCGACAACTGTGCAAGCCTGTGGGGACTGTCTCACGGTGGGGGTGTTTACCTAGCATATTGGGTCCACTGCTACCCACTATATTCGTGTCTAGATGCCAGAGCATACAGTCATCGTTGCCGACTAAGTACATCCATTTATGTTAACAGTTTATCCACAAAGAGATGGGTACTTCCACTTGATAATGAGAGAATGCACAAAACTCGCTTCACCATGGAATGGTCACAGGAACATGACTTTGCTGCAGTCGCTTACCCAGCTGTGGGACGTCCATCTAACTGAACATTTGTGGGGATAAGCTGGAAAGGGATATTTACTTCATGCCTGCACCCCTGTCAAATATTCGAAAACTATGTGTTACACTTATTTCTGCGTAGTATACATTACCTCAAAAGACTTATTGAACTCGTGCCTCAACGAATTCAGAGTTTTGAAGGCACAACGCACAACCAGGTGGGTGTACCTATTTAAGTGACCAGACAGTGTATTCCTTCCATGAAAAATTAGTTGTGCGGTATTGCAAAATTTTTCTAGCAAGATTTGTTGCGTGAACATGCTAACTTTATTTAACCCTCCAGTACTAACATGCGGTCTCAAGAGATCAATCCATGAAATTTTCGGTATTACAGCTCACATGCATGCAAATACGAGGGGCGTTCAAATTTGACCTAGACTTTATTTTTTGTAAATTTCATTGTTTAAAAATCTAAACTTTCATTGTTGGGATGGCAACTACCGCCTATCATGCAAACGCAACACCACTCATCCGGTTGCCATGACAACCGATTATTTGTTTAAACAAAATGGTGGACAGCGATGTGTCGATTAAAGTGAAACAACTAATAATCATAAAGTTTCTCCAAAACGAAGGTGTGAAGGCATCTGAAATTCTTCAGAAACTTCAAAGACAGTTCACCGAGTCCGGTTTATCTCGGTCATCAGTCTTTGCTTGGTGCCAAAAGTTTGGAGGAGGGCGAGAATCCACCAGCAATGAACCTCATAAGGCAAGGCCAGCAAGTGCTGTCAATGATAGCATCATCGCACGAACAAATGAGCTGGTAAGGAACAACAGGCGGATTCATGTCCAGGAATTGGCTTCAATACTGAACATCAGCACTGGCGGTGTGGAGACAATCATCCACGATAAGCTGAAATTCAACAAAATCTGTGCCAGATGGGTCCCTAAGCAACTCTCCGAGGATCACAAAACCACCCAGGTGGAATCTATTCCATGCTGCTGCAGCGATATGACAGGGAAGGTGACAGCTTCCTAAGGCACGTTGTGACCACCGACGAGACATGGATTCATCACCATACTCCTGAAAGCAAACGTGCGAGCATGCACTGGCGACTCACTAACTCACCACGACCCAAAAAATTCAAAATGACACCGTCGGCAACGAAAGTGATGGAGACTGTATTCTGAGACATTAAGGGTATCAATCATGTAGATTTTCTGGAAGAACGTCGAACCATAAATGCACCCTGTGACAATTTGAGTACGTCCCTGAAGCCAGCACTAAGGAAAAAGCGACCAGGACTCCTTACCAATGGCGTTTGTTTTATGCAAGACAATGGCAAACCACACAGCCAAACTGACTATAGACACACTGACGGAATGGGACATCTTACCATACCCTCCATACAGCCCTTTGCAACTATCACCTTTTTGGACGATTAAAAGAGTGTTGGGAGGGCAGAGGTCCGGCCGGCTCCAATGAGGAAGTGAAAAAGGCTGTCCTGACGTGATTTCGACATCTACAGAACCAGTATCCAGATGCTCCCAGAATGCTGGAAAATGTGTAGAGAAGCAAGCAGAGTTCTTTGAGAAATAACTTGTCTGTGTGTGCGTATACTTCGCGTGATATTTAGACTCTTAAAGTTTTATGCGCTACTGAAATATTTGTACCTTCGATCCCGTGAACCGATGTTAGTAATGGTGTAATTATTTTAGACGAATATTTTTTAAATTTATTTATTAATATTAATTTTCAATTGTGATTAAAAAATAATTCGGAAAATAAAATGTAGGCACAAAAGAGAGACAACATTTATTTGCTTAAAAAATATAAAGCCAAGTGAAATTCTTCTAATAAAGATAAGAATACCTAACGTGCGAGTGGAAGGGATTGGAATTTTTTTTGATGATTTACAATCGTTATATTTTCAACTTTTAGTTTAAACAGAACATTATTAGAGTGAACTTTTTTTTTAATATTAATTATTTTTCTCACGCATTTCGTTCAGTTTCAATCAGTGTTGCAGCTTGTCCAAGTTTGACCCGAAGTGCGGTATTTTAAATCCTCGTTTGGCAACACTCGTTATAGTAAAAGGTGTACTCTTTGCTTATTTTTTGAGTGTGTCCGGGATTTTTGCGTCATCCAGATGACAACACTGGTTTCAATTGACACTTTTACAGCGCACACGTTGAATTAATATTTTTGTTTCCATGAACATATATGCCCTGGTTGTTTACATCGTCCTCGGGTATAAAAAGTCACTGGCAGAGCTACATACAATGTTCGTACACATCTTCAAACTTTAAACGCGTTTTTCACGGAATCCCGTTATTTTCTCTTCAGGTCCCTTTTTTGTGGGACTACTCACATGCTATGTCTTTCATTACTTTTATGAATAAATTCCGACTTTTTAATTTGTTTTGTTATTTGATCTGTTGCTAAGAAGTATACTTATAAACCGAAATATCTCATTTTTTTTTATTAAGCACTTATATCTAGTATATTTGTAATGCATATTTGTATATAATAAAGTATTTCTAAATATTCCTTGATTTCATTTTTTAAGGTTAAGCTAAAAATATGCATGAACTTAATTGATATTAACATGCACTTAAATATAAATTAATGTAGCAATCTATACGACGTAAATATATCCGTCTGAGAGACTGATGACAGTACCGGAAGGTCGAAGAATAAAAAGCATTTTTGGATATAGATGAAAATTCTACATTTAAACCACAAAGTAATTCATGTAATGTGCTCCACGGAAATTCGCAAGTTTACTTGTTATATAGACCTTTTTCAGAGGAAGTTGTGCTCGCGCGGTCACGTGACTTGGCCGCCATTACGAGATGTTGATTTGAGCGATTTGAGCACTCAGCTTGCCTCAGCTTGAGCACGAAGCGTTTGGATTAAGCTTTTTTTCTGGATCAAAAATGACTGATTTAATCGCAGATAAGATAAAAACTCATTTAAAATACAAAAATGTTAAATCTTTGCTCATTTAAACAGATTAATATTTACATAAATTTCAAGATGCAAAAATATATATTTCAGTAAACTTACAGTTTTCGTATAACTTTATTGCACATGTTTTACACAAAATATTTGTAGATTATAGATTATATTTTTCTTTAATACGAGGATTGAGACATAAGTCATGGCAACTATTTTTATGAGAATTCGAGAACGGATGGAAAATGTGAAATATACAGATTCGTTATGTCTTCACTCTCTGCACATCGCGCGATGACTGAACAAGCGACCAAGGTAAATGAAATTTTTATCAATTTAACTATCGCTTCTTAGCCATTTACTGTGACTAGATAGAAAAGAGGGTATACATCAGTTCGTTCGAGGGGGTATTAATAAAAATTAAAGTCACTTACCTTGGTCGCATGATCAGTCATCGTGTGATGTGCGGATAGTGAAGATTAACCATTAAATCTTAACGAAATGTTAACGCACTAGCAGCATATACTTTCTGTATAAACTAGGAACTTATCCGTCGCTAAAAAAATTGGTTATCCGAGGCGGGTTCTTTATCTTAGCGGCTTCGTTAGCCGGCTGACACCGGGTGATGACGTCATATCATTGTTTCAGCCTAGAGTTCTTCTGATTTTCAATCCGATGACGTCATCATTGGGTGCCTATACCAGCCGGCTAACAAATCCAGCTAAGTTAAAGAACCCACCTCAGGACCAGTACACGAAAGCTGACATACATCCTGCACTGCGGTTGAGTAAGAATTATTTTGTGGAAACATAATACGAATACACTGCTTCCTTGAGACATAAAATTTTTTCTGTTAATTGCATTCATCCATTTCAGCTTTTCTGCATCATTTTGGGGAAACAAAAATAAAGAAAAAGGCACCAAGCAAGGGCAGCTTCATATTGTAAAGGCGTGTGAGCAACACAAACTTGTTTCTTCCGTTGTCGCAATCGAAAATAGTTATTTGAGCAACCTACCGCGGCACAGCATGAACCCTGCTTGTTTAGCTTTTCCATCTGAGCACTAAAAACACTAGAAATAGAAAAGGGGTTGCCTGCGAGTGCCGAAATCGTTCTTGTCCCATACACTCTCTAGCCTGAAACTCTAGAAGTCAACATCTCATAATGGCGGACGGAAGTAGCGCTGCTCTGCCATCTAGCGGCGAAATGCGCGTCTGAAAAAGGTCTATAGTCATACGTTATTTAGGAAGATACATCCTCGTATTAGTTCTAGTATAGTGGCTAGAAGAATAGTGTGGCAACGGCTACTACTCGCAATGCTACGTGGTTGATTCCCGATTTGATGATAATAGCGGTGGCGCTGCAATCGACTGGTTACCCGGGAGATGAGATGGAAATCGTAGGATGACGGAGGGTTTTTTTTCAGCTATATTATGGGTGAAGTAATTTTATTTATAAAAATTTAGTATATTTTAGGTAATTGTCTTCCACAGAACTTGAGGATACTCTTTAACATTAAAATAAATGAAAAAAAAATCTGCTGTTGAAATAAACAAGTTGAAATATAAGATCACAGATGGATGAAGGTATCCATCCCTAATAAGATGGAATATGAGCCCTTCCGAGCCAGAGGAATTAAATTTTGAGTAAGTAAGCATTAAACATAGATCTGCTAAATTAAGTCTAATGAAATATAAACATAAAATCTAATAAAATAACGCTGTACACAGCTGGCTACCTAACAAATGATAGAAAATGAATTTTCACAGAGGTTTCAGGAGAAAAAGAAAACAAATGCACAATATTGAAAAATACATAGAGATCAAAGAAAATGTCTTTTTTCATATAAAATTCATTTATCACATGATTAACAACCAAACTACTTTTTTATGTGATGATAAAATATTTAAGTATCATATATGTTAGGTTAATAGGTTTGAAAAAAAACTTTTTCTTATTATTTAAAAAAAAAAAAAGTAAGAAATATAATAAATTTGTATTTAAAGCTGCTTTGATTGCACTTTATTATTTAAAAAAAGGAATTCTTAAGAATTATTCTGATTTTCTTAGATTTTACATAAAGAAAAAAAATAAAAGAAATACAGACAGCAAAGCGGTTCTTGAAATTTTAAAATGCAACAGTAAGAGGGGAGAGGTGCTATTTTATTCCAAAACTAAAATCAGATGAAGAAATCGAAAAACTTATCTAAAGAAAATAACTGTGTGACACGGTCGTGTATTTCTCTATAAGATAACTGAAAAAGAATAAAATCATTTGAAATTAAAAAATACTGCAAAATCATCTCTAAATTAAAAACAAAAAGGGGGGAAGGTCGAAATATTATTAAAATGGTATATTATCGATGTAAAGCTCTGGATGTTTAGCTACTATGTTGATGTAGCTGCCATCTGGCGGCATCATCATTCGAGGAATCAGATTTGTACGCTCGCTGCCACACTATTCTTCTAGCCACTATAGTTCTAGTGCATCAGAGGACTCTTTGCAGTTTCCTTTTTTTTCTGCTCGTTGTAAAGCATCCTGCCACTCCAACACACAAATTAGTGGTTTATTTTGGGCTAATTTTTTTTAAGATAAGGACTCAGTAATATAGTTTGCTTTTTCCTGATTGCTTACAAGTATTATACTGTGTCCCTTTCCAATCACAATTCTGCTGCCTCCACTATCCTGCCACTCCATCTAGTCCCCTCTACAATTGCTAACCTAACCTATCCTCTCTAGTATAGGGAGAGCACTAACTTCAGACCAATACATAATTTAGCATCTCTATCCACACAGATTCTAAGAAAGAAAACAGTCAGTGGTAGAAGAATGGTTGTTGTACACTTCATCTAAATTTCTAACAGTGAAATTGAATGGATCAATTTATTAATCCATTCAATTTCCGGGATATTTTTTAGTTTGAAATTGTTTTGGAAGGTCCAGGAACTTCTCAGTTCTGAAGATGTTATTTGCTTGCTCTTTAGCTCGAATTTGAATACATTATCTTTATAGAACTTATTTTCCAGAATCTTAATACCTTCTAGAGCTATGTAAATATGCCAAAGGGAATATGCCTTCTAGAGCTATTCAAAAAATAAAAAGCCTCTATTATCATTAAATCTGAACCACCTTCTAACATGTCATTCTTTTGTTCTGAATAATGGCACAGAGACAGATTTCTTACTTTTGAATTTTACCACATTTATCAAATATTTATATAAAAGCTTTGTACAGTTTTAGGATTGGCTGAAGCTTATCTCTCAAGTGTAACTACTTCATAGTACTAGGAGATCTGGGCACAAGGTAACTAAAATCTATTACCAAAAATCCCCTTGAATAATATTTCACGTTTGCATTTTCTACCCACTCATATGTTACTACTACTTTACAGCGGATTACAATTTTGAGGTTCCACCACTAATGATAATCTAAATCAATTCTACCAACTTCAGAAATCGTTACTTAGAAGAACCTTATTGATCCTGTTCCGTCTCTCACTACCTTACATTTGTTGGTCTATTGACTATTCAAAACTATGTTATTCAACTTACTTTGCTTACATACGAATTGATTAATGGCTTCCCTCTACTCCTCTTGCTATTAGTTGTCATAAAGATTCCCATTCTTATAATAAAAGATCTGCGAATTTAATTTGCTTGCCTTATTCAAAAAAATAACTATCACAGCCACTGTATCTCACATGATGGAAATAAATGGTGGTCCAGACTACCTGATAATATTCATTTTTTCCCTTCTCCCACTGTTTAAAAATAAAATGAAATTTCTACTTTTTTCTAATTACTCTTTTACTAACGTCAACTAATTCTATTTACTTTTTTCTATTATTCTACCTGTGTTACTCCCCCCGGGGGGGGGGGGTATTTTTGTTTATAATGTATTTCCTTCATTTATCCATGCCATGGACCTAACATGTTGGTCTCGAGGCAATACGGGCCCTGGTTAGGTATTTATTGGTTTTGTCCAAAAACTTCGTTATATGGACTTGCAGTTATAAATTCGGTGTAATCTAGAATGCCGTTATATAGAGGGAGCACTTATTTTGTCAGTTGGTTTATAAAAATAATGAATGAGAGTCACATTTAATAAATCGAGACTTAGGCAAATTGACTAAAAAAAAAAATTGTTTTATTAACTTAAATAACTGGGGTTTTTTCTGAGAATTACAAATCCTTCCATGATTGGCATCAATGAAATATCTGTTTTATAATTAAGAATTAATAATGGATAAATTATAAAAAATTAATTAGTGATAAAATTTAAATAATTATATATTTAAATTATTTATGAATAGTTAAATCAGTGTTTCTCAACTGGGGCTCTGTGACCACTCCAGGAAAATAAGTTAAATAAAAATTCTTTCGCTCTGCAAGTGATTTCTTGGTTAAGGGGCTCCGCCATAGAAATTGATTCTAAATGGGGTTTGTGAGTCAAAAAGGTTGAGATCTGGTGGTTTAAATAAATAAAAATGTTCTGTGGTTAATTCAAGAGGATAATTACTTCTTTTGTTTAATAAGGCCAAATATTAAAAATGAAGATTAAGCCTTAAAGGCCAATAAAGTAATTACTGTTAATACTATTAACTAAAAGGTATATAAAAGGTCCGACACTTTTTGTCTGTGTATTACCAAAAAACTAATAAAGATAAACAGAAACGGATTTCAATATATAAAACTGTAACTGAAAAAGTTTTTTTAAATCAAGTTAGTAGACCCCAGCGTGTGCTCCTTGGGTCACGCGGAGAATATCCAGCCAATAATCAATTTCTTGCTATGTTCTTTTGAGCATATCGACATCCACCTTGTTAATAGTAACCGTGAGTCAGCGTTTCAAATCCGTAATGCCCTTAACTTTTGTCTTGAACACCTGGTCCTTTGTGAACCCCCACAAGAAAAAGTGCAGTGGCTTAATGTCGGGTGATCGAGGGGGGGGGCCAAGAGAGATGTCCATCCATCTCTTCCTATCCAACAACATGGAAATTTTTCATCCAAAGCGATAAACTAATATACTGTCTGTGCTCTCTCCTGTGAAACACAATAAAACTTTTTCTGTTACAGTTTCATATATTGAAATCCATTTCTTTATCTTTATTAGTTTTTAGGTAAGACACAGATAAAATGCATCAGACCTTTTATGGACACCCTGTATTAAACATGTACTATTTTTACCTATATAAAAAGTGGACAGATTTATTATTCAACCCTTCCATTTAAAAGAAAAATGAAATTGCAGGAATTAAAGTAATACTAAATTTTCATGATAATTTTAGTAAAACCACTTTAAAAATTAAATAAGCCCTTAATTTGTAATTGTGGTGAATGGGTGCTAGATATCTCAAGACACTGGTGAATTTTATAGAGATGAGAGATTATGGGCATCATTATAGGGACCAAATGCTCCAATGGCCTTTAGTACCTTCACTTTCGCCAAAAATAACAAGTGGGTTGTAAGCTAAAATAATTAAATTATAAGAGTTGTTCAAAACTTTTTGCCTCCTGGTCCATAACTTTATTTGTTAACAGATTTTCAAAATTCTTTTTGTATCTGATACTTGCATTTGTCCTCTATGTAATGCGCTATTCACTTTTCGACATAGTCCCCATCCTTTTCCACGCATTGCGCCAACACGTGACTAGTCGGGTGAATGTGTCGGAAAGGAATTCCAAGAATGTTGTCGACACCAGCATTGAATGGCAGCTTTAGACCCTCTTTTGCAGCACGATAACGCCCGCCTGCACACGATCACCACACACCAAAGGGGTTGCAGTGCCTACAGTTCAAAGAAGAAAAACTGCAGTTCAAAAATGAAAGACTTTGCACCTTGCGACTTTCAACACTTCCCAAAGAAGAAGAAAGAGCACGTTAAGGGACACGAGTTGCGTTCTGACGACGAGGTGAAAGATTCCATTCAATCCTCCTGTCGACAACAACATTTAATTCAATTAATAAATGAATAAAAAGCAATTCATTTAACATGCCACGATATGATTCAATGAAGGTCGTTATAAAATTCCAGTACTTGGTTAAAATTATTAAATTCTTTCAAAAAATATATTATCCTCTGTAAATATCTACATGTTTAAGTTGGTACAAAATTTACAGCCGATGTGTAGTGACTACTTTAAAATGCAATAACTCGTTTCAAACAACACTTTATTAAACAAATTAACATCTAGCAGAGTCAACAAGACAAGCATATTTATTCCGGTGGCATAGAATTTTGGATTTCTGAAGGCAACAAACTTGAAGACAGTTTTAGCATCATCAGGTTTTGAAGCATCTCCCATGCAGGAAATTGTTGAGGTGCTTGAAAAAGTGGTAGTCAAATGGCAAGATTAGGTTGAGAATGCTGGATGATCAAGAGTTTCGTAGCCAAGATTATTAACTTCTGTCGGGGGACCATTGCGATGTGTGACAGTGTTGTCATGAAGCAAGATGAGACCTTTCCTTAATTAATGCTGGTCATTGTTGTTAAAGTTTCTGGTGCAAGTCATCGGATTGTTGAACGTATGATCGGGCAGTAATAGTTTCACCCTGATTCGGGAAGCTTGATGAATGAGTCTGTTGCAGACCACCAAACAGCCACCGTAACCTTCTTTTTGTGCAACCTGGACACCTGCTTATCAAGCATTTTCACCTTTCCAATTTGCTTCAAGTGATTGTAGAATGGTCTACCTTGAGCTCTTCGACAACTTCTCATGTGGATTTACGTGGGTCAGCTTCGATTAAAGTCTTCAATTGTTGTCGTCAACCTTCGATGGACGGCTGCGACCATCCATATTTTCAAGGGTGATATTGCCGCCACGGAATTTTTCAAACGATCTGTTGTACGTTGAGAAGTTGCCCCGTCACTCCATGCTTTGATGACCTTTCGAGTTGCTTCAGCGGCATTAAGGTCAAATTTGAACTCGTGCAACAATTTGGGCTAGAGCAGTACGTAGTGCGCAGGTTGGGATTATCTTTCCTATTAGCATTAACATCTAAATGGACATGTAGATAGCATAATGCTTTCAAGTTCTCAATGGCTTATTTGGTTAGGTTAAGTTGAGCGTCGGTGCGTATACCCAGAGGTTGGTTCCTGGTTTGAGCTCAGCCTGTGGAAGTTTTCTATCCTACTTTCGTTTATAAAAAACGATTCACTTACAAATTTCAGTTATCAACCGTATTGAACAATTAATATTCGCATTTCCTTCATTTTCTTTGAGTGGTTAATGAAATATCGCAAAAGAATTTTTTTTACCTTATTAATAAATCATACTTGAATTTGAACAATTGGATCTGATAGAGTAAATTTTAAAAAGTCTACGTTACATTTCCCTTTTAAATTTATTAGCACTTCTTCCATATACTTCAGTTCTTTATTCCATATATAAGTAACAGTTCTTCACTACCATACTTTAACGCATTTAAAAAATTAAAATCCCTGTAACTGAAAACACATTTTGTGAATCTCTAACAACCCCCACTTTAAGAAACTATGCTAAGAAGGTAAATTCTATAGCAACTTCAGTCCTCCCCTCCCTGCTCTTGAGTAAATCGGGACATGATATTTCCTGCCACGAGGGCCTGCCAGGAATCTCGCCACTTTCCCATACAGAACGTGTTCAAACTAATCTCTGGGGTGTCAGTAAGCAAATTGATAGAAACCTGGGCACAGCAGTTCATGTTTCCGAAGCTCATTCACACATCTTCATACCTGATGATGCCCCAAGGACCAGATATATGATGCCTCTCTCTCTCTCAATTGCAGTTTTTCGCATTCTTTTTCAATGTAGATTAATAATAACAAAGGAAAAAAATTATCATTTATAATCAGCCCATTAATACTGTCAAGTTGTAAAACTATTTCCCGTCATTTCAAAAGGATACATTCTTCTGTAGCAAGCTCTGCTCTTTCACCATAAGCTAAAAGAACCGGAGTTGTGTGCGTCTGAAATCCTGTTATTGTTTTGGGCTTGCCAGCTTGTCCAACAACATCTACTGCCTGAAAATAAAGCAATTTTCATTCTTAGTTAAACCATAATATTACACAAATTAAATAACTTTCTTAAATAACCACCACTAACCTGTCCAACACGAACTGAGACAGGTAAAGGGTTCAAAGACTCGTCAAAGGTGACTAACATCCTTGGTTGCATTGCAGCCACAAGGAAATATAAGAAGTAGTGAGATTTACCTAAAATTACTGTGGGAGAAAAGACGCATCAATACATATTCTCTCTTTCAAGTACAACTCTTTTATCATTATCTCATTAATACTAACTTGTCTTAACATCAAGAAATGCTACAACAGTGGCCAACAATGCACCGGCAGCAACAGTGCTTAATAGCTGCCTGTCGCTATGGTACGGACTGAGTGTGAGAGTCCCTTTTCCTAAATGGGTGAGACCTTGAGCAATCCGTACCATGAAGAGATTGTTGGGTTCCTTGGCATGAAATTGGGCCAATTGTCGAAGCATAGCAGCTAAACGGGCATTATTTGTACCTGAAAAAAAAGACAGCATTATTATTAAAAATTATAGGCTATAGCACAAAACGTTAACTCTTAGATTAATTCTCATTACAATTTACCTGCTCCAACTAAACCCAAAGCGAAGATGGCATTGTGAGCAACCTCTGTATCACTGTCATGTGAGAATTTGCTCAGAGTGTCAAGAATATTCAACTTTGGGTTGGAAACAGATATCAGACCAAGTGCTAGGGGTACAGCTCGACGTATGGTTGGTTCACCATATCTCAACTGTTGAATATTAAAAATAGATAATGGTCACTTCAAATCACAGATAATGCATTTCCTTTTTTGTCAAATATTACTTACCAAATGACCAAAAGTCCTGAATGCCATTTCAGACCCAATATCCTCTCCCATTGCAATGAGAGCAATACCTAAAACAGCTACAGCTTGTTGTGTTGATAAATCCACAGTGGTTTTTTCCTCCTTCTTATCTTTTTCATCCTTATCTTTATCTTTCTTATCATCCTTCTTTTCTTCCTAGAAAATTCAAATAAAATTGACTTGTAGCAATGGCATTGCATCCTCATTTGAACCTGTGCAACAAATTTCTAAATTTGATACTAAATGAATACATTGATATTGTAATAATGAAAGCTTAGTAAATGGATTGAATACCTTTTCTGTGTGCTCATAATGTTCACTGCATATGTGTAAAAGATGCTGAACTTTGAGGACATTCCCAGTGCCAGCATAAGCACAAATGTCTACCATGGTAGTTGCCATACTTTTAAAGGGCTCAGGAATCACTTCTAGTGCAGCAATTATGGCTTCAACGTTTTCTTGCTTACCTAGAAAACAAAATTTCTCCATCATAAATTTTTATATTACCTTAATTTTTGGTAGTAACGCAGTGCGTTTCTATCAAATAAAGTGAAAATTTTGACATGTGGGCCTTTCAAAAGTTAAAAAAAAAATAAATAAAATAAAATAAAATGATTTTACTTTAGGCCTACTCCATATCGTTTCGCTCAACAATATAACATGAATAGTGGCAATGTATCCCTTGATTTATATTTATTGATGAATTCACATCCAATTAAATAAAAATTCACTCGGATAGCGATCGAGCGTCAGCGTTCATCGACAGCGGCGGATTGAACCAATTGGGATACCGGGAAAAATCCTGGTGGGCCAGAAGGATACCTTTACTTTCTTATGGTTGAGGGCCGCTTTCGCCAATTTACCCGGTACCTGCCCGGTATGATTTAGACTGCCAGTCCACCCATATTCCTGTAAAAACTTCCCGCGCTTATCTTTCTCCCTATTCACGTTCTCATCGTTCACTACACGACCAACATGATCAACTTTTAAATCTGATCACGTTCAAGCACACCTGATCACTTTCGCAAAGATTGTTTTATATACTTTATTTTTTAAACTTTTTCTCTTAGGTTTAGAATATCCTTTAAAGTTTCGTTTTTTTCATACGTAGATTTTTGCGTTTCAACACTCGTAATTATTGTTATAGAAGAATAAATGCATTGAAATAAATCCCCATCAGATTTTAATATCGGACAATAAATAATTATGCTTAAAAATAGAAATCTGTGGCAGTTAACTCTTATTTACTGATCGGGCTTTTCTCGATGCTCGGGGCTGACTATCAAAAAATTTCATGATTGTGCAAAAGGCTAAACGGTCACGAGAGCGCTTGAGAGATTTTACAAGCACCAGTATTTTTATAAGCAAGAACACGGTGGAGTTATATCTCCACCGTGAGCAAGAATATTTTTCAAGTTCGCCGAAGCGACGTGCAAGCTTATACAGCAGCTTTTAAACTAACCACAATTGAAAAGACTGAAAAGGCCCCGAAGAGCAATCGTGCAACAGCAAGGCAGTTAGTGCTGGACGAAAAATGTATGCAGCGCTGGAGGAAATGTATGCAGAAATATATTAAACATGCGAAATTAAAAATTTTTTCCCACTGAAATGCGTATTACTTTTATTGAAGCATCTAAGAAAATAGATTACCGATTGAGTATGTGTGGGGGGGGGGGGGGGGCGACTAATCAGTCTCTGCGGCGTAACTATCGGGAGATTTACCAATGTTGTTAAATTTTTGCTGCTGCGGCGTTATTACCGAAAATTAATGGTACCTCAACTAACAATCTCTAGTTAACGCATTTCTGATGAAAGAAGATTCATATCGTTATGGTATTCAGAGAAGCAGCAAATTTTATGTTCTTCAGGCAGGAAGTCATTAACGTATGTTTATATCCTAAATTTCTGCTACCAAGGACAACAGGGAGAGCCAGTAGAGGCTTGTTTATGCATGTCATGTACCAGGGAGGATTGAAAAGTAACGCACAACAATTTTTTTGTGCAAAATTTTTAATAAGCAGCAAAAATGTACAATGCACAAGAAAGCTGCAGCTTTTACCTATTTTTCGACATAAACCAAGTCTCACGACACATTTCTCCCATTGTGGAACCAGATTCAATACACCTCGTTCATAAAACCCCACCATCAGTTAAGTTTTCTAGTTGTAAAGCCACCTGGGCACGGCTGATTGGTTGGTTGGTTTGTTATGGTTTGGTTTGTTTGGTATTAACGTCCTTTTCAACTGCCATGGTCATTTCAGGACGGCGTTATAGGGGCCGCAAATTTTGCCTCGCAAGGGTTCTTTAACGTGCAACCGGCAAACGACTACACGGGACCAACGGCTTTACTTCCCTTCCGAAGGAAGTGCGTGATCTCAGGATTTCCCCCTGAAAAATCCTCGTCATCCTTGGCCAGGATCGAACCCGCATACTCGGGCATCAGATGCGATCACGCAACGTCTGAGCCACTGAGGCCGATGGGCATGGCTGATTTTTACCTCTTCCTCCGAACCAAAGCATTGACCTCTTAGGAATTTCTTCAATGGTCCGAAGAGGTTATAGTCAGATGGTGCAAGGTCTAGACTGTAGGGTGGATGTTTGAGCACCTCCCTGCCAAATTCCTCAATTTTTTTAACGGACAGATTTTCTCAGCCCCCTTTGAAGAATCTGCACCACCTGGAGATGTTGCTACAATCCAGACAAGCAGAGCTCATACACCCCTAACGAAAAAAATGGATATCACTCGCATTTTTTCGTTTGGCTCACAAAAAACGGACTACAGCTTGTTGTCCTCCACCAGTTGACGAGGCTAGCAAACATGCCATCTCTACTCAGTAGTTTTCGGTCCTTCTGCTAGAGTGACACCTGATCAAGCCATTTCTGTCTGTAGCAAAATATTCAAACTATCAATCTGCCAACTTTGAATAACCGGTTACATGTCGTTGAACAGTATTACATAAAAAAAAAACTTTTACTGCTGAGTATTCATCATTATGTTTATCCAAAGGTAAGCAAAAAATAACTAATACATTTTTTTTAACGCAACATTTTGAGTAACGTAAAATAATAAGTTTATAACGAAATGCCAAATATGAAAAAAGTAATGTACCATACCTAAGTAACAAAGGCCCAAGCCAACAGGTAGAAACCGAGCATATGTATCTTTTAAGTCGTGTTCAGATTTTTCCATTAATGTTTGCAAAATTGTGGACGTTACTTCACTATTGCATGATCCCACAGCAACAAGACCACATGCTAAAGCAGAAACACCAATGACCTTAAAAAATAAAAGTATTTAAAATTTAAATGGTAAAGTAAAATTTTACAGTAACATGAATAAAAACAAATTAATATGATTTCACAACACAAATTACCTCCATGCTAGATTTGGAGTCCCCTATAACTGGAAGGAGAAGCGAGAGAACATCACTCCGATTAGAACCAGAATAAGCTAAACCTAGCCTAATATAAATAAATTTACAAAAACAAAGGGGTTATTGTGCAAAATACTTTTACTACAGATATATATATAAAAATATTCTTATAACATTATGCTTGTGTCAAAATTCCCATGTGCAAGAATAGTAGTTTTTCATTTAGTCAATGGAACAAGAAATCAAAGGTCAGATCAATGGATCTTAAAATATTCAAAATATTTAACTCTTAACTCACCCTACAACTGCTCCTAATCGCATGATGTTACTATTATGCAGAACATAATCAGACAGCAATGCCAAAGCAGGATCACATTCGTTGCGAACACCACAGTTTACTATTCCACAAGCCATTAAAGCTCCCGACTGAAATGAGATAAAAGATGCTTTAAATGAGTAGCAAGCTCCACATTATTATTCATCTTTCCAAATCTAATGTTTTTAAAATATGAATGGAGAATTATATGTATAAAATAGAGCAACGATCTTGATTAATGAAACCCAAAAATTAAGAAAGGAGAGAGAGAAGGGTCTTGATATATCAATATTAGTAAATAAACATGGTGTCAGGTATTCTATTGCTTGCTAAACTAAAGAATAAGGGAGATGATATTAAATTAATAAGAATGGTTTTAATTGCAAACAGCCTATGCATTTCGGAGCAATAACTTCATCTACAGAGTAGGTGAATACTTTGTATTAAGATTAAAGAGCCAATTAAAATAAGGATGTGTCAGCCAATCAGCCTCACTTACGGTGGGATAACCGTTGGGGTTTAAGGCTGAGGAAAGGAAGGTTTGTTCCTCGAATGCCCAAGTTTAAGATCCGATCTGTCCTTACAGTTTTCATGGTAGCAAAATTTCGAGATGTGAGGAAAGATTACTCCTCAGCATTTCAGGTAGCTTTTCACCTACCTTAAGGAGCGCTTTTCTGCACAGAGCGAGCAAATTCAAAATGGACGACCTCGCTCGCTTCGAAAGACGGTGCCCTCGTCAACAGCATTTAGATCTCTTCAGAGAAATGAGATTGTGAGATCGCATAAATCCTATAGAGCATTTAGACCCAGAACAATTCAAGAAGAAATATCGGCTGGCAAAAGAAGCTGTTGTATCAGTTATCAGGGAAATCGCGACAGCATTAGCGGAACGCGGGACTCGGGAACAAAGGGGGGGGGGCTCTTCCCATTGTTTCAGCTTCTCGTCGCCTTGCATTTCTTCGCAACAGTAAATTATTTTTTCTGTATTAAAGAGATTTGGGAAAAAATTAGTAAGTTACCCTCTTTTATATATATATAAATTTTATGTTTAAGGTTGCTTCCAAATCATTAGTGGCGATATGTCAGTCCACATATACAACCGTTGTCAAGCAAATGGCAACGGCAATAGGGAAGCGATGGCCGACTCGTATAAGGTTTCCTCGGCAAGATGCAGTAGTTGGCATCCAGCTTCTTATGATGGGTGGGAGGTTACAAGCTGTTATGTTTGGTCCAGTGGGAGAAGTTACAATACGCGTGTATAACTAAATCGTTTCTGACGACTGTTATTTAAAATTTATTTTAAAATAAAAGTTTTCACAATTATACAATTAAAGTCATTATTGTAATATAATCTTATTTATTAATGTAAATATATTACGATTTAGTCCCGATCGTCTTTATTTTTTTTTTTTTTACCAAATATTTTATAATTTCAAGTTAATTTTCCTTCCGATGTTTTCTAAGATTATCACAAATTCATTTATAACTGTTTATTATTTTTACTTCAGCAGAAGAGTGTTAGAAATTGCAAGAAAATTCATTTAGGATCTGTGTAAAATCAACATTTCAAAAGTGCAAAAAATTCTTTGGCGAATTAGGCCTATCAGAATGTACATATTGTCAGCGATCAGGCCTAACAGTCTATTCTGAAAATGCACTAAAACATCAAAAATACTCAAAACTGTGCATCGTGAATAGAATTTATTAAGGAATTTTAATTAAAACTAAATTTTATCCAGCAAATATGAAACTAAGCAACTTCCTCGAGTCTTAAACTTTCTTCATCCGTCGATGTTTCAGCACTCAACTTTTGTTTTGTTTTTTTTTTTTGTTCCTCCCCCCCCCCACCCTCTCCCTAAATGTTTAGTATTATTTTTGTGCACGTTACATGGGCGATATGGAGAATTAATTATAAACGAATGTTATTTTTTTCCTGCAGCGGCTGATCACATGGCCCTATTGCTTCTTGCTCACCAAATTGTGACGTATTAGACATTAAGCTTTAAAGATTAAGCTTTAAAAGTAAAGCGCAAAAAAAAATCGAGATAAACCACGTTTGAGATTGAAATGCACAGTTTGGAGAATAAGAATTAAAAAAAAAAAAAAAAAAAAAAAAAAAAAATTATTATTATTATTTTTTATAGTATTTAAACTTACTTTGATATATTCTTCAGATGAGTATAGATATCGATCAATTTGGGTTAGGCCTCCATCAATATCCCACAATAAGATGAGTCCTAAAGATGCCATTGCACTCAACATTCCTTAAAAATATACAATTTTTAAAAGCTTATTATAGTTAAGAAGGCACTTTACATACAAATTGAAATACCAGTATTTTTGTTACCATGCTCTTTATTTTTATGAAGCCATCTATTTCCATCTTCCGTTAAAAGTTTATCGTGACCAAAAGCAGCGTTCACAAATCCATTGACAAAACTGGAAGCAAGATTCTGCCGAGCGGAATCCACTTGAGATCCGCTGGGCCCAAACGATGGACCTAATAAACATGTTTAAAATCAGCAGCTGTAGTTTGAATTCTACATTTTAAAACTCAAATTTGTTTATTAAAATTATCAAATATTTAATTGCAATTTCTATTCGACTTGATTACAAGAAAATTTGACATTTTAAAGAATATACAAATAATACTCTTCACTATAACTAAAGTAAACATTAATATTAAATATTTACATATATGATAAAGAAATAATTACGATTAGCTTCAAGATGAGTTTTGTATATATCTTCAGGAGTTTTTGGTTCCATGATATCCAGCTATAATAATTACAGAAACAAAAAATTAATGCTATAACATTCTTGCAAAAAGAAAAGGAAAAAATAAAATAAAATAAAATAAATAAATAAATAAATAAATAAATAAATAAATAAATAAATAAATAAATAAATAAATAAAATCTGAAAATAGTACCTCACGAGCTAATGAGAGAAAATTATTGTTCAGATGTCCATTAGCTAATATCTCCACCAATTCATCAGAATCTTCTACTTCTTCACTAAGTTGCAGAAAAATTTGTTGACGGCCCAGCATAAATGCCATTTGCTTTTGGAGAATACTATAAAATGAAAAATTGAACTAATTTTGAAGAGTATAATTAAGGAAATGAATTTTTTCTCTTTTGTGATCTCCTCCAAAGGATGCAAACAAAATTTCAAGATCTATCAACCACAGCATTCGACTGCTCTTGCTCCGCACACAAAATATCCATCTCTTTTCACCTTCTGAGCCAAATCACAACTGTTTTGTTAGTTCTTGATTGAATATTGTTGAGCCAAACTTACTACAGGGTGTGGCAGATATTTGAGAACACGTGAGTATGACGTAATAGTCACTACGTCATATTATTTAACAATTCCGAAACGAGGCAGATTTCTAAGCGCCTCCTCAACAAGCTGAAACATCCAGAGGAACCAGGAATGCTCTGGTTCTTCTCCGATGAGAACAAGTTCGTGCAAGACCAGAAGGTGAATCGCCGAAATGATCGATGGTTATGTCAAACCCCCCGTGAAGTTCCGACCGCATGCATACGAAATTTCCAGCCGCAGTGATGGTTCTGGGCGTCGTGAGCAGTGAAGGCTACGTGATGCCTCCACATTTCTTCCGTCAAGGCCTCAGGGTCAACGCTGCTGCTTATTCGGATGTGTTGGCAAGAGTTGTGAAGCCCTGGATTACTGCTGTAGCACGTGGTAGGCCGTATGTTTTTCAACAGGACTCTGTTCCAAGTCATAAAGCCCACAGCACCCAAGCACGGATGACCACGAATCTTAACGACCACATCCCTCCCAACATGCGGCCCCCCAGCTTCCCTGATCTCAATCCTTTGGACTATTACATCTGGGGCGTCGTTGAGAGGGAGTCCAACAAGCATCCACACAAGACTGTTGAAGCTCTCAGGCCAGCTACTGTGGAGGCAATGGCAGAAATCCAGAAGACCCACCTCATTGCTGCCTGCCAGCGGTTCCGACGGCGTGTGGAGGCTGTCACTGCGGCGGATGGCAGTTTTTATTCAATAACAATATGTATTTTGTAGTCCTTTGAACAAAAATGTAAATTGTATAAAAGGCTCTGTGGTATTTTAAGTGTCTGCTCCTTTTACCTGCGGACGTAGTTTTGTTCTCAAATACTTGCTGCACCCTGTAGCTAAGTAAGATGAAGAGCCAGTCAGTATCACAAGTTTATGCAACCAATCATGGACTCAAATGATCTGCAGCTCAAACAACATGCAAGATAGATGTGGTGCAAAATTGTGTATTAGACATTGTCATGGCAACAGTGCCATACCAAAAATCTCCATGTGTTCACAGGTTTTTTTTGATACCTTCACCCTTTTTTTGAATGTAAACTTGATAAAAAAATTGTTTCACAAATTCAATTTCATATTTAGACATTTTGGCTTAATTTAGAAAGTTTTCATTTTTTCTTAAGCATGGTTCCTTCCCACTAGCAGAAAACAAGAGAGCAAAAACCTGAGCGTATTTTTATCTGCCTCTTTACTTTCTGCTCTTGGAAGTGTTCCACATGGCAGAAACTCAAAAGGATGAGACAACAGAAGTCTACTACCCTAGGGCCATCCTTTGTCACTGGCATTTATCCCTTAAGATAATTTTTGAAAATTGCCAATATTTTCAAATTTCCACAATGCATGAATAGTATCCATGTAATTTTCATATATGCATGTTAGAGCAACATGCCCAGCTCAGACAGTGGCTAGACGAGCTAGGAGAGACTCAACAAGCTATTGGAAGTGTTCACAAGTGTTCCCAAGATGAGAGCACCCAGAGAATGCCACGGAAACATTCCCCAGCTTGCTACCATCCACAACTGGTTGAAGGGAGTTCGTTTTCTGATGTTCTTGCCGTATGCAATGTCCATCCATCCGATGGAGCGAAAAATGTGCTTTGTCAGAGAAGGCAATATTTTGCCAATCAGTGGAGGCCCTGTGTCAGCACTGCCATGCAAATTCCAGCCTCTACCGCTGATGCAGCATTAGCATAGCTGCCGTCACCATCAGTCTGCTGCAGAGCCCCATACGTAGCAACGTTCGCTGAACTGTCTTTCTGTACAGTTGTGCTATCCCTCTGGTTCATTTGGGCAGTAGGTTGCTCCACTGTAGCATGCTGAATGGCCCAAACTTACTGCTGCAGCCGTCGTTCCCTTCGTTTATCTATGGCTCGTGGAGAACCACAATTCTCACATTGCTTATTTTCTGTAGTTCCATTTAGCCACGCATGGCCCACTTTTACCACAGCAGCATGCGAACAGTTCGCAAACTCTGCAGTTTCTGAAATGCTACACCTTTGGCCGGAAAGCCAATAATCATTCCTTTTTGTATGTCTGATAAATCGCTCAGTTTTTGCATTGCAATAATTGAAATGTTTTTCGAATGCTTACAACACACTGCATATACTCACCAAATCTGCTGATGACACATTTACTGCCTCATTTATTTAGTGCCTTCTGCGAATTGTTTAATTAGCAGTGACGTCAGAAATAGGTGATGGTCACATTAATATGACTCGACTGTTTAAAATGGCCAAATTTCTGAGGAATGTAATCCTGGGATAAATATTGTATAGAGGTCATAAAAAAAAGAATGAATAATGTGTTAATCGAAGCTTCTGTGCTTGACTCTACTGTGCAAGAGCTGTAAATAAATAAACTTGGAGATCTTCTAGTAGAAATGTTTTTCAATAAATGCCATTAGGGAATCAGTACATCATAAGAAGACAACACGTATGGTTAAGTTCAAATGCTCATATTTGTGACTAATGTTATTTTCGGTTCACGAAAACAATGTTTTCTAAAATAATTTGACAAAAACTGGAAAACAGGCCTTGACATAATTGACAATTCTATAATAAGGTGCAACTGCAAAGCAATGAGCTAACCACGTTATTATAAGAAAAAAATTACATTATTTGCAAAAAGAATTATTTTTCTGTTTAATGTTTAACTTGTTATAAGGGTCGTACAAATGAAAACGAAAATTATTTATTTTATCCAAAGTGTATACAAGGAAATTTAAAAATACTCTCCAAATGCGTTAAGGCATTTATCCCATTGTGTAACAAGGCGTGCAATTCCTTTGTGGAAGAAGTCTTTCGGTTGCATGTGGAACCATTCCAAAACCTCTTCAACACTTTATCGTCCGATTTCTTGAGATCCCCAAACACATGAAAGTCACATGGGGATAAGTCAGGGCTGTAAGGTGGATGCTGCATTGCTTTCTAGTTGAACTTTTTGATGAGGTCTACCGTTGCTTTCGAGGTGTGAGGACGTGCGTTGTCATGGAGAGGATGCATCCCTTCTGTAAGAAGTCCAGGACGCTTGCATTTGATGGCCGCGTGCAGTGCCTTCAATGTTTCCCCATATCGTGCTCTGTTAACTGTGGTGCCTTTTTCAAGAAAGTCCAGTAAAATCGGGCCTTTGCGATCAAAAAACATGGTCAACATCACCTTCCCCGTACTGTTTGCGATTGCTTTTGATTTTTTCGGGGGTTGTGACCCATAATGCTTTCATTGGCGACTTTGACATTTGCTTTCGGGCTGGAAATGAAAGCACCAAGTTTCATCCCCTGTAGCGATTCTGTCGAGAAAACTCTCTCCTTCCTGTTCATAGTGAGTCAAATGTTCCAGGGATATGGCCATTAGAACTCCAAGTTGTTCTGATGTCAAATGATGCGGGATCCATTGTGCACAGATTTTTCTGTAGTGCAGATGGTTCCTGATAATGGAGTGAACAGTTCCACGACTAAGGCCAGTTTTAGCAAACACAACATCGATTATCACTCTTCTGTTTTCCTTTAAGACAGCGTCAATTTTGGCTTTGGAATCATCCGTGATGGCACGGTTTGCTTGTCCAGGTCGTTGTTCATCTTTCAATGATGACCGTCCTTCCGAAAACCTCTTGCTCCATGCCCAAACACGAGTGAAGGTTAGGCAGTCATTTCCATAGATGTTCTGCATACAATGATGAATTTCAGAAACTGAAACTCCTTCACATGTCAAAAAACGAATTACTGCTCTGTTCTGAATTTTGTTGTTTGGACGAAGCTATTGTTCTTTCTCACATGATGCAACACTTGCAACCTATTGTTCAATTTGCACGTGGCGTTTCGCAATTGTTGAAAACAAAAACTTACGATCCTACAAGTCTTTTTTTTTTTTCCCACACAAATTTTCGTTTTCATTTGTACAACCCTTATACTTTTCTTATAAGGCTTCAGTCACTTGTGAATGTTACATTTCTTAATGAGCTTTCATATGAACTTCCAATGAAAACTAAATTTTGAACTTCACTGCATATCAATTGTAAAATGATGATGTTTTAGGGATATTCTGTGTAAAACTTTGGTAATATTAATACATTTTAATCAAAATATGATAAAATTACTTACGTATCTTTACAAGATGTAAAAATTTCTTCGATCAGTTGGCTATCATTCAACATCATTGCCAGTCTCAGTGCTTCCGGATAGCATTCAAATTTACGAAAGATGTTCAAAGAAGTCTTTAGTAGATTGGTATTTTCAGGATCAGGAACGTAAGAGACACAGCTGCCAAATTTAAAATCATCTTATTCCAGATATAGAAATAAATTTAAGTAAGCAACACTGATTTCTACACACTAACCTCACAAGATATAAACAAACTCGTGAATATGCACTTTCGTCTACATAGCGATCTAACAAATCCAATCGCTCAATCTCCATTAAAAGATCACAAGCTTCGGCTTCAGCATTATGTGCCATGTTATAGGGCACAATTTCCTCTGCCAACTTTACAAGACATGCTTGCATTTCTTCACTGTTTTCAGGCAACTCAGACCATTCCTGGGCTATTTCTCCTGCCAAATGCCTAAAAGGAAACATTTTCATTACAATGAATGCCTTCAATCCACAAGTTAAATGAATATTCATGGTAATTCATATTTTATTTAATGTGCTATAAAAAATTGCCATACCTAACATATTCATGACCCCAGGACCCTATTTCTTCTTTTGAGCCAAGAAGACGAAATTTCAGACATTCACGATTTTCACTCAGGGTCATTGCCAATATAGATATGATATCTGCACAAAATCGCTGGGATAGAGGATAAAAGGAGAAACAGTTAAATTAAAAGATAAAAGATACCCAGTATTCGAAAAAAGATACAAGAAATTTCATAACTTCTAAAATATCCAGAATATCGAGACCAGATTTAAAAATAATTTTAACAATATCAACAAGAAGGTATTGATTCTAATAACAGAAAATAACACCCTATTCATCTTTATTTTATATTTTTGAAAAAATCCATCACTTGAAAATGCTGCCCAACCTCCAAAAATTTTTTAACACTGCAGTATCTTGAGGTTAACCTTTGCCACACTTCTCTTTTTACGAAAATGTTTCTTTTTATAAAGGACAGCACATTAAGTTTCCATCTATATAAATATGATTGCCATATTTTTTCTTAGAGAAAATAAAGAAGCTTCCAGGTGAAAAAATCATAACAAATGCATTGGATGCATTCTTTAAAGAGAACTCTACGTCCAATACTACTTTATTTAAATTGAAAGATTAACACATTAATAAAATCGTGGTTTATTAACAATATTTTTAATCTGAACCCAAAAGGTGTGGAAAAAACTTAAAATTACGAACGCAATTTCCAATAGCAGGGTGTCCATCTTGGTGACGTCAATGGAGTTATGGTTTTGCTTCACAATGTCAACAATATATCGCCTGCTAGATTAATCATCATTAATACATAATATATTAATTTATTTTTTATTTATGTAAGGTATTGATGACGTTTTTCTTTAAAATTAATGGCCATTTTTTGTTGTTGTTTTTACTAAAAATCGATGTATCGATAAAACGTGAGAAAGACATCAAATAAAACCTCAAGATTTCAAAGATATTTTGATGTTCGAAGATTTGAAAAAATAATTTTACTTCTTTTTCATCACACATACTGATTGCTTAGGGTTTCCAACTGTAATGTTCAACAGATACAGGTGAAAATGAGCCAAGAAACTGGACACCACTATCAGCTAGCAAACGCAACAAAACCACAAATGCACTATACATAATTTTTAATGCCTCGGATGTACATTTCGGGATCTATGATCCATTCATCAGTGGGCGACTCGCTGATGAAGGGATCATAGACCTCGAAACGTACATCTGAGGCATTAAAAATTATGTACATGTACTGTTGAGGTAATGTTCAGTTTTTATACTTATTGTAGACTTGTTTACCATACCTTTTTTGCTTTTGTTAATTTATCATCACATTGAATGGGTCATTATTTGTTACTTCTAGTTTATAATATGATGAAGTGCGATGCCATCGATGTTTTTATCGGTACCAGGTCATTTGGCTGACGGACATTTGGCCGAACGGATATCTGACTGAACGGAAATTTAACCGACGGAGAAATGCCTGCATTTAACCGACATTTGGACATTCGACGTACAGAGATGTTTTCGGCAATATAATTCATTTAATGGGAAAAAATGTTTTCAGGAGGTTGTTTCGTATAATAAATCTTATGAGACAAATCTGTTTAATTCTTTCTACTAAGCAAGCATTTTGTATGGACCTATAAAATTATTCTTTTTTGTATGTCTTTTTAAATAAATGTTTTCATATCGTTAGGTAGGTTAAGATGGGAACCGGACAAAATGCAACTCAGGGTCTTGTATTATTTAATAATATCAAGTCTTTTCTTGTATGTTTTTTTAAATGAATATTTTACTTCTATAAAATGAGATACTCATTAGTGCTGGGCAATATTTGATATTAGTATCGTGGTATTAAAAGTTTATTCCATACACATCAGGTTTCTGTCTTGCTTTATGAAGAGACATAAAAATTCTAATATTGGATAGCATCAAATGCAAAAATTCTGACAGTATCGATGACTTTAGTATCGCCCATAGGGATGTGCGATATTCTTAGATATCGATAAATATCGCGACATTTTGGTCCTTAGTTAACTAAAAGAGTCGAATAATTCCAACTCAATATAGTCGTAACTATATCGGATTTTTTTATTCGTTATTTCGATTCATTCTGGCGTTTTTTTGTTTCCATTATTAAACCAATCCCAAAAAGCTCATTCCCTGGAAAAGTCAGGGAATTTTACAAAATATTTGTTAATTTCTTTAAAAAATTAGTCGTTTTATGCAATTTAGTCGAATAAATTTCCAAGCCATTCGAATAAAATCGCCGATTACTAAAATTTTATTTGATTAGTCTATTCGACTAACGGCAAATGAATATCGCACATCCCTATCGCCCATCGCTAATACCCATCATGATTTTCATTAGGTTAGCTTTCTATACGTCCACGTTTTCGGCAGTGAAATCCCATTAATGTTTTAAATTACATAATTACACCATGCACTATATATGTCAGATATTTGGGTAGAGTGTCCATATCTTTGAAAACTCTGAAAATGAACTCTACAGCGAAAAATGTCAGAAATACTCACCCCGTTACCAGTTGATTTTCATATTTGATACTATCCAATTAAGAATTTTTATGTCCCCTCATAAAGCAGAACAGACTTTTTTGATGTGTATGAATAAATTTTTAATACAAGATACTGGTATCAAATATCGCCCATCACTAATGAGTAACTCATTTTATAGAAGTAAAATATTCATTTAAAAAAACATACAAAAAAAGACTTGATATTATTAAATAATACAAGACCCTGAGTTGCATTTTGTACAGTTCACATCTTAACCTACCTAACGATATGAAAACATTTATTTAAAAAGACAGACAAAAAAGAATAATTTTATAGGTCCATACAATATGCTTGCTTAGTAGAAAAAATTAAACAGATTTGTTATATGAAATAACCTCCTGAAAACATTTTTTTTCCATTAAATGAATTATATTGCCGAAAACATCTCTTTACGTCGAATGTCCAAATGTCGGTGAAATGCAGGCATTTCTCCGTCGGTTAAATTTCCGTTCGGTCACATGTCTGTCAGTGAAATGTCCGTTCGGTCGAATGTCCGTCGGTCAAATATCCGTCGGCCAAATGACCGGGTACCGTTTTTATCGAGTATAAAAACGAATCATCTCAAAAAACATGTCATCTAAACTCTAAGTTTATCTGAACTGTACGAGTTGCAAAAGTTTAAATCAAGATGCATTAATGTTCTGAATCTTTAAATAAGTGACTTTAAATCTCAATCTTTATTATGTTATAGATTATTATAAATTAAAGCTATAGATCATTAAGAATCTAATTAAATTTTAAATCTTTACATTATAGATACATTGATGTATAATCGATGAATATTTAAAAAAAAAAAAAAATCAAATTTTTACATATACTGTAGTTTTGATGCCCCAGGCATCACGTGACCCTACAAAAAATAACTACCTGAGGATTGCTATTTCTTGACATAATGCTTCTAAAATATCAATGTTTTGGTAAATTATTGAATAAATTACGATGTTTGCTAATTAGGCCAGCAGTTTAATATTTAAGTATAATTGCTTTAAAATAAATTAAAATGATTAATTGAAACATCAAAGTTTTACTCGATATTTTATTGAAACATCAAATGTTCGATATATTGTGAGATATATATTGAATACAGTAGAACCTCGATTTTACGAACTCGGATTTTCCGAAGTAATTCTGAAATCCTGACCCACCCCAATTTTGTAATTTTCTTGTAATAAACTGTCATTTTTACAAAGTATTTTTAAAACAAGTTTTTTACGAAGCCATCAACAGTAATTAACAGTAAATTAATTTCATTAATTAAACCAACCATTTTAAACTTTTTTGTTAAGCAAATGATACCTATCTCTTAATTGGTCATGTAGCAAATGAATCATTTTGCTTCTATTACTTAAGCACATGTTTACGCTGCATTATGAGACAATTTCGATATGACAAAATTGATTCGTAAGCTGGTTTCACTTTCGATATCGGAAATGTCAAAAGTAGTGTTGTTGAGCCAGTTGATTGTGAAAGCTAAGCAGACATTATTGATACTGATTTCGAAGAATTCGAAGCATGGGAAAACTTAAAAAATAGGTTGAATTTCAATAATAAATTTTCTGAGTTTGTTGGTAGTGGTAACCTCATCTATGATTCATCCGCGACTTAATCAAAGATGGCGGCGTCGAAGACAAGATTCATGATAATGACGACAACGAAGCTCAAAAGAAACCCATAACAACATTGTTGGACATTAAAAACTCTTTAAATACACTACAAAAAATTTATACTCTTATGAAAAATCGACCAGATAAAATTTTTGACAGTTTTTTTGAATTATCAAATCATATTGAGAAGTAATTAAATTCAGGTGCAAATTTGCAACAAACAACAATTTTTAAACTGATTTTCATTTGACTTCATTCCTTCAGTATTTAGCACATGCTGTTGCGGTCGTTGTTCTTGAAGAACGCCAGGCCCGTTTAGAGTTGGAAGAGCATCTAGTTCCATCTTATATGTGATCTATTTCAGCATATTTCTTGTTTGAATTGATATTGAATTTAAAACGGCAGATGCGTAGACAAAGCAAGGCGCTTTGAAATGAGCACACAATGCTGTTTGGATTTGGATACTAGTTCCCTCGCTGTCAAAAACTAATCCACTGTTTTTTAATCGATTCTGATTGCGGAAATCTATGAAACGTGAAATTTCTAACCGACGGTCTATTTACACATCCAGAGAACAAATTGAAGGCATTCTGACATAAAACAAAATCTTACGATATGCAGAATCGTTCTAAGTGACTAGAATCTTGGCGACGAATTTCCCCGAGGTTCTCATGGCAGGAAATGACGCCTTGTTCCGCTGTGTTCTCTAGAGAACGGATGGGAAGATCCCACGCCAATTTTCAATTTTCCGAGGCATTTTTCTTAATAAAATATTAGGAAAAAAAATCGAAAAATTTTGAATGATATATACTCTTTTAACCTGGATTAATGTTATGATGCAAAAAAAATAAAGTCGATTTTTCCGTGGAGGTTACCTTTAAGCAAAAATTTCAAGAAGCAAATTGCATTTGTTGATTCTGTATAAATAATCAAAGCTTCTAAAGAGTTAATAAAGAAATTAAAAATTACCTTTAACAACATATACTTACTTTCGTTTCTTCCTCCTTCATTTTTTCATAAACCTCTTTCAAAACACTGAAATGTGGCCGTAAGAATTTTAACGGCTTGGGTACTGAAGTCATTGATGTTGTCGAGGCTCGTATTTGTGTACGGAGGCTTTCTAAAGCAGGACGATACAACATTTCATTTGATTCCTATGAAGAGAGTTAGGAGAAATTCATCAGAAGTGCCTTTTATTTACCAATAATAATTAATTGAGTTAATTATAGATGGTAATTTATGGTCATAAAAAAAATGGTCATATAAGAATATGATCACTGCACCATGCTGACCAAGAGCATCAGCAGAAACAGCTACAATTTTCATTGCAATACAAAAATTGGACCTCTCATAATTGTCAAAGGTTGCCTTCCCTGATGAGTAACAGTTTCTAGCCTCTGAAAAGAAATCATCCAGTAACCCTTTTTGGAAGAATGTAAGCTAGTGGTAATAGTATTATGGACTAGGGTACGTTTTCTTAGTAATGTCTGGGCCTACTGCTATCTCTGAAAGGCACTCCCCTAATTTGGTTATTTATCCATTATGCAGATCAGATACACTCATACACATTTATTGACTTTTCTGGGGTGGTTGGAATTATTTCAGAAGGACAATGACATGTTGTATGGCAAGAATTGTTAGGATGGCCAGAGTAAATGACTGGTGTCCAACTTCGTACTTGCTAAACCATGACAAACCACAGTGCGTGATGAACAGTAACATTGTTATCTGCAAAAAAGCTGTCGCATGCAAGATAAAAATGCACCATTTCAGAATGCATTTGTATGATAACAATGTTCAGATAGTACATGAAATTCACCCACCCTTCCATGGATATCTGTGCATTATGAATAGCAGAACTTCTTCATACAACAAAAGCACCATCAGAACCTTGAATTGTCTTGCTAAGGTATGCTGAACAACTGCTTCATGGGCAAACCCTCTGCCTTTGTATAAAACACGTATCGTCATACCTTTCCTTCCAGTCTTCATAAGGTTCTAGACACCATTATAGATGACCTATTCTGTTCTTTGTAGAAATCTGTGATTTCCATATAGATATGTACTTGCCAATTTGGATCAGCTTCAATTCCCAGTGCATGGTTCTGCAATTTATGGGTTGGGAACAACTTTGGTTGAAATCATTAATCAATTGTTGCATAGTGGATTCCCGTTCCTCAATACAAGTTTTTTTTAGACGACAGTGGTCTCGCTCATGGTTGACTGTCTTTGAACTACAGTTACCCCTTTTAGTCTACGACTGGATAATTTTTTCCAACAATTGAATACTCTGGATATTGCACCTTTTGAGATTCTAATCAGCTGCTTCATAGCTTCATTCCAGCTAGACAAGCAACATTAACAACAAGTGCATGCTTGAATCACCCGAGTCTAAGCTATTTTGCATAGATGTTTTTAATTCATTGGTCAGTATGTTTATATGAATATATAGACCAAAATTAATTATAAAATAACTTTTTATTATAACTTACAGTCAACCTGTCCACCAACATATTCAATTCTTCTTGCAACTGTTTATCTTCTTCAGACTGAAATAAAATAAATAAATAAATAAGATTCAACTCTCTGAAAATTTTAGCACTTTCAGTGCTTCAAAGATTAAAAACAACAAACATGATTTTATTATATAACTTTCAGAATAAGATTATACATTGTCTTAAAGAATGAATAAAGCATTAGAATACAGTAACAACAGCGCTTAATAACTAATTTTGCTTGGTCCCGCAAAAAGTTGCATGGGAAATCCATTAGCGTAACGACTACCTGTAAAATGCGACCAGCAGCTGGCATTTTCTATCCCCTATGTACGAGGGTTGGGGCATAAATCATGGCAACTATTTTTTTTTTTTTGAGAATTCGACCGTGGGTGGAAAATGCAAAATATATAGATGAAAGGACAAGGGTTGGAGGAAATGTACGGACATTTAGCAACACGGAAATATTTTGCTCTTCATGTTTATTAAGGTAGTTGATATAACATTACAACTTTCGTGTTCCAGAATCATTACAGCACACATATCCGTTCTAAAGGGCCTCAAAGTAGTCCCCTGAACGTTCACGTGACAGGCGCCCATATCATCTGCTTCACCAATTCTCTCACCATGTGGAAATCTGGTCGTCATCTGTTGCACAATACGCATATTTGCAATGTCCATTCGTGTCCGAAGCTGTCTACCGCGTAATGGTTCCTTACCGTCCGTATAAGGTCAAAATCACATCGAGAGTATAGTGGGTGCTCCAATTCTTACCAAAGCCAGCGGAGACCGGCTATATTGATATACCAGCGTTGTTCAACTCGGGTTACATCCATCCTGCACGGCGGTTGACTAGGAACTGATTTAACATTGTTCTCAATGCAACAAAAGGAAATCGCAGAGCCATCTGGTGTTGTGGAAATATACTATGAACGAACGGTTTCCTCGAGACATATGACATTTTGTGATACAATCCCTTAGCTATGAGAAAAAAAATAGTTGCCATGACTTATGCCCCAACCCTCGTATATAAACCTATACTGTGGGCATAATGAGGTGGTACACAAAATGAGAAAAGATCGTAATTTTTAATGTACATAAGAAGTTACGGATAAACAATATAAACTGGTGAAAGTTCAAGATAAATAACATTAACGGACACCAATAAAAGTTTGGTAGAAATCGATAAAATAAGACAAAATAAATGAATTTCTCCTTTATTTACATTGAATTCTGATAAGACTAAACTCTAATAACATTAATCTAAGTCCCAAATTCATACACTCTCTTCGTAATAGTTCAATCGAGGAATCTTATCACTAAGTTCACTCACATCACTCGATTTTCTTATTGTTGTCGTCTATAAGTAATACATCAGCGCATCAGTCCTCCAGAAAAGGAACTGGCCAGGAATGCTATCTGGTTGACTTTACCTTTATATCCAATTCTCAGGTGTGAATTGCACTCTGGGAGGATTTCAGCGCCGTTCGAAACTCGTGCACTTTTTTCCCAGCTTTTGTGTTTTCTGATTGGTCAAACCCGTGGCACCTCCTTCTGCTTCCTCGTCAATCATGACCTTAACTTCCCCATAACCCTTCTGATAGAACCAAGCGTTTTGCAAGGTTCTCTTCCTTGCCTCCAATAAGCATTACTCCCACTCCACTATCTCCAACCTAATACACTCTACTCTCAAAAGCGTTACTTAAGCCTTCCACTCCCAGCTCCAAATTTCGTTAAATGTGTCCATTCCTTTCCTCGATCCTCATTGGTATTGCCTCTCTAAACTCCTCATTTCCTTCAACCTATGTGTTTCATACCCCAACTCTCGCAAATGCAAGAGTTGAACCCAAATGAACTTGTTCATGCATTTATTGATCAGTTCATCTTGTACTTTTGAAACACACGCATTGACTATTTATACATAAGTGCTCGCAACTTTGCCATCAGATTCAAAGAGAACGTTCCTCATTTTTGAAAAAAAGATAAGAAGTCACAGTATCTGTCCATCTTCCGGACAATGTCCACATCTCCAGTGACCCCTTCAACACCACTGTGTTGGAAGAAATAGAAGTATGTTACCAGATGAACTGAAAAATAAATGCATGACATCCATTCCATGCTGATGCCCATCGCCAATTTACTGTAGCCGTTCACATATTTTATATGCCTATTTTTTTTTTTTTTTAATCATACTTAATTTTGTTGTATTTCTCATTTTCTATTTTTTTTTTTGATATCTTATAATTTTTGCTCAAGATGGATTCATGATGGTTTAATCATATGCCATACATTTTTGATGAAAAATAGGAATGAAAATTCCACAGCCTGATTCGAACCAGGAAACTTCAGCTGAGGAAGATTCTCTTTTTCATTTAAAACATAAATGTCCATTATTCCGGCATATTATGGATCGTGCTTAGATTTTATTTTTTTTTTTTATTTTAATGAGGCACTGGAAATCCAGGAAAAAAATCATTACATAAAAATCAACTAATTGTGTTCAGTATTTTATACTTTGCCATAATATAAAATACTTTCAAATTTATTGCTCAATCAATTGTCTTCAATTTCATTCTAAATATACATCTATGTAAGTAATTCCGTTCAAATTACAATTCAATTACAATTAAAAATGCAATTTCATTCTAATTACAGCATGTACAATAACTTGCGGTCTGCTATACAAAAAATGAATACCCTTTGCAAAGAATTAAAAAAAGTTTATAACAACTTTAAAATATAATTATTTATTTCTCAACAATATTTTCTTATTTTATTTTTATTAAATAGCAGAAATTAATAGATCGCTTGTCTGCTTTCATTAGCTGGCCAGGAGAGAGATGAAAATGCTCTCACTCTTGTTCCAGCGGCGAGCGATAAAAGGCGGTGCCAACTTTACTGCGGACATTTGAGAGAAAAGAGACAAAATAAAGCATTCGGAGGGGGAAGAAGGTCTCTTAAAGACGCTGCAGAACCCCTTGGGAGGATTGGGGCTTTTTAACTTTCCCCATTCAACAGCAGGCAGCTTTCCGTTCGGCCGGTCTCAGTTTTCGCTTTCTGGCAGCGATAGCAACATATGTGGCACAAAATAATGAATATGACAAATTTTTAGAACCTACCAATTTGAGTTATAAAAATAAATTTTTTTAATGTTATCGTGTTAATCATTAATAAACTAAAAGCAACACACAAAAATGCCACTCAGGTTTTCCATTTGTTTTTCACCATCACTTTTTCCAGCAAGCAACGCCAAAGCTTTGCGGTGAAACATCAGTGCACTAAAATTCCCTAATTCTGTCCTGAACGGAAAGTGAACAATGTCTGTAATGTTAATTCTCTATTTCCATATCATGAATGGAATAGCGTACTTCAAATGAAAAATAAGAACATAATTCCGTTAGTTTTTAAAATAGATTTTAGGTTAAAAAAAAGTATTACCGGTATTTTGAACTTGGCGTTAGCAAATATAATTTAAATAAGCTGTTATTAATCCTAAAATATATACTTAATTCAAAAAATATGTAGGTTTTATTGTTTTTATCCTTACAAAGATTCACTCGAGCCGTTATAATGCTACCCACACCAACTGACACGATGCTCAGTCGATGAATGAATTTATTGTGTCCACAAAGACAAAGCTCACGCTTTTAAAACTAAGATTATTGGTGAAACAAATAATAAATATAAACTGGACATGAACTCCAAACATCAGGTAATGATCTTATTTGAAAAAATGGAAGGAAAAATATTTCTGCGACCTGGAGGTGTCGAGCATATGACACTTGAGGTTCCTGGTTCGAATCCAAATTGCAGAATTTTTCCTTCCAATTTTTTAAATAAGATCATAATAAATTTTGTGCTGAAATTTTTGATACATCAATAAATTCTACCAATCTTTTATTTTAGTTGTTATAAAGGATTAGACTGTAATAATGTACTAAGCCATAATAGCGGACGTCAAACTTAATTTTCATTTGTAAGCTCTATCCTTCCATTGTTTTTCCGATTGTCCATCACATCTTACAAATCAGAGACTCCGCCATGATCTTATTGATGTTTGCATCAATTGATCTTCCGATTTTTGCATTTTGCCTCTATTTTGTGTCCACTAGTCACTGACTATGTTTTCTACAATATAAGGCATCTTGTCTGCCTCTTCATTTGTATATCCTTGACAAAGCCAGGAATAAAAGGCAAAACCAGTCGGAAGTCTACATAATTCATATCACATCATGTACTGCAAGACCACCATCAACTTCATCAAAAATAAATTAATGAAGGGAAAGTGTAAAAAATTTACACAATTCAAGTGCACGTGCTTTCATAAATAAGTGGAGCTGGAAGCTAAAATTGGTGTTGTTTTAAAGTAATTTGTATGTCCTTTAAAGATGATAAAGATACATTAACAGCCATATTCACCACCAAGATTAACACTCAAATCAGCTTCGAGCGATAGTTTTCGTATTCACCATATTGGCTGATTATATTCTATTGGCTTTTATTTCCTCCTCATTTCATTTCAAACAAAGGCAACATAGCCGAAATGTATATCCCTTATAAAATACATTGTGGTAAAAGAGGTATTCCACAAAATTCTCGGATTAGGTATCATATTTGATTCACCATTTGATTCGGGGTTGTCTGAGGATTACCTATCCGAATCGAGAATTAACGAAGACGCAGTTAGTTGAAATTAGTTTAAAAAAGATGGACGACTTTACCGACACTTACGACGATTTATTACTTCAAGAAACTAATTTGTTAAGAAGAGTTGAAAAATATATTCAGTTAGAAAGGATGATATACACTGACTTGTTTAAATTTTTATTGTCACTATTAAATGCATAAAAAGTTTATTTTTCCCCTTGATGAGCAGTTCATAGGCTACAATAATTAGGAGTAAATAACAATGTGCTCTTGCAATAAGGTGTTTTTGCAATAATTGGATGCTGCTTCTATTGTTGTAAGGCTATCGCTGTTACAGAGGCAGGGATTTGAAATTCGAAAACGAAAAGAATATCTGCCTTTTATCTTGCGCATCAAAATATGCACATGCAGTCATCACGTCATAACCAATCAGATTGAGTCATACAAAGAATCGTGAATTAATTCGAGAATCAGTCAATCCGTAGTTGGTGAATGCGAAAAGTAATCCAGAACGAGGTAATCTTGAATCATGGTTTATGTGTTCCTAGTATTTTAATATTCGTTTGGTAAATACGGCCGTAAAAATTTTTAATTAAAAAAAAAAAAAATTATCTGCATATCTACCAGGGGAAATCAAAAGATAATTGAGTAAATTTTTCACACAGCAAAACCGTTAGGTATTTGCAAAAATCATTATATACATTTTGAAGAGCATATAATTCTCCACCACCCCTGGAGATGGCAGGGATGTAAACTTTCTGCCTGCAGAGCTACAGCTGTTCCAAAATGGTGGTAAAGCTGGAGACATGCGAGACTGTGAAGATTCAGAGTGTGGTCAAATTTCTGTGGTCAAAAAGCCAAAAGCCAGTCACGATGTGTTCAAGTGGTGTGCCAAGTTCACAGCATGGCGAGAAAGTGTCCTCACTGAACCACATTCTGGATGGCCATACGCATCCCTTACTTAGGAGAAAATTGATGCTGTGAATGAAGTGGTTCAGCGAGACCGACTGGTAATGATCCAAACAGTGACACTGGAAGTGTACATTTTATACAGAACTCTACACAACACATTATCCACGAAGATATTCAGTTTCAGAAAATGTCAGCAAGATGGGTCTTTAGGCAGCTCGCACCAGTGAATATAGAGAACCGAAAGGCATACAGTTTGGAACATTTGCTTCGGTACCACAAGGAAGGACACTCATTCCTTGAGCACACTGTCATCGGTGATGAAAAGTGGGCAGTTCATTACACCCCTGAAATGAAGCGACAGATTACAGTGTGGGAACACAGTTTCCCCGCCACACCTAGGGGTATGTCTCAGCTGTTATTGTGCCAAGCTGTGTCATCCTATGTCCACGTAATTTTGAGTTTGAGCTGTTTTTGTTACTCTTTGTGTTGGTTGTGTTGCGATTCTTGATATTAAAGGTGAAGAAAACTGTGGCTGAAACCCACAGACTGTTGAAGGAGCTTTTGGTGAACAAGCTTTAGGCCATACCCAAACATTTGAGTGGTTTAAACATTTCAAAGATGGTTGAGAATCTTTGGAAGATGACAAGCATTCTGGTTGACCGTCAACAAGCACAACTCTGGAAATGATCACAAAAGTGCATGACGTGATCTGAGAGGACCGAAGTTTGTGATCACCTTGGACTGTCATACGGGATGTTTTGAGACGATTGCAGGAAAACGTGAGGCCCAAAAGGCCAGAGATGTGGAAGAAGAACGATTGGCTGGTCCATCACGACAACGCTCCAGTGCACACATCGCTCACTGTGAGGGACTTCCTCAACAAAAACAACGTAACTGCTGTCCCCTGGTAGCCTGTGATTTCTACTGCTTCCGAAAATTGAAATTGCGGTTAAAAGGAAGGCCATTTGACTCCACTGAAGTGATCCAAGCGGAATCGCAGCATGTGTTAAACATGCTCCAACCTGGGAACTTCCAGGAGTGCTTCCAGAAGTGGGAACATCGCTGGAAGCGAAGTATAGATGCCCAAGGAGACTACTTTGAAGATGATGGTGGAAATTAAAACATCGAGTAAGTTTCGTATTTTATAGAGGTACATTTCGGGAACTTTTGGGTAGTACCTCGAAAAATGACTTTTGCAAATACGTGATGGTTTTGCTGTGAAAATTTTACTCAATTAGTTTTTGATTTCCCCTTTGTAATGAGTTAAAAACCAGTTTGACAATCACCGATTCAAACCCATTTGGCCCCTTAACTGTTAACCACTGTAAGATGCTAAGAAAATGGACCCATAGAATCCGTGTTGTATTTGTGGCACTACATTTCCGAATGGTCCACTTTCGGTTATACAGATTTCAATACATTTTACTCAGTTTACTGTTTCACATGGAAGAATAGACGGTTTCTCTGCACTTCCATGGTTTTAGTAAATTCAATTTGTTTTAGATTTACGCTCACTTTTACACTTCAGTTTTTGATTTACGCTCAGTTTTGGCCTTCATAACTGCAATTCCGATCGGGAATGCTTTATCTCAAAATAGCACACGCAGAGGTTGTGAATAATTGAATAATTTGTCAGACCCGATCTTCACAAATTTTATTAGGTTATGAATGAGCATCGCTATTTTTAAAGTACCGGTAGCTTTAGTGACTGTGGCCGGTTGTCTTGTTTTGGTGAAATTTATTTTTTAAGTTAAGCAAATACACTGAAAAAATCGAACAACAGTGATTATGTTTCAAACATGTTTCGGGTATACGCTGTACGAAACGGTCAAAACAAAATAAACAGAAAAATAATAAGTAACAGTTCGCTGTTTTACTTCATAATCTGACGATAATGACAAAGCGAAAACAGTAAGTAGGCTTAAGATGAAGAAGAGGAAAACTTAAATAGCAAACCGTATTTAAAGTTTAAAACTACTTTATCGTTAGCTCCAAACTCCAGTAAATTATTCTTTAGCTTACCAGTTCTTCTTCCTTTTCTTCTTCATTATTTTTATCCTTTTTATCCTTTTGTTTCTCAGCTTGTTTAGTTAAGTCAGCCATTTTCAGAATGGTGCATGGAAATACAGATAAGAACTCCCAACGTTATCGATAAACGACATTCTAACTATATTAAAATTTTATCAAAAATATTAAATGCAAATTAGAGTTATAATTCATTATATTTTGTATATAAATTATTAAATTTTATTTTAAAGCATGTATTGAGCAACATTGAATTTTTAGCACAGATTTGATAAACGGCATCGTATCTTTTCGTATCGCCATTTCTTGAACGACTGGATCGCATTTGTTGTTCGTCGGGCTGTTCTTTGATATATCACAACATGAAGTAAATCACTTTAATTTACTTAACTAAAAATCCTTTGTTTGTGTCCAATCTCAGTCCTTACCTTCATGTAGCTTCTAGATTCTTAATTTAAAATTTTTCTCTATTTTTTTGTCAGGTATTACTGTGATTATTGTGACACCTACCTTACTCACGATTCTGTAAGTTGTATCATATTTTGATTAAGTTAATTCTGTAATAAAACATCTTGATTACTTAATAATATAAACATAGAAAACAAAATATATAATTACCACATAACTTTGAGACAAAGCAGATGCACATTGTTCGAATCGCCGACAAAGTGCTTCCGTTTTATTAACGATGAGGTTATTGTTGTAAGCAGCAAATAATAATTGTTTCTAATTCTTTTAACCATAACCATTTTAAACAGGAATGGAAGAAACATCTTTTTGTCAAATTCCAATTAACAATTTAAAATTTTCCGGTCAAGTTTTTTAAATAACTCTATCTGGATCTCGGCGCACACAGAACATCCATAATTGCCCCCCCCCCCGCCAAAAAAAAAGTTGGGAATTTGACATATTGATTGGTATTTTAAAAATTCAGTTAAGCATTCTGGTGGTGTATTCTCATAATATTCACTTCATAATACTCGCATCTACAGTCCTTCTCAGAATAATAAACTCACCAAGCACTTGCATGTAATCGACATGGAAAGCGAATAATTTGAAAGTATAGTGTAAGAAACCTGCGTATAATGATAAGGAAGAGGAAACAATGTGAAAACCTTTGAACAATACTGTATTAAGTTCAATAAACACTTAAGGAATGAATAGCTCCTTACGATCCCCTGGTCAAAACTACTTAAAAACTCGTAGACAAATAGTGATGTAAGAAATCCAAGGAAACATAACTGATAAACAGAGCTTATTCTTAATACGAGGTACTTCCTCCGTGATTGTAAATAACATCAAACATTCGTTGTGGCATGGAGTTTAATCAGGTTTAACAAATAATAATCATGTGTTTATTCCCAGACCTTTACAATTGATTATTATTGATCTAAGGAGTTTAAATGATTAATTTTAAATTTAAATGTGTGTAGTCTCCTTTTAATGGGGAAAATCGTAAAATAAAATTTAATAAAAACAAACATAAAGTCACCAATCTTGAAAAACGATGGAAGAAACTTGTGAGATGGAAGAAAACTTAAACGATGTAGTCTATTGAAGATGTTGTTGATTGTAGAAATAAACTTAGTCTATTGAGGATGTAGATGAAGTCTTGTGAAGATAGTAGAAAACGATAATCTTGAAGGAAGTGTTGGTTTTGAAATACAGATGAAATTTTGAAGACTGTGATCCAAATATTTGGGATAAAAATTTATATAAAACGTTTTCGAGAATATTTCTCATCATCAGTAGGATAAAACACTTACAGTTACAACCAACTTAGCTTCATCATCTTTATATCAATTGTTTTTCTTATCAATTGTTAAATTCTTATTTCAACTGTTTTCACCATTCAAAAATGTTTTATCCTTTTTCAAACACAAAAATCACGGGTTCAAAAGAAAATTTATTTCGGTGCACTAAATTCAAGTGGCACTCGCATCTAGTGGTTATGCCTTGATGTGCTCCCAAATTATTGCCACCTCTCGGTGCTCCAAGAAAATTCACGCTAATTTCTAGATGTCACCTGAGAGGAGAAATAAGATAGATCACGCAAAGCCCTCACTTTCTCTTTATGCCACTCCTTGCAACAATAGTTCCTCTAATAGAAAATTATGTTCCTGAAAATGCTAAACTACACCGTCTTTGTATTGTAAACAGGGCCACTCTCATCCGTCCCCAAATTGCAGTTGACTATTTCGCCTGTATGCTGGCATCTCACAGAACTATGCGCTCTCCATCTTATGTCTCCTCTATGGTGGCTACGGACATTTGTAATTATTATTGTTAGGATCCCCTATTCCGTTATGACAGGAAATACAAATTACCATGCACATTCATATAAACAGTACACATAACTAGATTAATTAAGTTTTATTAAATAAAAAAAAATTATTTGCTAAATAAAAAGTTACAGTATCAGAAAATTGTGAAATATTTATCAGAACACAATCAAATATATTAGTGAGATCTAATTTTGTTTCTTGTTCCAACAGTTTTATAGTTGGTACACTTTTTGAAATGGATACCTGCACATCTGTTCAGATTCCAGTCTGTTTCTTGCTTTGGTCTTGATTGAAAACAAGACTGAGAAATCCTGATTCACTCAGATAAGTTGTTATAAATGGAATTATAGTTTTGGGTTATAATGGGATATGCTTCTCCATGGTTAGTCCAAAATTTTGTAACATAATGATTGAGCTTCTGGTTGTCATTAGCTCTTCTGTTCTTCACTGGGTTATTTTCTTTACTCCCTGGACAAGCTTCATGTACCATGTGGGAGTACATATATTCTAGGTTGAGAACCACTGATTTAGAAGGTGAAATTTGATATGCAGATTCTTTTAGGCCAATGTTACATTATTATTAAGTTTTGGCTGGAGTTCAAACGCTTCATCTACTTTTCTATACCTAACTTGGAGGGGAGGGCTTAATTTCTTATATAATAAATGGATTAAATTTTGTTTTCAAGCCATCGGTTAGAAAAACTCATTGCAATGGAAGAAAACACAAAGAAAATGTGAAATTTTATTATCAAAAATGGATGGAAGAGCAAGCACAGTCTTTGATTGATGCTACAAGTAAGCAAACTTCTTCACCTAATCTTAAAAAGAAACTATTCGTTTATTTTTTTTTTTTCTAATCTTAATTACTTTTCTTCCCTTTTCTAAAGCGGCTGCTTTCAAGGCAGGAAAAATAGCTTCTAATCCATTTGCACCAAATCAACCACGACCACAAGGAGCTGCCATCCCACCTCCACCTAACTTGCGTAAGATGATTTCATTACTAGTAATACTATTAAAAATCATTGCCTCTTATAACCTTTAATTATCAAGAACGCTACTGTAGTTAGTGACGTAGGTTACAATTATTTTTATGCCTCGCTCTCTCTCATTTTAAAATTCGTATGTAAAAAAAATATTTTACCCATATGATAGTCAGGAGCATGCTTTAGGGGGAGAAATTTGCAGAGGGAAAAACAAAGGCACAGAAAAGAACTGTAGAAAGGCCTGTGAATGAACAGACAGTTAACTGTAGACACCATTAAATGAAAAGTGCACTACAGTAAAAGTACATGATTAAATTTTGTTTTGTTCTTGTAATAGTAATGTATAGTGACCTAAATCTTATATACTTTGTATAAAAATGAGGTTTGGTCTAAAATCTGTTACAAACTTAGGAGAACTGTCTCAATTTGATCCGATATTTGGAGTTCCAACGGATGGAGTGGCTCTCACGTTCGCCTGCTATAAACAGTCAAGCATTTAAAGGATGTGCTTAAGAGATCTGTTTGCATCCATGATCCTACATCTATATATGTCACCGAGCTGTGGCAGTACTCTAAGCAGCATGGTTAAGTTTCCTCCAGAGTTGTTTTGTCAGAGCTATGTAAGTTTCCTTCACATGCCCCGTGACATTGGATGATTGAACATAACATAACACAATAGATCAATGGCACTGACAACTTAAGTCCTCTGAGTAACATGCAACGTATGGAGGACATTTTCAGGTGCATAATATCTCAAAAATATACTCTACATTTGAGGTAATACAAATTGTGGTTAGTAACATGCTTGTTGAAATAAATAAAGAAATGTGTTTTGCCCTGCTTTTCAATACTACTGTAGTTAAAGGAAGCTTTCAGATTATAGAAAGTTGATACTACAGGACTTAAGCACTCGAGGAGATATGATGTATGGTATAGAGATGTAATGAAACACTTTAATGTGATACATTTTTTTGAAACAAACGAAAATGGTTAAAAATTCCTCCTTAAGCCAGTTGATCAATGGATACAAGATAGGGAATAGATGTCATTTTAAAGATGAATTGATTAGTCAATTAAGATATCCTGATCGGTCACTATTATAAAATGAGGGGAAACAAATGGAAGAATAATGGTGTGATTGAAAACGGTGACGTTAATAATAGCTCTGCAATATTGAAAGTGAAATTAGCATTACATTGATGAAAACTAAAATTTTCTACATTAAAAATTTGTTTTATTTTATCTTCTCATTATAGCAGCCCCACTTGGAGCACCTCAACGCCCTCCTGGTCAAAGGATGCCTGGAATGCCACCTCAAGGTCCAATGCCGGGCCATATTCCAGCACCAATGCCTGGGCCAATGCCATTGATGGGACCTCCAGGGCCAATGCCTCCAAATATGATGATGCCTGGTATGTTTATACATTCTTACAGAAAAAAAAAATATCACAGTAGAAAAAACAAATAAACCTGATAACCTGATCCAAATAAAATTTGGTATGCAAAGGATTAAATTTTTATGGCCAATGAAAATTTATGCAGATCAGCACTTCCAAGCAGCATGTATTAAGTAGCAGCAAATGGGCACAATATCACTCTTCAACAAAGAAGCCTTCTCCCCCCCCCCCCTCATTTTTTGTAAGGGGCAGCCCAATAGTACATGGGATGACATCCTGTGTTTTGTTCCTTTCATGGCATATCTACCAGAGGCCAATGAGATAATGAATGGCACCTAAAAGTACACTTTATTTGGAATTCCACCATGTCTATTTCACAATTAAATTTCCCATATTAGCCAAAGAGGGCAATTTAACAAAAAAAACAAAACAAAAAAACAAAAAAAAAACCAACAACAGCGGAGGGGGGGGGGGGTCTCTCGCAGCAATCTTTTCGTGCTATCCATCGTCACATTTAAAGGCAAAGAATCTTTTGACATCAACATTTTTTAAATTACATTCTCAAATCCCAACTCGCCTCCCCCCATGTTTTCGTGTGAACCTGATGCTTTGTGGTTCGTTGAAGTGGTTGTGGATCTACTAAATTTCAGAACTAGCTGGAATTAAAAGCTGTTGCAGAGAGCAATGCAAGAGATTTCTGCTAATTGTGAAACTGAAGCATGTCCGGAAAATCATCTTGCATTGTAGGCTCTGCATATGTCTAATTTCCGCTTGCAAACTGTAATTGTGAAATAGGCTTTACAGGGACCTTTCACTAATCAAAAATCAAACATGGAGGCATGAGGGGTTGTCAAGTTCAGACATAAGTCATTTCTCTATATAAATATGTTACTGGAAGTGGTTTTTAAGTTTGCATGATTGTTTAAAAAGTGTTTTTCTATATAATATTTTAAATATTAATTTGAATACTTCTTAACATAAGAGCAAAACTTTCTATAGTTGATATAGCTGCCTATCTAAAGTCATGCAGGCCACCATTGCTGAAATTTTTAGGATAGCATATTGCATTTTCTGAAATAATTGAAATTGAAAAGCAGAACAGGCTGAAAATAGTAAAAGATATTAATCTTCCCGATTGAAGGTATAGGAAAGTAGTGAGATCTATTTTTATCCTTTTATCTGGACTTTTTAATCACCCCTATATTATTAATCTAAAAATTTATTTTCTCGAATGCAGTATCTTCTTTTGTTTCTCATGTGATACATGTATATCATTCGATAGAAAACAATGTTGCCATAGTTCTAAAGACCAAGTGACTGCAACCCCCACAACTCCAACCCTATTGGGACACTTTTGCCTAAACTTCATAGTAATGTAGATCATGGCTAGAGGAAACTGCATATCGAATTTCACTCCTTTATGTACCTAAATATATGTAGAACTTTTGGTCCCCTCACACTCCAACCCCATTTTGGACCAATCAAAACCAAACTAAATAGTGAAGCTGTACATGCCCATAGTAAGCTACATTCCAAATTTCAACCTTCTAATATAAATAAAGCGATACGGATACTAAAGTGTTTATTGCAGACACGTTTCAGTTGTTACTTTTGTAAATGCCTGTGATGATGGTGTAAACTGAAACGTGTCTGCAATAAACACATTAGTATCCATATCACTTATAGACCTTTATTTGTTATTGTATTCAGAGATACTAATCCCAATGAATCCTTTAAGTTTCAACCTTCCATCTCGAAAAATGCAGAAATTACGAAAGGGACAGACGAACATTGTGACAGAAATTTTTTACGGAAAATTACCGATGTTATGTATCACATAAGCGTGTATAGCGAAGCCGATGCACGTGTTTTCATTGGCCTCTGTAAAATTAGCATTTCGTGGAAGTTTGAGAACAAATATTAAAAATACTGTTTAATAAAAAAAAAATCTTCCAATTTTAGATAGCTATCACAGTAGTTCTCATGCCAGTTCTCACATGAAAATAATTTATTTTTTTTTACTGCTCATACATTTATCGTGTTTTAGTGAATATACTCATGTGAGAGGGTAGCGAGCAATACAAAGAATATAGGGTTTCCAAAATTTTCTTACATAAAATTCGAATTTTCAGAGGTACATATGTGAAATTACGGTAAACTCGTCAGCAAGCCGCCATTATTTTGTGATTGCAGTAGGTTTTGCTTTAATGTGTTAAGATTCATAACGATTGCACTCCATTCTAATAGGATAGAATGATGTGTTTTTAAGTCTCTGCCTACATTGAATATACTGATAAATTTTAGAGATATTTTTCTATACTTAAATAATACTGCACGTTAAGTCTGTCATTGCTAAAATGTTCCTGGTATTAGAGAAAATACGTTAAATTAATAATGTTCCGAAGGCAGACGATTGGTAAAAAAGAAAAACTACTGCATAAATCTAAAGACGTCCTATCGCCAAACGTTGACATTAGTACTTATTTCTTGGTTTTATGTCAGAATTTATTTTGTGTAAGGATTACATAAAATACGTGGCCAATAAATTACATCTTTATATATATAGTAACTGTTGCATTTTATAAAAATATACAGTTCAGGATTGCAAAGGGTTCAACATTTGTTGCCAAAACAATGCAATTTAAAAAATTAATGTTCTGGATGTGTAGCCCTGGACTTGTATCTTTAGACTTTATATTGGAATGGCTTTAGCTTGGTCATGCAGCTCTTAAATTAATAAATATCTTTTGATTTAGGTATGAGGCCTCCTATGGGTCCTATGGGACCAATGATGCCAATGGGTCCAATTCCAATGCGCCCACCTCTTATGACTGGCCCACCAGCACAACAGCCTGCAAAAAAATAACATCATCCTATTTAAACAAAACAAAAAAAACTTGTTTTATTAACAACTTATTGTACATTTTTTATCTTGTAATAAAAATATTTTGAGAAATAAAGTAAGATTTTTTTTTTGTTTTTTAATGCTAGAGTTCATTTTGCATCTGAATTTTTCTTTTTTGGTTTGCGATCACCTGCCATTTCTGAAAGTTTTTTTTCTAACTTTCTTTGTAAATGAATCCTGTGAATAGGATTTAATTTTTCCTTTACAACCTTAGTGCTTTCCTTAAGCATGGTCTGTCTAGCATGTTTTCGTGCTTCTAACCCACAACCATGAATTTCGGGCAAGCTATGGGACAAACAAAACTTCTTTCGACAGAATTCACAAAGTTGTCCCAAAGTCATGGTGCTTGTTTTACATTTTTGAAAATGGCATGTACGGTTTTCCTTGGCCACACTGGCCATAAGTTCATCAAAATCATCAGGCAAATCTTCAGTGTTTTTAACTTTCTTAACGCTAGACATTTTGTTACCGTTACAATTTTTCTTCACCTGTTTAGGTTTTTCTATTGTCTGGCAATGCATCTCGTGAAGAAGAATGTTCTTTTCAGGCATTGATTTCTGACATCCTGAACACTTGACGTAAGTAGTCGTTTCCTGGGTTTCCTCGTGTATTGGGTGGTCTTCTGGTTTGTTGTTGGTCAAACAGTCGTTATTAGAAACCAGAACGGTTTCTTCATCTTTAACCAGAGATACGTCTTCTGACTGAGGACCTTGTGAATTTAAGTTTTTATTACATAACTTTGAAATTATAATATGACGCTCATTTCCTTCGCCATGACTTGAATGTAGTAAGTTTTCTTTCTCTGCAATCTATGGAAAATAATATAAAGATTGATAACTGATTGTTAAAATTTCATTGGAATTCAACCAATTCTAATTTAATGTACTTTGGAGAGGGGTTGTAATTAATTTTTGAAGCTTATGAACGAAAACATCGAATAACTACTCAAATATTTTTATCTAAAATTCTTATTCACGTGTATCTACAAACTGTAAATTACAAGTTATTTCTATGAAAGCAATATTATGGCAAATCTCTAATTTTCAGGCCTTAATCCATATTAAATGTTTAGTAGTAACAAAAATAGTAAAACAATTCCATGGCCTGGAATCGAACCAGGGACCTTAGGGTTACGGTTCCAATGCCATACCCACAAGCCACAGTGAACATTGACACAGTCACTATGAAACTGACCGACCCTAAGAGCATATGGTTTGTAAGTCGTAATCCCATACTTTCTTGTTTGATAAAGGAGAGTTAAAAAATAACCATATTTGCAGCTCTGTTTCTATCGCAGTTTCAACTTCTTTAGAGCACGCTTAGCAATAAAAAGCTGTTACTCTATGGTTTTAGCAAATTATTTTTTTCAGCCTTACTAAAATTTAAAATTTAAGCTGGCAAATCACTTAGTAGCCAAGTTATTTTTGCTAACCAGGTGCTTAATAAATAGATTGGGAAAAGGTCTTAGGAAGATTGACTTTGCATCAAATCTCCAGGATGAATATAGGTTAAGAAAATTCTAGAAATAGTAAAATGCATGAACTACTTTCATGTAAAGGAGTCAATTTTCAGTAAACTGTCATTAACAGAAAAGCAATTTTGTATTGTTGGTCATCACTGTTTCTAACAACTTATTTCAGTTTGGGGGGTGGGGGGGAGAAGCATTACATTGCTGATACTGCACATTTTGAAATGAAATGTGTTAAAAATCAACAATTTGTACAATGTGTGTCAAAATTTACAGTACTGAATTGCCGATTTTGCACCATCCGATGCCTGCTTGTGAAGAATGTTAAAGGAGACTGTGATCGACCCTGAAGATCCACCAAAAAATATGCCTCGCTATGTGAGCAATTCGTCCTCTTTTGCAGAAGTCTGCAGCAATCTTTGTTCTGGGATATGTTTGAGAATCTGTGTGAACAATGTCTACAGCGAGTCAGAGCACTTTCTGAATGCTAACGAGGGTTGGTCATAAAATTCTTGTTATTGGTAAGAAAAAGTAATGCAATGAAAACAAAAGTTGGTCGTGAGCTTAGTTCTTTTCTACATATGCTCATCTAAGGAGACCCGTTTTTCCAAACGATAGATGGCCTGGTAGAGACAGTCTTTGAAGAAGCCTTCTTTTTGGCTCTTGAGGAAGAGTCCCACTTCAGTAATCATCTCATTGTCGTCTTTGAAGTGTCTGCCATGAAGTGGTTTCTTCAAGTAGTGAAAGATAAAGGTGTAGGGGGGATGAGGCAGAATTTCGTACACCAAGTCACCCACAAGTCATGAGATGAATAGGCTGGTGCGTTTACTTGTGAAGGCTGTTATGAAGAATGTTGCAAACTGGCCCATGGCTGAAGTGAACCTTCTGCACTATGGCCTCAACGGTAATTTGTTGGTCTTCGAGCACCAATGCCTCCACTTATCCACAATTCCTGGTCATCCAATTTGAGCATCTTGCAGGCTTGTTTGATCACACTGAAAGTATTAATACCCCTTTACAACTGTTATATGCTGGAGCAGTATCACCATTCATGTAACCAGTTCATCGTGAATCTCCTCATTGCTTTCCTTCAAATGCAGGAAACTAATAACGGCATGCTTTAATTTTGTTAACAGAGCCATAGCCCCCCAGATATTAACTAGGGGGCTATGACAGAGCACGGCATCGTGCAGAACTATACTGTGGGGTTTTTTTTAAACAAACACAACTGTTCATGAATGCACTCTTTTCTAAAGACATAACTTGGACAAATATTTTTTGTTTTTTCATACAATAACATGAATTTTATGACTGGGCTCGTATTGTGGTAAATCGGCAGGTGTATATTAGTTTCTTTCAGGAGAATTAAACTCACAGATAATATTGTTCGTCTTTCCATTTCAGTGCTGTATATTTTGGCACATACTATAATTGTAAAGGTAAATAAATGTATTTTCTCTCCAGTTGCTTCATGTTTGAAGACTAGATGCAAAGTGATTCAATAAAATAAGTGATCTTATGTGGAACTAATTAAAGGAACGAGGATGAAATTTTAACGACTTTTTAATCGTTTATGAAAAAAATTAAATGATTAATAAAAATATTCACCTCATGAACAATTCTTCTCTCATAAGATGTCAAAACAGCAGGGAAAGAATAAGATATTAAAGCTGGATCTTTAATAAATTCTTGAATTTGTTCATTTATCCGTTCATAAACTATATTGTCCTTACTAATGGGGAGGAACAAAAAGTTATGGGGGGAAAAAACAAACAGTAAATTCAATTATCCAGGCTAAATGTATTCCTAAGAATATGAGATAATATTCATATAAAGTCCAGGTTCTGAGTGTAAAATCAATAGATGTTCTCATATTACATGAAAATTTTTATCCCGTTTTAAAAACAGTTTTACTATTCAACTATTTAATTTTGAGCCACATGAAAATTTAGGAGTAAGATATTCGTATTACTGACACGATATTCCTTTTAATAAATTACACACATTAACATTTTAAAAAATTAAATTTAATATACAGGGAGTTTTTGAACTTTGTGCACTAACTCCACAAGGTGATAGATGATAGCATAGAACATACAATGGATAGTCTAAAATTCACCATTAAATCGCTACAGGGAAAAAAGTTTTATTGACAACTGATTACAGTAATTTCAAAGGAGCTGCCACACATGCTTGACATCGCTGAGACATTGATTGGCGAACAGTTTTTATAAATGCCTGGCATCTTGCGTACATTCCCAGCAATTCTGGCAACTAAGTCCTCATCTGAGATAACAGGGTTCTCAAACTTGACTTTTCATATCTCCCCAGGAAAAGTATTCCAGAAGTAAAACAATTACTCCAAAGATTTAAGAAGTCAACGGTTAATTAAAAACACACTCAAAATATCAAGGTCTAATTTGCATGCTGCTTGCATGCGTAATTCAACTGGTAATGGTTAAGTATTCCAACATTTTTCCCTGTAGCGATTTAATGGTGAACTTTGACTATCCATTCTATGAATTTGTGCACAGGGTTCAAAAACAATCTGTATACAGCTAATTAACTTCGCAAAATTTCTACTACAGTATAAAATGAATAAAGGAAGAAATAAAGAAAATAAACCTTATTGTGAAAATTACAACACTTAAAATTAATGTAAGCTTTTCAAATGAAAAGCCACAGATTACTTGTCTAACAAGAAATAAGTGAGAGTTGGGGAAGTACTTTCTTTCAGAGACAAAATTCAGCAATCTGCAAAGTTCTCATGAGAAATAATAACAGCTAGTACATGTATACAGTATCCCATTTAATCTGAAAACTCAAAATAACTCGAAAAAAATGGCATCATACAAAAATATGTGTGTGTTTAATAATTTTAAAAAAGCTATCCAATGTTAATAAACTTGACCCCCCCCCCCCAACCCAGCCCCAATTTTTATTGCATATTTGGATTCTACGGTAAAATATACATAAGTTTCTTTCTTTTGATTCGTGATAGATGGCACAGTAATCACACAAAATAAGATTTTTTTGCAATTCTTGAAAAATACAGTTTGGATCAAAAAATAAAAAAAATATCAGTTCAATATTATAAAAAAACGAATCAAGTGATACATTTCTGTTCCCTTGGAGTGCTTGTTTTAGGCGAGCCCCCTCACCATTCAATTAAAGTAAATCCTCAATATGATGACCTCAATACAGTTGAACCTCGTTATTTCAAATACCTCGAAAAAGTTTTGAAAAATATTTCCCTACATTTTCACTATTAATTCAATGTAATTTTTCCTCATTATCTCGAAACATTTTCTCGGTAAACCTCTGTCAAATTATGGCTTTGTGTGCCAGCAAAATGCAATGCATTTAAAAACATTACAGTTTGTTTCATTCCAAGAAATTTTTTGTATGGAAACAAAAAAATTTTCTCTGCAATTTAGACAATTCTCATGCGCTATGATCTCATTGGTTGCGTATGAGATATTTGAGATATTTGCACATTTCTAACCATTTTTTACGTAATTCGCTATAATGCCATATTTTATCTCCTGTTCTTTTCGGTCTAGCTTCCAATAGGACGAAAGGCAAAATTCTTTAAAATGCTTGGATATAAACCCACTAATGAAAATAAATGAAATAGCTACAAAACTTGGAAGAAAGTCTACTATTCTATCAATAATAATAATAAACAATATAGAATTCATCGAAAGAAGCTATGATAAAAATAAAAAGTATTGTATGCAGTACCTTTATTAACTTAAAAATCTTCAAAGTAACCTTCCATATATCAGAACCTCTATCTCAATTTTTTTTTTTGTTCCTGCAAAATTCGAGGTTCGACTGTATTTGCTAATGTCTAAATATGTTTCATGATATTAAAAAGTTAATAGACAAGAATTAAAACGATAACACCACCAACCCTCTGGCTCAAAATGAATATTTGTAATAATTTAAGTCAACTTCTCAAATGAGAAAAATCCCAACACCTTTTCTAATTACCTTGGTATATTTTCTTTTTCATCTTTTGTGTTGTCTGAATCCTTTGATTTAAGAGCTTCATTCTTCTTGTTATCCTTATTTTTCTTTGGTTTTGGTTTTGCTCTACTTGCTTTTCCAATTCCAACCTTTTCCTTAGAAACCTGTTTTTGCACTGACAAAGGCCTAGGTAAAGGTCCTTGATTGATAACTAAAAAAAAAAAAAAATTGAAATATGAAAGCAGTGTTCCTCCATCCATCGTGAATGAATACATTTCAAGAAACACAAAAACAACTAAAGAAGTACTACATGTATATCTAATTACGTTCTTTAAAAAAAAAAAAAAAAATCACAAATCTACTGCATACCAGTCTGAAGAGTAGAAATCCTTTTCAAATGACTAATGGGCTCGAGTCAAACCACGAAAAGCAGTGTCTTATATTGGACAATGCAACTGGGAAGGAATTGTTTCCAGGTGTTTGCAACAACCATCTGATTATTCTCTTTTTGACTTCTCTGACTGACTCATCTCTGTAAAATTCTTTTCCATGGCTTCATAATCCGAGATTGGTCTCCTTACACATGTGAAGCATACTCCAGCATTTCTTGAGTAATCAAGGATTTGTTACCAGATGGCATGACAATGGGAATCCATACCACAAGAGTAATTTAGTCCTGAATTAACTGATCTCCAATGTGGAATGATGCTAGGATGGCAGATGAGCAAGTGCTCTGTATGAGATAAGACAATCACTCTAAGGATTCCCCAATTAACTTAGCAGATTGTTCAATGTTTTGCACATTTAAAAACTGTTTTGCTATCTATGAAGGATGTCTGAACGTTTATGGTAAGGCAGTTGTATATTATCTAATCATAAACATTACTTATATTGTTATGGGAACAAAAATTAAAAGTACGGATGCATTCTCTCAGGTAAGACACCTTTTTGTCTGTCCTATTAATATCACATTAAAGCATTAAAAGAGATAATTTTCTAGAATATCAAATCTTACCAGAATTGTACTGTTCTGCTGATCTCACTTCACCAGCCATACAAACGTAATCAATAAAACTCTTTAACTCTGCATTAGATGAAACAGTATCTGAATCACATATAACAGCTAAATGCCTCCGAGCTCGTGTAACAGCAACATTAATTCGTCTCAGCTCGGAAAGAAATCCAATCTCTCCTGTTGAAAAAATAATATAAGAAAATGCTTATATGATTTTTTATGCAAGATGAGCTAAAGGTCTATTCTGCCAAATGTATATACAGTACAGGGTGATTACAAAAGAATATTCCAACTTTGTAAAGCTATATCTCTGCACAAATCGTTGTAAAGAGGAAGTTCTAAAATTTTATTATTTGGATGCTGAGAGAAGTCGCTAGGGGTACCTTCGTCACGAAAATGAGAGTCTGTTTTTTTTGGGTTTTTTTCTAAGCTTGCGTTAAGATGGCAAACACATAGCAGAAGGCATTCTGTGTTAGTTATCGAGTTTGCCTAAAACTGAATTGGTTAGATCTGCATTTCACACAAGAAGTCCTGATCTACTCTCTGGGAATATTTTCTGTGGGGTACATAAAAATCAAGTGAGTTTTCCACCACTGCTAGCCGGCATTGAGGAACTCAAAACCAGAATAACTGCAGCCACCCAAACTAACACAGGACATGCTGCAGAGAGTGCAAGATAGGTTTGATTACCAAGTAGATATATTCGGACTTTTTGTGGTGGTCACATGGAACTTATGTTATTCAAAATGAAACTTTAGAATGTAGTCTTTGAATTGATTACTCAATCAAGGTTGTACATTTTTTGTTTTGTAAATATAGCTTTTCAAAGTTGGGATATTCTTTTTGAAATTTATTTATTTCACTAGAGTAGTTAACAGTTAAGCCAGATCAACTTGGTCCATGATTAACATTTGTCTTATTGTAATATTTTAATTCCCCATAAATGCTTCAGATTTCAGACAGATAAAAATATTGTTTTTTCATTAACAATTATTTTTAAAGTATTTCATAAATCCATTACCCCCC